>JAVJAQ010004396.1:1165000-1482670 GCA_032362365.1 Zygogramma bicolorata | reverse complement strand
AATTAAGTGTTCGCCGATTGAAAATAACTTTTTGAAAAGTTCTTGATTATAAATGTCAAAATTTGAGTAGTCAGTGTTTGGTTGTTCGTACTGATCACTCTGTTCGGTTTAATAAGGGTATTCGTATTCGTCTAAATTTCTGATATTTTGATTTTCGAACGGATTTTCGAATTCATTCACATTCTGAGCAAAAAGATCAGTGTGAGTGAAAGTTTTTCTTGGCTGTTGCCGAGAATTGCTTGAAGAAGTATCCATTGGTTCCGGTTTGAATGGTTTCGGTGCATTATGAGTATATCTATTTTGATTTAAAATTTGTTGTGGATTGTGAACAATCTGACTCTGTTCTTGTTGGAAAAACGGATGTTTTTGTGTGGGAAAGTTAGTGTTGGGCTTCCATTGTTGTTGATAGTTTTGTGTGAAAGGTCTTGGAAAGGTATTCTGAGAATTCTGTACATTAGATGTGATTGGGTTGATTGGTTGTTTGAATTGTTGGCTTTGAAATATGGGGCGTGCATTGTGTTGTAGAGAACTATGCGGTTGAGAGAATCGTGGAATTTGTGAATTATAATTTGGACTTGCAACTCTTTGAACTGGTTTGAATGAATTAGGAAAATTAAGAGTATTACTTCTATTTTGACTGTATAAAAAGTTTTCTTCCTCGATTACCAATGACATTGCTTTTTCGAGACTGTCTGGGTTTCTCAAACGAATGTTATTTTGTATCTGGCCCAGGAGACCTCTAATAAATGTTTTTAATGCTAAATCATTGTAATTTTTCATTTGAATAATTTTTTCAGCGTGATTCAAATTCGAAAAATTCAATTTTGGAATGATTAAACTTCTTGCATCCTGACATCGCATGCCGAAATTGTGAGGAGTTTAGTTTTAATGTGGTCTTAAAATTATTAAATCTTGAACTAAGCAATCGATATTTCTCTGATCACCAAAGCTCAATATAAGTGCATTTTTTATTTCCAACCACGTTTTCATTTCTATTCTCGAACCAATGAGAATTAGTGCCCTACCAACTAATTTACCAATAATTGCTCGTAAAATGAAAACGTTGAGAGCGGCATTATTCTGATCACTGAATTGTGTTATTAGATTTTCACAATTATCAATAAAAATGTTTAGATTATGTGGATTGCCATCAAAATTAGAAATTGTATCCACGTATAATTTCAGAAGTTGATAATTACCTTGTTGACTATTTTGAACTGGTTGTACGGTAGTCATATTATTTATTTGCGTTTCTCCGGATGAAAAAGTATCAAATAGATTCACTGAATTATCTATATCTGATTCAATCATAAAATATTAGTATTTTGGATATTATCGATTTTTCTTCAACGATTCATTCCTCAAGAGAGTACAAAAGAAAACAATTGATTACCAATATGGAAAAATTATGAATGGAATAAGGAAATGTTTTTCTTACAGTAATATGAAGGCTATCTTCATTCTTCTTTCCTACGTCTACTGCCAATAAGGATTGAGCGAAGTTGTCTCGATCCTCTGGACTTCCTACAGCTAGCTGGCTTCGACGATCAAGTTCTCCACCAGTTTCTTGAAACGTTGTCGATGTGGTCCTCTGCTCCAAGGGTGTTAGAATTGGCCATGTTGTCCGCAAGTAACACTGCTCCTCGTTTGTTTCCAAAGTATTTTCGTTCGAACCCAATTTTTTTGGAATTTGCCGATAAACTGTTAAAACAGACCAGTTTCGCGATTTTTGTCGATACTGTTTGGCAAATACTACCGACTGCGCAAATTAAGTGTTCGCCGATTGAAAATAACTTTTTGAAAACAATTACGAAAAGCGAATTTTATTCGAAGTCTACATGAATACTGCATGAATACTGAATTAAATGTTCTCATGAACGTTAGAATCAAGCGAGATTAGAAGGAATAATATTTCTTGTTATTCCAAGAAAGCTGCTGACGCTGCGTTCAACCGCTGGGTTCAGCTGTCGGTGCCGTGGGAAGACGTTCCTATAACTTGCATTATTCTTATGTTGTAAGCTTCTTTTGTGAGAATTCACTTGAGTCAATGGAATCGTCACATTACAAAAATTACATGTGTATAAAGGTGTTGCAACGTCATCTAATTTCACTCGTTTTACTGATGGACCTCCTTGTCAACTCTGGAGCTGATGACGACGAAGGTTATCACTACGAGTGAAAGATTTACCACAATCACAGGAATACATAATTTCAATACGATCTCAGAAAAACACTCGATGTCACCTGATATTAGGAGAGATCCCAACCTCTTATCAGACACTGTTTAACTCACAATTCCTAAGTGATGCGGCAATTCTTATATAATGGATAGTGAGCCGCCTCCCACCACTATCTGTGCAGCGGATGCGCACACATCGCTAGTACCCTACCAGACTGTCTAACGTTGCTACCCCTCCACTCTCCAAATCGATGAGCTTACAGAGAGCAGTGCGGGCATTCATTCGTGGCTGGGACTTCGTGGAGTGCAGACGTGTGGTGTAGTGAGGGCTCGTGTTGGTAAACTTTGGGTGGCTGGGTGGTGTTTGTTCGTGTATGTGTAGACATGTGTACTCTATGCAATGTAGTTTGCACAGAGTACACATGCTTAATTCTTTACCGTGTATGCAATCTATTCTTCATATATAAAGGATATCTTTACCGTGCATGCAAATTCTAATTACCCCCCCCCCCCCCTTCCTCCACTGACTAGATGAGAGCCCACTGCTCATCATTAGTTGGTGGTGACATGTGCACTCTGTACAAGATTGTTTGTACTTGGTACACATGAAGATGCATTACCATAAATGCGCCTCGCCAAGGTCGAATGACGTCACATACACACATCTTAGACAAAGAATCCCATGATTACGTTTTCAGCAACAAATTTTTCAAGGTCAAAACTATGGACCAGATGAGCCGTTCAAGGTCAACCCCCATTACTATGATGTCATTAATGACGTCATAGTGGTGGGGGGAGGCTTAGAACCGGCTCAAATCTCTTACTGACCGAAGATATGTGTTTGAAATTGATAGAAATTCATAGGGATAATCCTATCTAATGGGACCATACTAATTCGCAGTTCGAATTGGCGAAAACGAAAATGAACATTCGGCAACACATACCAACTGGTATAATGGACGAGATTGATTGTTTCGATACTTTAAATGTGTATGCAAGACTAGTAAAGGAATTTTCAGTTGCTAGATATAGTGCAGGGTAATGGTCAATCTTCCTTTAGCTGGAATAGCTTTTCTGTAATTGGTATCTTTTTTTCAATTTTCGGAGCCATCAAAGATATCTGAAGGCATTCGGCAGAACTTCCTAAAATGACCAGAGTCTCCATTCCGGAGCTCATTCAATAAATTACTCGCGCTGTAGGAACTTCTGTTTTTATACGGTGTCATCCACCAGCGTCTTCGCTTTCGTTTCTTATGTTTTCGTTAAGTAAATTATGTAACACGAGAAATCCTGCAATTGCACAAAATAAATCATCATCACTTTCGCTCGATGACATCCCAAAAAATTTAAAACCACCGAACCGCGACCAATAACGGTTTCCAATGCAATACTAAAAATTCGGTATGGACGCTGTTCTCAAATCCTTCCCAATGCTTTCCACTTCCAACGCCAACGATAGCACATGTGCCGTTGGCTTTGGTCTACGTTGGAAATCCGGTCTGTACGCGGCTCAACATGAACGGTGGAATCGGCTGTTAGGGATCTAAATTGATTAGGATCAAGATTTTATTTTTCTGCTTTATAATGCGTATTATATTTTGTTATATCAGGGTGGATATTTGTTTCTGTAATTTTTTTGAAGTGGAACACATTGATTTATAATCGGGTATAACATATCGTAAAAAGTTTCCACTGCTAAATTGATTTCAGAGATATTGTCGAGTGGTGCCCAGTCCACATTTGTCAGTGAAGAATACAGTAATGGTAGGTTGGCTTTTCGAAAGTTGTAATACATATAGTTTTCACTGTAGGGAAAGTTTGCAGATGCTTTCGGGATTTTTATTGGGGTAGTCATCCTCATTCGCACGAACGGGAGGTCATCTCTATCAACACAGCAAGTTACATTTGATAGGACTAAGTCTAGGATTCCATCTGATCTGTTGAGTATTGTGTTGTGTTGGTATAGATCGTAAAAATTTGTGAAGTTTTTGAGAGCCAGGAGAGTAGGAGAGATATTGTCATCCTCGTTTACAAAAGATGGCTGATTGAAGTCGCCAAATATTATTAAGTCGTTGCTATATAAGTGATATAAGGATTCTAGAGTTTCAGTAAAATTTAACATATGTTGATTACCTACGGCAGGTGGGATATACACTACAAAAATAAAAAATGGTTTAAGATTGAAAGTCACTTTACAACCAACTACGTCAATGGATGAGAACAACTGGCGATGTGCTGACAGATCAATTTCGGTTGCAATACAGTCTGATCTGAATCCCACCAATACACCTCTTACGCGAGTTACGTACCACAGAAGTACGTTCAACCAGCCGACTAGGTCTATGACCCAGCCAAGGAGCGCCGACGCTGCAGTATCAAATAGCCGGCATTTCCAGAAAAAGCCAACGTCATATTTTCTCACCATTTGATGTGACATCATTAAAATTCAGTCTTGATGTATCTTTCATACGAAAAACTTGTCTAAATAAATATATTTCGTATTTTTTAAAACGGTCTTCGTTCTTTGAAGTACGCAATTGGCGCAGTCGTTGTAGGATCTCGAAGGCATCTATCGGTTTAGATATCCTTGAATTTCAACTCTTCATCGAGAAGAACCAGATAAGTTGTTGCCGCAACGAAAGAAAAACTCTGAAGCTGAAAGTACCATCACCGATTCAACTACAGTTCTAGAGGCAGATTCCAGAACTTCAATAGTACCCGAAATCTCCGGCACCAGACGATGGAAAGGATTTTTTCGTGAGTTACTCATTCTTCCTTTTTCTGTGATCCTATATGTCAGGCTCCTCAATTTTTCCTGATTCAATGAGTGATATTAGTGCAGAAATTGAGTTAGATTCAAGTCAATCATTAGAAGCTCTTAGTATAGATAATAATCGAACTAGACAATTAGAAAGTATAGTCAATTCCATCATGTCAGTAGTACCAGTCTTTGATTTGAAACTTTTGCGAATCATACCAGAGTTTGATGGTAATCCATGCAGACTTTATCGATTCATTTCAACATGTTCCGATTTATTGAATACATATTGGGACGCCACTCCCGCAAATATTAATTGTGCGCAAAATAAACTTCTGCTCAATAGTATTTTTCCAAATTGACTGGACCGGCCGAGAAATTTCTTCTATCAGCGCGGTAGTAATAATTGAAATGATATTAAAGATTTATTGATCAGCCACTTTGGCGATCAGAGAAATGAAAGTAGTATAAACCATATGGCTCGCCTCTATTCAGGAATTCAGATGAAATTCGAATTGCAACTGATAATCAAGATGTTATTCTCGATATTGCAGAAAGTTTGATTTACATACAGGAAAAATTCACACCGGTAGATGCAAAGAAAACATGCTATTTTTCGAATAATGCAATCGCTTTTCTTCTTGATGGAATTCGTTACGAAATGGGTGGAGAACAAGTGGATGTTGTCAGAGAATCTGGAATAACCTCTACAATGAAAACCATGATTTCATTTGGACAATCGCATGCTAACACCTTATTGACTACAGGGTGGGGGCTTCCAAGATTCAAACAGGACATATTGGATACAACCAGTCATGTATTCAGTGGCAAATTACCGCTGAAATAACTGATGGGCTTTGCTGAAGATTACAATAAAATTATCTTGAATGCCAAACAAGAACTGATTTTGATAATCGCTCGTATATTCAACAAGTCATATATAGGCGAAGTTGATGCTAATTTGGAAATAAATAAAATCGAATGAAGAATACGACATATAGTACCAGAGGATAAGCACAAACTCAAAAACTTTTGCATAGAATCAACAGAAGTGGTCGGAATGCAAGAATTGAGCTCGTCGTATGTGGGACTTGTATGAACTCCCTTCATTACGACCTACATCTTCAGACATATGGGCCATAAAAACAACCAATGCTTTGGAAACACCACAATATCTGAAGACCGAGCAGAAGACATTACTAAATTCATAACAGCTGACATCAATAATATTCGGGTAATCTTGAATTCTGAAGGATATCCATATGAGCGTTGGAATTTGGATTTTGACAAAAAACTCGATTCGTCTGCCTACTATGCTTATGAGAACTTTCAATGTAGTTTTTATGATAAAGATATGAGTGACCCTCTAATGGATATTGGACAGTTTCTAAGCGATCCACTCTTCATAATCGATTGTTCACACCAACCGAATGCCACAAAGTCCTCAAGTATCGATATGAAGGTTGAGGTTGAAACTAGGGAAACCACGTTTCTAGACAACACCAAAGTATATGCACTCATTTTGCATGATACATTGCTAACATACAATGCATTGGATGATTCAGTTCACACCAGATATTGACACTTTTTACATGATTGATAATATTATGTTTTGAATGATATTGTTATCTTTCACCATGTATTTACATTCATTCATTGTTTTTTCATTCAAATGATATATATTATTTTTGCATAACTTTTTTTTTCATTTATGTTTGTTAGGAATTGGGAAAATAAAACATGTGAATAATACAAATTTGTTTTATTCAATACCATCGACGATTCATTGGTACATATAAACAATCTAAAATAACTTCTTTCTCGTAGACATCATTTTCTTGACCATCTTCAATGTCCTCACGATTTTCATCAGTCAGTTGGAAGTCCTGGATGATCCATTCTGGGAGGAATGATTGAATACGATAAAGAAATCTCCTAAGATTTAACTCAGTCAATAGATTTCAGAGTTGATGCAATTCTATAATTCCATTTAGAAATTTGTCACAAACTTCAGCACCACTCTTGTAGTTTTCGGCATCACGTAGACACAATTCGATTTGTTCTTCATCATGGCACACACCGAGGTCATAAACACCAGCATGCTCAGCATTCTCACTCAGGGCTTTCAATTCCGAAGACAGTCTTTCGATGGATGGAGCGAGATCCTTGGCCCCGACCCAGTGTTCACTTGCGTATTGCATCCACATCTTGGAATTATTGAACTGAAATCGAAATAGAATAAAATCAACTGTGAACTCATCATATCATGAATGATACTCACATAAGGTTTTATCATATTGTTCCAGTGTGTTAAGTGAGTGCGTTCAACAATATGTGGAAATGTTTACATTAACTCCATACAAACATCTACTCTCTGATATATAAGTACTACAAAATTAGCCTACAATGAATAACTGTCATTTCTATTCGATTGAATCGAATATGACACTAGAGAATAAGTTTTCATGCCAGCAAAGCTTTGTGGACTCTGACCCAAATATTCTAGTGTATATTTACCGCTTGAAGAATTCATACAAGTTATATCATCATCAGTGAATTGTGTCGAAATACGTTTGGGTAGCCATGTTTTGAATGATTCATCATTGCTTACGTCTTGTAACGTTTGTAATATTGATTGACCAAACCGAGTGGAATGAAGTGACATATTTTCCTGATTACATACACCACATTTATAGGTGAGGATGATGAGTGCCTTTGCTCTAACACTTCAACTTATTTTGTGATCAAATCATTGATTTTCTGAAAATCCACTTTGAAATCAGACTTGGTGAAAATATATATGAGAAAATATAAACAATTTTCAACAGAAAAATACACTCACCGTTCCTTCTATCAGGCACCGAACAACTCTCTACCAATTGCTAACTGCTGCAGATTCAAAGATGGAATGATTCTGCGTCGTACTCATCGTTTCTTTGTAACGAAAATAAAATTTTTCGTTACAATGTTATTGATCAGTGCGATTATTGTGTTATCATTCAGCACTACACTCCATTTCTGACCGTAAGTATAGTTCTTCTGTCACAAATTAGTCCTAAGATCTTTTCCTTTAGTCCGCATGCGCTGTAGATCCCGGCTTCACATTTCCGATCGCGAGTAGAGTTTCTACTATGATAAATTGTATGTACCACGGAACCTTGAACTCGGAAGGAACGAACTGAATTGTCTGTTGTCAGTCTTGTCTTTTACGATCTCTCGAGGTAAGTGTTTGTAAGCGCTGAGCGATCAAGAAAGAATTTCAGACAGTATCATTCAACTTATTTAAATTAATTGAATAATCTTCCCATTATTAGTTATACACGGATGTTATTATAGTGTGTTTCATTACTGGTCAGTGAAATAGTATATTTTTGTCAACATTTGGGAAGTTGTGAGTTTTTAAGGTTATAGGCCGTGTGTGAATCTAATAATCGGAAGTTTTCTTTCCCGAACAGATTCTTTGGAATGTTTGTTTTTTATTGAGTAGTGAAATTCCACAGAATTTTTGCTTTTTGTTCCTCGGATTCTGCGTTTTCATATATTTTCAGGTTTTCATCCTCATCTGCCAGGAGGATTCAGAAGTTGGTCCCAGGAACAATCTAAACAGGATAATCTGTCTCTGTAGAACTGTCTGCAGCTTTCTATCGGCCTGAAGGATAAGGTGAGTAGAAATTCTTTTTGCTATTTTTTCAGTGTTTCACTTTATCTGGGAATATTCTACTCATCTCATCTCAGGGTTGTTCCTGGTATCCAGATCATTCTGTATTCTGTGTCTCTTCAGAAGAGAAATATCTGTCAGTTGGAATATTCTAATCCTAAGTTAGGAATTTGTGGTTCTTCCAAATTCCAAAAAATTTCCTCTATGAGACATATATTCCTTTTTTTGTGAAAACGCCGAATTCTTGGGAAGCCTTCTCATGTCTGAATTCTTCTGATCGCTGGGCGATTAGTCTACCTTCAGTAGATTCATGAGGAAAAGTTCCTATTCAATATATTTTTGTATAAAAATCATCAGAGCTTTGGTATGCTTTTGTAGAATCACTGGTTTCTAACTACTAGTATTTAATTCCTATATTTGAAATTCATTAACACCTGTATCAAGAGTTTATAAACTCTTCAATCTGTAAATTTATATTCAATTCATCTGTACTTTTCGGTACAACCAAGAACGATGTCGTTGAATTTTTCAATCGTAACTCCTTCTCATTTGTTCGATTTCTTTTCACGCTCATTACCTGGCATCTGGAAATTGGAGTCCAGAGAAACGTGACAAGGGAGACTCACCTTACCCCTGTCATCGTAACAAGGGAGCCTCACCTTCTTAGCCAGAGAACACGGTCTCTAGAGAAACACTAGCTGCCTCCGTAATAAGGGAGACTCACCTTACCCCTGTCATCGTAACAAGGGAGCCTCACCTTCCTAGTCAGGACCAAGAGCCAGTAACAGGGAGACCAGGAGTTACCAAACTACAGTTAGTCGATTTGAAACCCTCGTTGTGATTTGAAACCATCGTTGTACCATTGTTATGCCTATCCAGGTACTGAAGTTTGAAGTTAGCTGGTATCCATTAAAGGATTACATTTTTTCATTTGATTTTTATTGCTTGCCTTATTGATTACTCATGAATATTACTAAGATTATTATAATTAACTGCTGCTTCTGGCGCCCTTCTCTGTGATCAGTAGAAGTCCAGATCACTCAGAATTAACTCCTTAAATTTGAAATAGTAGTAGTTGCTCAAGTAAAAACAAGTACTGAAAAGTAATTTTGTTATAAGTGGCGCCCAACGTGGGACATTTTTTTGAAATCTTGGACTTGTGATCTGTGAAATTTCTTGAGAGTATTTTTATGATGGAATCTCACGATTCGAAGGTAACCGAATTGAATTATGAGTTAAAACTTCGCTGTGTTGAACCTACTGGGGATATTTATAAAAAGAGGAAAATTTTGAGGGGTATTTTGAGCCAAGAAAGTGCTAATCGTAGTTCTTCTGAAATTAGGGTTAGTCCTCATGAACACGATAATGAAGTCACTGAAATCAAATAAACTTTTTCTGATTTGAAACAACTTGTAGCAAATTTTACGGGTGGTAGATCAGACTCCGTTGTAAAGAGACTCAACTCACGCTTGACTCATTTATCGGGGAGACTTCAAAAACTGAGAACTGAAGATCAGGCTGAAGAGGCTGCTAAAAAGGATTTGCATTTACAACTTTTAGAGTTGAAGGGAGATTTTGCCTTAAAATTAGATTCTATAGTACCTTTAGCTTCTTCTTCACCTGCCTCATTAGCGCCTCCTACAGTACCTTTTCTGGCTCCAAAGTATGTCGCACCTCATAAATGGAACATTCATTTTACGGGTTCAAATCAGGAAGATTCTGTTCATTCTTTTTTGGAGAAAGTGGATTTGTTGAGACAGGCCAGAAACGTTTCAAAGGCGGATTTATTCGTGTCTGCTTGTGATCTTTTTCAAGGACAGGCTTTAACTTGGTATATGAATATTCGTTCCAAGGTCAATACTTGGGATGAATTGGTTAGTAAACTTAAGTAAGATTTTATTCCTCATGGATATGATGATGATTTGAAACGAGAGATAGATAGAAGAACTCAAGGTTCTCATGGAAGAGTTGCACTGTACATCTCTTCCATGGAAGGTTTATTTAACGGATTAACTGTTTTACCTGATGAAGAAAATAGAGTTGACCGAATTCGTCGGAATTTAATACCTTCTTACGTTTCTGCTCTTGCTCTCAGGGATATCGACGCTATTGAGGATCTTTCAGATTTGTGTAAGAAATTAGAGGAATCCAAACTTTGGGCTGAGCGCTATGCACCCCCCTCCACTCATAAGTCCTCATTATTAGAACCTGATTTGAGTTTTTGGACCGATGATGTAACGAAGCGTTTTTCCACCTTCCAGACTTGTCATCCTGATGGCGGAGAGAATGGAATCTTCTAGCCTGTCGAAACTTTTGTATCACTACTTGAGTCTCTACAGGAACGACTGGCCGTTCTGTCACTCTATCAGGATGTACTGAACATTTCTAGTGTTAACAGAATTTGCTTCGAGCCATGAACACTTTCAAACCGTATCGATACACAAACGCTTCGTCCAATTCTCAGATACTAGGCTTCTCTGACCTATTTGACTTGAATAAGTGGAGTCAGTTTTATTGTGATAGTATACCGAACACACTCCTGACCCAGACTTCTGTAGGTTTTGGGTTTTAATTGCTATTTTTCAAGAATTGTGAATTAGGCAGAAGTGAGGTTAGGTACTATAAGAAGTAGGTTTTGAATTGTCCTGGATGAGCAATTCTACTGGTAAATAATGAAATAATGAGCCAAAGACCAAGATACTGCCGTGGAGGAATATCCTGAAGTTTCAGTAAACCTAGTAAATATTTTTCTGAAACCCTTTCATTAAAACACCCTCCATTTTGGTCTGTAAATCTAACACCGATCCCTTTTTGCTTCTGAAAGTTTCTTGTTCCAATAATATTTACTTTCATATAGGTTTCGAATTGGTACGATTTTTTTTGGAAAGACAAAAAGTAGTAACCAAATTTCTTGGGTTTTTGTGCCTTTGAGTTTTTCAGAGGTGGAAAAACAGGGTAAGGGGCCTGGTTTTTACAACAGTTCTTCCATTAGCTTTTCTTTTTGAAAAGGGTTCCTATAAATACGGGAATTTGGAAAGTCAAAATTTAATTTGTGTTTTACCTGCGAACCAGTAGAGAACAGTGATTTACCGTAGAGTTCAGTGCAAAGAATTTAATTGAAGTGACCGACCGTTATAATCAGACTAAGTAAATCCGATTTTGATATTTAGAATATTTCTCCACCGTTTTATCGAGTTTTCATTCGACATAATAATAGGTTATTGGTGAATAGTGGAAATTGATAATTGATACCGTGTCAGTTGTCGTATCTCCGTTCGTATATTCGTATTCCGTTCGTATTCCGTTAGCATTCCGTTCCGTTACGCAAGTTTCAGAGCCAGAATTGAGTAAGTTATTTTCAGTTGATTTGGAATCAAGCTCTCAAGTGACACCCAGAAGTGAGAAATCTACTCATATTGAAAATAGCTATTATATTTGTTTTTTTTCTCAACGAACTACTAATTTCACGATCCCGCGAGTCATTTGGTACCGTGATTTCGGTTCCCAGCGCTTTGCGAAACCGGGCCTTGGGAACTGCGTTCACCGTTGATCGGTACTTTGCTTTCCCGGTTTTACTATAAATATTCGGCTTCTCAGAGCTTTGTGAAACCGGGCTTTGAGAACCAGTTGCTTCTACGGTTGTGGAATCAGTGGTGACAACGCTTATAGAAACTATATATTCATTTGTCAGTCTCACAGATTTATGCGGAATGTACTTCCAGAGCCTTAAGAGAAAAAAACTTAATTCTTTACGGGATTGATGAGTCGACTGATGCTGCCAAAGCTGTTGGTGAAATTTTGCTAGAATTATATCCATCTGGTTCTATTCAGTTCAACAAAATTACCAGACTTGGGAATACAAAGGACGGGAAAACGCGACCCCTGAAAGTTGAATTCTCTTCTCGGTAAAACGTCATTACTATTTTGAGAAATAAAAATAAATCGTCTCTGGAATGCCACTCTAATGTTCAGATCAAAAATGATTACACCCCTAATCAAAAGGCTGAATTAACTAAAGTTTACCAAGAACTCAATCGTCGAAAAGGCAACGGTGAAAACCTCAAGTTGAAGTTCCCGTTGTGACTACTCAAAAGAGAAATCGTGAAGAGTAACATTCTCCAAACAAATCTTTTACCAAAATAACTAAAGGAGATGCATCCCAGTCAGAAAACTGAACATATCATTTTGGAACTGTCATGGTTTTATGAACGTTTACAACTTACTGGAAGGATCTCTCAAATTTGATATTCTTTGTCTCTCAGAAACTTGGGTAACTCACGACATCTCCTCAAAACCAGAATTTTTAACTGAATTCAACTGCGTTACTTCACACGCAATTAAGGAGAAGTCGTTAGGTAGACCCAGTGCTGGCTTATGTATTTTTTATAAGAACAGTTTCAGTGTTGATATCTTACATAAAAGTAACTTTATTATTATCTGTATGTTCACTTCCTGTAACTACAAATTCATTTTATGTAGTCTTTATATTAAACCAACATCAGATTTGGGGCACACTCTTGATGTATTACAAGTGTTACTGACAGATCTCACTGAAAGATATGTCGATACTATGAATATTGTAGGTGGGGATTTTAACTGTAGAATTTCAGATAATAGATACCTAGTGAAATTATTGAAAATACAAACCTTTATCAAAATAGGTCAAGTCTGGACACTACACTCAACTCTAGAGGTAGGCAGTTGATTGATTTCATGTATAGTAACTCATTTTCAGTTGTGAATGGCAGATCTTTATCAGACGTACCAGGTAATTTCACATATGTCAGCAAATTGGGCAAGAGTGTGGTAGACTTGATATGGGTCAACAATGTTTGTCTTTCGGAAGTAACCGATTTTTATGTTGATGGAGATGATTTCATGTCTGATCATTTTCAGATTAACTTATTGATTAATCATCACACAACTCCCCCAAACTCTTTGAAAAATGATTCGGTGAATATTGTATAAACAAAGAATGACACTATCGAATAAAGCTTATATCATTGCTAACCCAGTAGAATCATTCTCTAACTTTTGCGCCGCTATAACTGAAACTTCTATCGACTTAGGTCTGACCCACTCTAGTGAAATGCCTAACAACAAAACAGTGAATCATCACAATAAACCATGGTTTGACTCTGTATGTGTCAAGGCCGAGAAAAGTATGAAGGAGACGCTAAAAATCTGTAAAACTCAAAATTTTCCAGAAAATTTGAGAAAAAAATATATTGACCTGAAAAATGAATATAAAAAACTCACCAAATCAAAGAAAAAAGATTACGAAAATGTAATAATTGACAAGTTATCGAATGTGCATAACCCTAAGGAATTTTGGATAACAGTTAAACAATTCAGATGCAACTTTTCCCTTGAAAATTTGCCCGTTCATACCTGGGAATGTTTTTATGATAATGTATACCCTGTCAGACAAACATCCACTATAAGTTTTTATGATGTCACACACCCCTTTCTGGATTCACCTTTTACAACAGATGAACTTTATAATGTGTTCAGTAAGTGTAAAAATGATAAGACGCCAGGCTCTGATGGAATCCCTTATAAATTACTCAAAAACCTTCCTAACAATTGGATTCTTTATCTAACAAGTTTATTTAATAATATCTTCGAGTTCGCCACAATTCCAAAGACATGGTGCAATATTACACTCACTATGTTACACAAGGGGGGCCCGCAAGACAATCCAGTAAACTATAGAGGTTTAGCGTTGGTAAATTGTTGTGGTAAGTTATTCACTAGCCTTATACTTAATAGATTAACCTTATGGGTTGATAATAGTAACATTTTACCAGAGTGTCAGGCAGGGTTTCGTTCTGGCCGAGGATGTGTGGACAATGTCTTTACTCTCAGCTCGATTATTAACATTCATATTAGATTGAAAAAGCGCAAACTTTTTGCTATATTCGTAGATTTTAAAAGAGCGTTCGATTCCGTGAAACATAGTTTGTTGTGGTTGAAATTGTTCAAATTAGGTATATCTGCTAAAATCCTCCGTGTAATAACTTTATTTTATTCTCAGGCTACTGTCCAAATCAAGGGCTCCGATGGTATGACTCAACCCTATGATGTAACTACCGGTGTTTCACAGGGCGAACCGTTAAGTCCGTTATTATTTGCGTTATTCATCGCTGACTTTGAAATTTTTTTTTACGACAATGGAGCTGTTGGGGTGAACATTGACAATAAGAACGAAGTCTTAGCATTGTTATATGCTGATGATCTGGTCATTCTAGCTCACTCCGAAATCGACGTAACGAGAAAATTAAAAATTCTGGAAAAATATTGTGCCTTCAGCGAGTTAGTGGTTAATCTACAGACGACAAAAATAATGCAGTTTTCCAAAAGTGGCTTCCAGAAGCCAGAATTTAATTTTTATTTCAATAACCAAACCATATCTGGAACTAATAATAAATACGTATACCCAGGAGTAACATCCACCTCTTCTGGCCTTTTCCACGAAATGTCCACAGTCACTTCTAATAAAGCAAAACAAGCGGTGGGATCTATTTTGCCCATAATGTCAAAAGCAAAAATTGATACTTGGCACCCAAGAATTAAAATGTTTGACTCGCTGGCTCTCAGCGTGTTATTCAACTACATTACAGTGTGGAGTCTCAGGTATTTTGAAATTTTAGAACGAGTTCAACTTAATTTTTTGAGTTCTTTAAGTTCCAAACAATACACCAGATGCGATTGTTCGTTTGGAAACGGGAAGAGTAAAAATTGCTTTTAATATATTCAAGATGACTCTCAATTGGATCCAAAAAATGGTTTCAATGGAAAGCTACCGGTATCCTAAACTCTGTTTGAAACAACAACTTCGTTTAATCAACGGTGCTGATCCAAAATGAAATTGGTTACTGCAGGTAAAACAGTTTTTCGAAGATATAGACAGTCTTGATTCATGGAACAACCTCAATAATATCAATATGAAATTTAGAAAACAACTGTTATCCAAATATTACGAATACTTACATAATTCTGATATTTCTATCGCCTTCCGTTTCCAGTTTTTGTCCATATATAACTTATTTGAAATTTCAAGTATTCCTAGTACTTACCTATTATTGAAATTACCTATCCAGGTCACTCGGTACTCTTGCTCAATTGCGCATGGCAACTGAATTCACGATTAAATTCACACTAAATGGAATTGTTTACAAAATTGACCCAAACTTAGTATGTTCTGTATGCAATACGAACCTAAAAGATACACTTATTCATATACTCTTTGAATGACCAATATATAGTGTAATGAAACAAAATGTCCCTTGTCTTCAGGATATTGATTCATTAATAACTGCCCTTAGAAATATCACTATTGCTGATGCTAAATCAATCTCTGCCTATATTTGGAATATTCTCAAGCTCCGCTCATTCATTCTAACTGAATAATTCAATAAAGGTTACATTTGGTTACAACATACGATCCCTTTGTTTTTAAGTCTTGCTATCAAATCCATTGTGTATCTTTCACATTTTGTTTCAATGCTGTAATGATGTTATTGTCAGAATTAGATACTATATTTAATTTATGATGTTAGTTACATAGTATATTCTTTTCTCACTTGTATTCATTGCTGTGAACCTTGTTTTTGAAGCAATTAAATTTATTATTATTACTATTATATATTTATTTTTGGTTTTATTCTCAACGATCTACAGATTTCACGATCTCGTGAGTCATTTGGTACCGTGATTTCGGTTTCCAGCGCTTTGTGAAACCGGGCGGTGGAAACTGAGTTCACCGTTGATCGGTACATTGATTTTATTTAAATATCCTATTCCTCGGCGCTTTGTGGGTCCGGGCTCTGAGGACTAGTTGCTGCTAGAGGTATAATTCCTCTATGGTGGTGGAATCTGTGGTGAAAGTATCCGTTTGCAAAGTATTCACTATCGATTTTGTCATAATTCTCGACTCTTTCTTCAGAGGTACATTTGAGACGATTTTTCAGTTGAGAAGTTTTTTTTACATAGTTCTGAAACTTGTACCGTTTTACCGACCGACCCAAATTCCGACATATATTTAGAGATATCTTTTCTTTGTGTGTATTACCGATTCACCGACCGCCAAAACTATCAATTATTATTCAAATATATTCCTTGAGATTTGGATTTACCGAGTTGCTCATCCATTCAGTTGATTTTATATTGTTCAAGACAAGCTTCATTTGTCGCAATTTATATTATCTGACTTTATTTGGTGTGAAGAATAATTCTCAACCTGAATTACAATAAAGTACCACATCAGATTGAAATTTCAGAGTGTTTTCTTCAGTCATCCCACTATTTCAGGTGGGTTTATATTTCAGCAATAATTCAGAAGTGTATAGGTTGATTACTGATTGTGTTTTTCTGAATATCAAGTGAAATACCGTTAAAGCACCGTTATTAACCGAACTTCCTAACCGAACCGTTACCGAACCGAAATGCATCTATTCTAGTTGTTTGATTCGCTGAATACATTGGTACCCCTGTTGAAGCAATAGGTGTTGTAGCAGGCTACTTCCAAACAAGCAGTTTGAATCACCCTGTACGTCGTCAAAGGTATTCTCAGTACACCCGCGCAAATGAATGAACATATTGCCTGCCGGTAAAAACTCCAATACTACGGATAGGAGGTTTGCTTTTTTACGAAGTAAGGTCGAGCAAATATTTCAGAGTCGATTCCGATATTCCCATATAAGAATTTGAGTTTGGCAATTGATGACAGAATTGATTTGTTAGTAATATTGATGAAAGATGATATATATTTTTCTATGTACATGATCAGCCGAACTATATCGAACTCTCGTCATTCTGTTGGAAACCTAAAAACACCTAAGGTCAGTGAAATCATTTGAAATGCCATAACACAAGTGTAGGTAATTGAATTGTGAACGAAATTGAATTTTAGGTTTTTATATGGGATTACGAAAATCTCCAAAGATTCCTTACCGAACTGGTTGTTCATTTGTTATCTCTATTGTCATAATATACGTTGGATGACAATTTTTATGGAGCATTGCAAAATCCATTTCCATGAAAGAAAGTAGCGAATGGAACGAATATCCTTCGAGAAATTTCATTTTTTCTTGAGTGCCATCAGCCAAAATTGTGAGTGAAAACCTTTGTTTATTTCTGCGTTGGACAACGAGAGCCGAATATTTACCGCAAGCAGTAACCAAAATAAGTTTCGACGCCTTGCTGCCATACCCGTTTCCTGATTATATTCGTGGAGATACCCTCCACTATTTATTGTTTTGTACATAGTTGATTTTCTTTCTGAGTTGTAAACCCTAAACAGCTGTTTGCGGATCATCAGATATTATTTTTGATTATAATCATTCATTTTATTTCTCTACGAAATAATATTTCCTTGCGACCTCAAACTTTGGTCGACTTGTATGTTAGGAAATAAATGAGGTACGTGATTCTTCTGAAATCCAATTATTTTCTTGTCTATCCTCCATACCTTTCCCGTTGAATCCTTTCGATTCGACTGGCGCCCTTTTGGCTTACATTCAGTTAAATTTCATAAGAATAACATCTTTCTGAACCCACCCCCGCTGCGACATAATAAGAGCGGTCTAGGCCTAGCTTTTTTTCAAAAAAAAAATTATTGAAAATTAGCTATAAAGTTTTGGCGCCGCAACGCGGGGCTTTTCAAACATAGTCATTGAGTACATATTTTTTTAACTAGCCGGTGCATTAAGCCAAAATTCCCATAACCTTCCATTTTCCTTTAGGAGAGATAGACAAGAAAAGAGGACAGTTCTTATCTTCCATACATTTTCGCGGAGTTCGAAAATAATCCTACAAAAAAGCAATATTGGTTTTTACACTTGAAGGCGCTTCGTTTCATGAAACTGGAAAACGGGTCTGTTTTGAAATAAATGATTTGAATGAGATTGTTATTACCAATTGATAATAACGATATATAAGATACAGGGTTATTGAGAATACTGTTTGGTATAGTTGCATGCTATACAACTACTGTTTTTTTGTGTTCATAGTGATATATGCCAAAGTTGCATTTTGTTCAGGTTGGATTTGAGATTTTTTTACAGGGCGATTCAAATAGCTTTACACAGGAATTGATCAAAGTGTTATTTCGACATTAATATATTCTAGACTCTAGATGATCATTTTCTTCAAGAACGTATTATTTTATTGATTTTAAAAAAACAAAGATTTAAAAAAAAGATTGATATCGAAAACCAATTTATATTGAATGAATGCACTGTTAGGTGTATTAGTGCAGACTCACTCATTGGTTGTTAGTTGTGAGAAGTGATATACGAGGTGAAGAAAAAATTGTTTTCTAGTTTTTGTGCATTATTTTTTTGTTTATGGTTATGTGCAGTTAGTGTGAATTATTTACGTGTTCAGTGAATTTTAATCTTTTCCAATCACAAATTCGAATTAACTGCCATGGATTTCAATATAGATCCTTATTATCTGCGTAGTCATGAGGTTAATTATGAACTGAAAATCCGAGGAGTGAACTGTTCATCCTCCGATATGAATCAGAAAAAAAGATATTTGAAGAGAGAGCTGCAGAAGGACCAACTGAGGCCGGAAGTTTTCAAGTATAAGACACCTGACTTTGATTTGGAAACGGAGAAAAAGGAAAACGAAGAAAGTTTGAAGTCTCTCACAGAGTTGGTGAACGATTTTGATGGAAGTAATCAGGAACACTACAAAAGGATTAAATATCGAGTCGCGCATTTGATGGGTAGACTCAAAAGAATCCCAGACAGTAGTGGAGAGGGCTGTAAAACTTACAAAGGTGATAAGTTGATTTCGGTTGGTATATTAGAAGAAGATATCGAAGAGATTATGGACAGGATCAGGCAAGGTGAAAATATACTCGTGGCGTCTTCTAATGCTCCCTCTTCAGTCAGCCATAAACCGTACCCAGTTCATAAATGGAATATAACTTTCGATGGTAGTAGCGAGAAGTGTTCTTTGAATTCCTTCTTAGAACAAATCGAAGAATTAAGTTATGCCCGCAATGTATCTGTCGACGATTTATTTAGTTCAGCCATTGAACTTTTCGATGGTCCTGCCAAAGTATGGTATCGGCGAGTGAGGTCTACCATAAATTCTTGGGATGCCTTGGTAGCAGCATTGAGGAGAGATTTCTTACCGAAAGACTCCGAAGATGATCTGTGGGAAGGTATCAGGAATAGGAAACAACGACAAGACGAGAAGGTAATCATTTACATATGTGCGATGGAAAATCTCTTTTCTCGATTGAGCGTTAAAGCGCTGGAGAAGGAAAAGTTGAAAATAATACAGAAAAACTTATTGAAAGGTTACCATATCCATTTAGCACTTCAGGAAATAACATCGATTGATAAATTACTGGAGGTATGCCGTTCTCTGGAAGAAACAGGAGCTATCCAAGAAACCGAAAAACGTTATTCTTTTCAGAAGAGAAATGTTGCTTCGTTGGAACCAGACCTAGCCCATTTGCCTACAGCAACGAATCATCAACGCCTTGAAATGCGTTGCTTCTTGTGCAAAGAACAGGGACATATTAGGAAGGATTGTCCTAGAAAGACTAGACTTAGTTTTGCTCAACCTCAAAGAAAACAAGTGACCTGTTTCGGATGTGGTAAGATAGGTGTCATAAGGCCTAATTGCAGTCATTGTTCAAAAAACGGTCATCCCAGAGGTGCCTTCTAGGTCGGCGATCCTCTGTTGCATTACATCAACAGATCTACCAACTAAATGAATCTTCAGTGCCCCATGGACGTGAAGTATGTCGTACAACCAATGACGAATGAAAGCCATCGGTTTCATTCGTAAGGTCATTTTTGACTTCCCCACCAACTCACGCAGAAACCACACTCACTTCGTCTCGGTTCTCCAAAGAAACGAACCTGTTGTTAATTCAAAGAGAGAATGATAACCGTCCCTATATACAAATTTTGATTATGGGCGAACAGGTGTTGGCTCTTCTCGACACCGGAGCAAGCCGATCTGTTTTCGGAATCAAAAGTATGCATTTGGTTAAGAAGTTTATTCTGGACGTATTTCCCTCTCGAGATAATAACATAACCACCGCCGATGGAGTTCCACAGGAAATCCAAGGATATGTGAATTTACCGGTTTGTGTCGGCGATATGCTGAGAATAATACCAGTTCTTTTAGTGCCTTCGTTATCTCACGGAATTATACTTGGCAGTGACTTTTGTCAAAATTTCGAAATCGTTCTTGATTATGGAAAAAATTCTTTTTTTGTTGGCTCGAATGGTCCAGAGTTGTGTAGTTTTCGAGAACCGATTTTGGTAGAAGTTAATGAATTGGTAATCCACTCTAGATCGGAACTAAAGGAAGAAGAAAAACAGGAATTAGATGAAGTGATTACGAAATTTCAAGATATATCGTGGATGTCCGGTACCAAGCTAGGACGAACAAACGCCATCGTGCATAAAATAGATACGGGCGATGCTGCACCCGTGAAACAACAACATCATAATATGTCTCCCTACATGATGAATCACCTACACAAAGAACTCGACAAGATGTTGGAGTTAGGGGTTGTTCGACCATCTAATAGTCCTTGGGCATCGCCAGTATTATTGGTGAAAAAAGCGAACGGCGAGTTGCGTTTTTGTTTCGATGGAAGAAAGCTGAATAGCTTGACGAAGAAGGATGCCTATCCGCTGCCAAGAATCGATAGTATCCTCAGCAAGTTAACTGGTGCCAAATTTTTGTCCAGTATAGACCTCAAGTGTGCGTACTGGCAGATTCCATTAGAAGAAAGTTCATGTGAAAAAACTGCATTCGTTATCCCTTCTAGAGGACTCTTTGAGTTCGTGGTTCTCCCATTCGGATTGCATAATTCAGCTCAAACCCAACAACGCTTGATGGATAGTATACTTGGTTATGATCTGGAACCGTTTTGTTTCGTATACCTAGATGACATTATCATCGCTACAGATTCGTTCCAGAAACATGTGAGTGTATTATGCGAAGTATTAGAGAGATTGAAAGCAGCTCACCTCACAGTTAACATCAACAAATGTGAATTCTGTCTGCCTTCTCTTCGCTACCTTGGTTTCTCATTGGACGGACAGGGTCTCAGAACTGACTCACAGAAGGTTTCTGCCATTCTAAATTACCCAAGACCACAGACTGTAACCGAATTAAAACGTTTTCTGGGAGTTTGTGGCTGGTACCGAAGATTTGTTCCCTTCTTTTCGAATCTTACAGTACCCATGACGTCGCTGATGAAAGGAAAACGAAAATCTCAGACACTAGTTTGGAACAAAGAAGCCGAAGAATCATTTGGAAAACTGAAAGAAGCTCTGGTTTCGGCGCCTATCCTTGTCAGTCCTAACTTCGAGAGAGTCTTCAGTATACAGTGTGACGCTTCCGATGTGGGAGTGGGTTGTGTATTAACACAAGTCGATGATGCAGGAGAAGAAGTAGTCATAGCCTTCGCTAGCCGTACTCTGACCAGCTCCGAAAAAAAAATATACCACCACCGAGAAGGAGTTGTGTGCGGTTTTGTTCGGACTCGAAAAGTTTCGTTGTTTTGTCGAAGGGACGAAGTTCAAAGTCATTACCGACCATTACAGTCTTTTATGGCTCCACAATTTGAAAGACCCGACAGGTCGACTTGCCAGATGGGCAGTTAAAATTCAGCAGTATGATATGGTGATCGAACATAGAAAAGTCTCGCTGAACACTGTACCTGATGCGCTATCGAGGGCCCCGGTTTCAGAAGTATGCCCGTTAACTATGGAAGCTGCCGAATGTTTGAAAGATAAATGGTACCAGAAAATGGTTGATAATGTAAAGAAGAAACCAGAAAATTACCCGGAGTGGATGTTGAAGGATGGTTTATTATATAAATATGTACCCACCGAAAATGAAGTTACACTTAATTTTCCCGAGTGGAAAGTAGTACTTCCAAAAACGTATAGAAGTGATGCTTTGAAAATCTGCCACGATGACCCCACATCAGCACACCTCGGCATTTTCAAAAGCCTCTCCCGTCTCCAAGAACTCTATTATTTTCCAAAAATGAGGTCTTTTGTCAAGAATTTTGTCAGAAAATGTAAAATATGCTCGGCTCAGAAGGCAAGCAATATGGCTAGACCTGGATTTATGGGACAGTTTCGAAGAGTATCATATCCCTGGCAGACAATTTCTGTTGATATATGGGGACCTCTTCCTAGGTCTACCCAAGGATTCAGCTACCTACTAGTAGTTTCCGATTATTTCACAAAATTCGTTTTGCTCCACCCCTTGAGAAAAATCGATTCCAAATCGGTTATCAAATTTATAGAAAACGAAGTTTTTCTTATGTTCGGGAGTCCACAAATATTGTTGTGTGACAACGGGGTGCAATTCACAAGTAAATTTTTCAAGTCTTTGTGCGAGCGATATGGTGTACGCATTTGGTACAACGCCCGATACCATGCCCAGGTAAACCCAGTCGAAAGAGTGAACAGAGTTATAGGTTCTGCTGTACGTTCATATATAGTAGAAGGAAAACATAAAAATTGGGATGCCGAAATCCCTAAAATAGGCTATGCTTTGAGAACAGCAATTCATGAGTCCACTGGTTATAGTCCGGTGTATTTGAATTTCGGTCGATATGTTCCGATTGATGGTCGTTTCTATGGTCGCGTGGACGAGTTACACGGGTATGACTTAAACCCCTTCGACAGGGAAAAATATGCCGATGAGTTAGCTAAATTACCAAAAGAGTTCAAGGATGTCCAATTACGATTAAAAAAAGCTTACGATCGGGACTGTAATACGTATAATTTGCGAAAACGCGAAGCGGACAAATATGAAGTTGGAGACCTAGTTTGGAAGAAAAATGATGTCCTGTCCAAGAGTGCTGATGCGTTTGCTGCTAAACTGGACCCCCAAAATGTAGTGTGTCGAATATCTAAAGTTATTTCTCCTTTAGTATATGAGTTGGAGGATGCCCAGAATGCTAAAAAGTTAGGAAGATGGCATGTTAAAGATCTCAAACCCTGTGTTGGAGAAGAGTAAAATTAGTACCCAGAGTGATTGGTAGAATGTATGTGATACGAAAGGTCGAGTGAATGTGAATTACTAATTTTACGCTTTATTTATTGTATAGAGGGGTAGTTATAATATTTGGTTTTGAGAAAAAATGTAAATATATTCCTTTCAAATCAAATTGAAACAATGTGTTCAGTTTTGTTTTGTTTCAGTTTTGAGCTGGGTTAACTAATATTCTTTTGTGAATACTTTTTCTAAAGTAGTATTAGATTTTCCCAATGTCACGTGATACCAAAAAATTTCACTCTATCCGGAAGAAATTTTTTTGGGGGAAAAGGGGGTGTGTAGCAGGCTACTTCCAAACAAGCAGTTTGAATCACCCTGTACGTCGTCAAAGGTATTCTCAGTACACCCGCGCAAATGAATGAACATATTTCCTGCCGGTAAAAACTCCAATACTACGGATAGGAGGTTTGCGTTTTTACGAAGTAAGGTCGAGCAAATATTTCAGAGTCGATTCACGATTGGGAAGCGAAACTATTCCGATATTCCCATATAAGAATTTGAGTTTGGCAATTGATGACAGAATTGATTTGTTACTAATATTGATGAAAGATGATATATATATTTTTCTATGTACCACATGATCAGCCGAACTATATCGAACTCTCGTCATTCTGTTGGAAACCTAAAAACACCTAGGGTCAGTGAAATCATTTGAAATGCCATAACACAAGTGTAGGTAATTGAATTGTGAACGAAATTGAATTTTAGGTTTTTTTATGGGATTACGAAAATCTCCAAAGATTCCTTACCGAACTGGTTGTTCATTTGTTATCTCTATTGTCATAATATACGTTGGATGACAATTTTTATGGAGCATTGCAAAATCCATTTCCATGAAAGAAAGTAGCGAATGGAACGAATATCCTTCGAGGAATTTCATTTTTTCGTGAGTGCCATCAGCCAAAATTGTGAGTAGAAACCTTTGTTTATTTCTGCGTTGGACAACGAGAGCCGAATATTTACCGCAAGCAGTAACCAAAATAAGTTTCGACGCCTTGCTGCCATACCCGTTTCCTGATTATATTCGTGGAGATACCCTCCACTATTTATTGTTTTGTACATAGTTGATTTTCTTTCTGAGTTGTAAACCCTAAACAGCTCTTTGCGGATCATCAGATATTATTTTCGATTATAATCATTCATTTTATTTCTCTACGAAATAATATTTCCTTGCGACCTCAAAATTTGGTCGACTTGTATGTTAGGAAATAAATGAGGTACGTGATTCTTCTGAAATCCAATTATTTTCTTGTCTATCCTCCATACCTTTCCCGTTGAATCCTTTCGATTCGACTGGCGCCCTTTTGGCTTACATTTAGTTAAATTTCATAAGAATAATTTTCCCGCCTGTTGGACACTGATTTGGTTGATAAATATATGGTGATACCGAAATTTTAATCATTGTTGTGAACATTTATGGTATTTATTTTCAATCGATCGCAAGTGCTTGTGTATTTTATTGACATTTCTGAGAAGTTTATATCTGCCTGTACTTACTGACTTTTGACTGTTATAAATATTATATGCAGGTATAGATATGTATATGTATATATATATATATATATATTTATCATTTCTGAGTGTTTCTTATTTATCTGAGATGAATCTGTTATTTTGATACTTCGCTGAAACGAGTGTTCCTTTTCGCTTTTCCTCTTACCGTGTCTGCAAATACTCTCATTCTCATTTTTTTTCAACTCCTGATCTGGATATTTGAATAATACTTGAAAACTGTTTATGACCTGATGCAATTTGGTGAGAAAAAATCCCGGCTTGTTGATAATAAACTGATCTGAAGAAATTTTGTTACGAATATCTATTTACTGGGACTTGAGTTTTTTTCTGAAAATATTTTTTTCTGTGTGGTACCTTGAAATTTTCCCTGACATATCTAGCAGGATACAAGTCCAAATTTTCTGACATATCGTTTTGGACTTGAACATTTTTGATTTTTTTTTTGGTTTTGAGTGAAATACTTTGAGATATTTTTGATTTTGAATGTACCATTGATAATTTTTCGTTGAATTTGTTTTGCTGTTTTCCGAATTTCTCCACCGTTACCGTTCCGTTCCGTTATCCGTTTGTTTGATTTTTTTTTAAACCGAAAAAACCGTTTATTTTAATCCCGACATGACCGAACAAAATTCCCCCAAACCGACCATGGAACAGGAAGAACAAGGAGCGAAGGGTCTGGACTACCTTCTCCCCACCGGAGGACAAAACTCTGTCGACTCAGGATCCGACCTCGAGGATATCGAAGAAACGCTCGTTTCAACTTTGGAACCCAGAGTGAGTTGGGTGTATAAATTGAAGAAACCTGAGCTGATAAAGGAAGCTGAACACCTACGGATACGAACCAATGGAACGGTTGCAGAACTTCGACGAAGGATAGTTTGATAGACTAGACAATCCAGGGCCAATCATAAGAGTTTATCCCCCACCACTGTCTTCAAATACTGGAACTGTTCCCAAAAACCCTTACAGCCAGGAGGGAATCCACAACCCGATATCTTCGTTCCGACCAGCTATTCGGTACCCCTTATGAGACCGAATGACTCCGTCCCACCCTACGTTCAGTCAGCTCCGAGGGTGAACACCTACCAGCCCATCCCACAGAGGCATGATTTCGTCAGACGGGATCCGATCCAAGCTCAACCGCAAGCAACTTATGCACGTGTTGCTGAACCTGGTCCTCCATTGCAGCCTCTAAAAACATACCGTTGGAATGTCCATTTCAATGGACAAGGGGATCCAGTTGCATTTCTGGAGAGGCTAGAAGAAATTTGTGAAGCCGAAAATGTACATCCAGACCAACTTCTCGCCGCTTTACCAGAGCTGCTTCAAGATATGGCGCTGCTATGGTACCGTAGCAACCGTCGGTACTGGTATTCGTGGGAAACTTTCAAGAACGTGTTCAGAACGACTTTCTACCCCATACACTACCGAGAAGACATAGAAATGGAGATCAGTCGTAGGCTGCAGAAACCTGAAGAACCGGCAATCAAATATGTGGTGGATATGCAGACCCTGACAAGAAGACACGGTAATCTATCCGTTGACCAAGAAACCGCTTGGTTATACCGAAACCTACTGCCCGATTACCGTCACTACATTCGGCGCATTGATTTCTATGACGCGCCGTCACTGATTTCCAAGATTTTGGAGTTTGAGAGTCTTCGGAAAGAGATGAAGGAAGCTTACAACGGCTTGTATAGGACAGCCACTCGGCCGCAATACCAGCCTGAAAGTCCCTCCTACGTTTCAAGACAGGAACCGGAACAAATACATCGCCGACCCATTTTCATTCCTGGAAACCACCGTAATCCACCAGATAATGGTCGTCCCAACCAACCGGCCTTCAACTCACAACACCATAATCAGGATAGGCCAACACCGGAGCCGATTCACCGAACTGCCAACCCGCCATTGAGGACAAGCCAAAGGGCAGAAGAGAACCGCACCAGCCCAAATCCCAGACCAGTATGTTGGAGATGCGGAGAAGAGGGACATTTGAGAACTAATTGCCCCAACCCTCCGAAACTATTTTGCTCACGCTGTGGGCGAAGCAATATATTGTCCAGGGACTGCGACTGTAACCAGTCGGGAAACGGGTGGAGAGTTCGACTGGATCGAGGACAGTCGGGCTCCAACAACTGAGCCCCTCGAGTATACTACCCCACCCTGATGATAGGCGACAGTTTGTCCCAGTGACCGTCAAAGACACAACTTTCCTGGCCCTTATTGACACCGGAGCTACCAGAACATTCGCTTCGCCAACTGTTGAATGGTGAATGCTGCTCCCGTCTTGGATTTCCGTTATTAAAACCGACCGTTCATGAATCTCGCCAAGCCGATGGTTCCCCTATACCTGTCATTCAGGTATTCCGACCGGAGATCACACTAGGACAGGAAACTTTTGAACACGAATTTTTGGTCATCTCTCAACTGAGTGTTGACATCGTTTTTGGAATGGATGTGCTACAGTCTCGCAATTTTAAACTTGACTTACCGAATGGCCGAATTTTCCTGAACAATGTGGACATTATCAACCGCCTTCCCGATACCAGGCAATCACCACGGATTCACCTCGTAACCTCTCCGACCGACTCAAAATTTCACCAGGAACCATCACCGAATATAAGAGGTGTAGAAGCCCGTGGATCCGTTGAACAGAATCCAGAACCGCATGGTGAGACCGAATTTATGGATGGTGAGATGGTGGAGCGAAAGAACCTCACTAAGCTTCAGCGTTACCAGTTAACCAAGTTCCTGGAAACCGAACTACCGCTCTTTGACAAAATTAGAGGAACCACTTTGTGGATACGACACCACATCCGTTTATCGAATTCTGAACCGATCAAGCAACGATATCGTCCACAAAACCTGAAGATGCAGGAGATTATCAACCAAGAAGTGGATAAGATGTTAGCCGATGGCCATATCGAATCGTCCCGCAGTCCGTGGAGTTCACCAGTTGTCATCGTCCGAAAAAAAGATGGAAAACCGAGATTTTGCATTGATTTCCAGAAGGTCAACGAAGTAACCGAGAAGGACGCCTACCCTTTGCCATTTATCAGTTCCAGTTGGATAAATTGCGAGAAGCAAAGTTTATTTCAAGTCTGGACCTGCGTCAAGGTTACTGGCAAGTTCCCCTCACCCCCGCCAGTAAACCAGTTACTGCATTCACGGTGCCAGGACGTGGACTGTTCCAGTTCACCGTTATGCCGTTCGGGCTCCATTCAGCTTCCGCTACATTCCAAAGGTTGATGAATACCGTCATAGGACCGGACATGGAACCGTACGCCTTTGCTTACTTGGACGATATAATTGTTCTCGGAAAAACTTTTGACGAACATCTGAGTAACTGAGATGCACTTTGTCAAATCATGATTAGTATACGTATACGAAGTAATCTGAAATACAGATAACAGGGGAGACTACTAAATATATGAGGGATTGACTAATTTAAACTGGGTAGTGAATAACAGCGCTGTTATTGTGCCCTTACAGAGCTACCTATACTTAAGAACGGGTTTACAGGGTGATGATTTCCAATTAAATCTGAGCACGGAGAGTCGAAGACAGGTTTCTCACAAGAAGGTTATCTGGATTCTTGAAGACTGCAACTTGTATATTTCTAAAATCAGGTCCTCATCAGGACAAAATACCTGGGTACCATGAACTTCAACCATTCATATGCTATGATACTTCAGTATATTGATACTCAATTCCTCATCCTTGAATTTCAAATAAACAGAACAATAATCCAGTGGAACTCCATTCCCAGTATTGGATCAAAGATCAAACCAACAAGGAATACACTTCTAAAACGGCCGTTTTAAAGTTCACAAAATTCACAAGATTGTAAAAGGCCTAAAATAATATATAGTGTTATATATCTGATTGACGATAATAATCGAAGCAATAACCATTTTCAGTTGCTTGTGACAGAAAAAATACCTTAGGTGGTGGTCGGCCTTTCAACATTAAAAATTATTTTCAATAAGATTTTGACAGTGTTCTGAATCAATTACATCTGCTCAAAATATCGAGCAGCCGTTCTATCGGTACCTTGAAGGGCGACAAAAAATTATCGGTGTCTTTTATGGAATTGAACAGCTCCCGTTCACAGATACAATGAAATATAGAGTTTTGTTGTATTCGGCGGCTTCTAACGGCATTAACATGAGGAATTTTTTAATTTCATATATGAGTTGGGGCACGTAATTAATTATTATTAGGAATTTGAAAATCAGATTTGTATAGGGTGTCAAAATGGTGTGCTGCGAAACTTCATTTACCCATCGGGAAGTGGACCGTTACAAGCAATCCACGAGCTACGGTGCCCGTAGCGTCATCCCGTGCTTCGAGGAGTACTTCAGTTCCCCGTCCCTCGGAGTTTTTGTCTGGAAGAGCTAATCAACGAACCCAGACCCCCACTCGACTCATCGCTGAGAAGGCCGTCCAATGTAACCTCTGTGGTTGCAGAAAACATTGGTCCCGCTGAAAGATATAATCTTCCAGACCTTCCCGAAAGTTTCAATCCCACCATTTGTTTTCCAAGCCGTTCCTGATTGCCGGTCGGACAACTGGTCCGAACTCATCATTTCTTCAATCCTGCTCGGATGTGAAATCCGAATGCACCGTTCCCGAATGCCGGTCGGACACCCGGTCCGAACTCATCATTTCTTCAATCCTGCTCGGATATGAAATCCGAATGCACCGTTCCCGAATGCCGGTCGGACACCTGATCCGAACCCACCATTTCTTCAATTCTGCTCGGATGTGAAATCCGAATTCACCGTTTCCAATTGCAAGTCGGACACCAGAACCGGACTCCTCATCGCTTCACTCCTGCCTGCATGGATCAGTTTAGATAAGTCGTATATTTTGGTTCAAAAAAAAAATGCAGAGCAAGTTTTCATTTTTTTTTACCGTAAGTTAGGGGGGAATGTAACGAAGCGTTTTTCCACCTTCCAGACTTGTCATCCTGATGGCGGAGAGAATGGAATCTTCTAGCCTGTCGAAACTTTTTTATCACTACTTGAGTCTCTACAGGAACGACTGGCCGTTCTGTCACTCTATCAGGATGTACTGAACATTTCTAGTGTCAACAGAATTTGCTTCGTGCCATGAACACTTTCAAACCGTATCGATACACAAACGCTTCATCCAATTCTCAGATACTAGGCTTCTCCGACCTATTTGATATGAATAACTTGAGTCAGTTTTATTGTGATAGTAAACCGAACACATTCCTGACCCAGACTTCTGTATGTTTTGGGTTTTGATTGCTATTTTTCAAGAATTGTTAATAAGGCAGAAGTGAGGTTGGGTACTATAAGAAGTAGGTTTTGAATTGTCCTGGATGAGCAATTCTACTGGTAAATAATGAAATAATGAGCCAAAGACCAAGATACTGCCGTGGAGGAATATCCTGAAGTTTCAGTAAACCTAGTAAATATTTTTCTGGAACCCTTTCATTAAAACACCATCCATTTTGGTCTGTAAATCTAACACCGATCTCTTTTTGCTTCTGAAAGTTTCTTGTTCCAATAATATTTACTTTTATATAGGTTTCGAATTGGTACGATTTTTTTTGGAAGGACAAAAAGTAGTAACCAGATTTCTTGGGTTTTTGTGCCTTTGAGTTTTTCAGAGGTGGAAAAACAGGGTACGGGGCCTGGTTTTTACAACAGTTCTTCCATTAGTTTTTCTTTCTGAAAAGGGTTCCTATAAATACGGAAATTTCGAAAGTCAGAATTTAATTTGTGTTTTACCTGCGAACCAGTAGAGAATAGTGATTTACCGTAGAGTTCAGTGCAAAGAATTTAATTGAAGTGACCGACCGTTATAATCAGACTAAGTAAATCCGATTTTGATATTTAGAATATTTCTCCACCGTTTTGTCGAGTTTTCATTCGACATAATAATAGGTTATTGGTGAATAGTGGAAATTGATAATTGATACCGTGTCAGTTGTCGTATGTCCGTTCGCATATTCGTATTCCGTTAGCATTCCGTTCCATTACGCAAGTTTCAGAGCCAGAATTGAGTAAGTTATTTTCAGTTGATTCGGAATCAAGTTTTCAAGTGACACCCAGAAGTGAGAAATCTACTCATATTGAAAATAGCTATTATATTTGTTTTTTTTTCTCAACGAACTACTGATTTCACGATCCTGCGAGTCATTTGGTACCGTGATTTTGGTTCCCAGCGCTTTGCGAAACCGGGCCTTGGGAACTGCGTTCACCGTTGATCGGTACTTTGCTTTCCCGGTTTCACTATAAATATTCGGCTTCTCAGAGCTTTGTGAGACCGGACTTTGAGAACCAGTTGCTTCTACGGTTGTGGAATCAGTGGTGACAACGCTTATAGAAACTATATATTTATTTTTGGTTTTATTCTCAACGATCTACAGATTTCACGATCTTGCGAGTCATTTGGTACCGTGATTTCGGTTTCCAGCGCTTTGTGAAACTGGGCGGTGGAAACTGAGTTCACCGTTGATCGGTACATTGCTTTTATTCAAATATCCTATTCCTCGGCGCTTTGTGAGTCCGGGCTCTGAGGACTAGTTGCTGCTAGAGGTATAATTCCTCTATGGTGGTGGAATCTGTGGTGAAAGTATCCGTTTGCAAAGTATTCACTATCGATTTTGTCATAATTCTCGACTCTTTCTTCAGAGGTACATTTGAGACGATTTTTCAGTTAAGAAGTTTTTTTTTACATGGTTCTGAAACTTGTACCGTTTTACCGACCGACCCAAATTCCGACATATATTTAGAGATATCTTTTCTTTGAGTGTATTACCGATTCACCGACCGCCAAAACTATCAATTATTATTCAAATATATTCCTTGAGATTTGGATTCACCGAATTGCTCATCCATTCAGTTGATTTTACATTTGTTCAAGACAAGCTTCATTTGTCGCAATTTATATTATCTGACTTTATTTGGTGTGAAGAATAATTCTCAACCTGAATTACAATAAAGTACCACATCAGATTGAAATTTCAGAGTGTTTTCTTCAGTCACCCCACTATTTCAGGTGGGTTTATATTTCAGCAATAATTCAGAGGTGTATAGGTTGATTACTGATTGTGTTTTTCTGAATATCAAGTGAAATACCGTTAAAGCACCGTTATTAACCGAACTTTCTAACCGAACCGTTAACCGAACCGAAATTCATCTATTCTAGTTGCTTGATTCGCTGAATACATCGGGATTGAATATTTATATTCGAACACTGATTATTCGGCGTATCTCGCAGCCGGTACCCCTGTTGAAGCAATAGGTGTAATTAAAGCCTACACCTCATTGCTAAAGTCTTTTCTGGTCACACTATCAGACCCCTGGGATACCGTATCTCCATCTGCTGCTACCTGGGCCTCCCTAACGACTTTTGAGGGAGCAGTGGAGCATACCATTCCAAAAACTGGCGCCCGAATTTTTCTTTGGAATTGGAGTCTGTTTCTGGCCGAGAAATAGAACCAGTTCCCGAGAAACCGACAGCGTCACGGAGTAACGCCCGCCGACCCGCCGAAAAAGCGTTACAAATTGGCGCCCGAGCAGGGACTGAAATAGTGACAGATTTCCTGAAATTTTGATTTCATTTCCCCCAAATTTTCATAAGTTTTCCTTGAAATTTTTTTATCGTATTTTTGGATATTTGCCGGAGTGTATCAGTCTCGCTATATATTTCGTGTGAATATTTCCTTGAAGTGAACTTTTTCGTTTCAGCATCCATTCAAATATTTTTCGAATTTGAGTGTACACCTTTGATTGAACCACATTTTTATTTCCCATATATTGATTTTTATTTTCAGCATTTTGAGTTATAATTGATAAATGTGTTAACAATTTATTGATTTTCTCCCCGAATATTTATTGATTTTTGCACCGACTATTTGTTGAATTGTTTTTTTTTTACCGATTGGTTTTCTTACTGAATTTTTGTGACAATTTTTTTTTTCTGAGATCACTGATTTTTCTCACCTCATTGTTGAATTTTCCCGCCTGGTGGACACTGATTTGATTGATAAATATATGGTGATACCGAAATTTTAATCATTGTTGTGAACATTTATGGTATTTATTTTCAATCGATCGAAAGTGCTTGTGTATTTTATTGACATTTCTGAGAAGTTTATATCTGCCTGTACTTACTGACTATTGACTGTTATAAATATTATATGCAGGTATAGATATGTATATGTGTATATATATATATTTATCATTTCTGAGTGTTTCTTATTTATCTGAGATGAATCTGTTATTTTGATACTTCGCTGAAACGAGTGTTCCTTTTTGCTTTTCCTCTTATCGTGTCTGCAAATACTCTCATTCTCATTTTTTTTCAACTCCTGATCTGGATATTTGAATAATACTTGAAAACTGTTTATGACCTGATGCAATTTGGTGAGAAAAAATCCCGGCTTGTTGATAATAAACTGATCTGAAGAAATTTTGTTACGAATATCTATTTACTGGGACTTGAGTTTTTTTTCTGAAAATATTTTTTTCTGTGTGGTACCTTGAAATTTTCCCTGACATATCTAGCAGGATACAAGTCCAAATTTTCTGACATATCGTTTTGGACTTGAACATTTTTGATTTTTTTTTTGGTTTTGAGTGAAATACTTTGAGATATTTTTGATTTTGAATGTACCATTGATTATTTTTCGTTGAATTTGTTTTGCTGTTTTCCGAATTTCTCCACCGTTACCGTTCCGTTATCCGTTTGTTTGATTTTTTTTTAAACCGAAAAAACTGTTTATTTTAATCCCGACATGACCGAACAAAATTCCCCCAAACCGACCATGGAACAGGAAGAACAAGGAGCGAAGGGTCTGGACTACCTTCTCCCCACCGGAAGACAAAACTCTGTCGACTCAGGATCCGACCTCGAGGATATCGAAGAAACGCTCGCTTCAACTTTGGAACCCAGAGTGAGTTGGGTGTATAAATTGAAGAAACCTGAGCTGATAAAGGAAGCTGAACACCTACGGATACGAACCAATGGAACGGTTGCAGAACTTCGACGAAGGATAGTTTGATAGACTAGACAATCCAGGGCCAATCATAAGAGTTGATCCCCCACCACTGTCTTCAAATACTGGAACTGTTCCCAAAAACCCTTACAGCCAGGAGGGGAATCCACAACCCGATATCTTTGTTCCGACCAGCCATTCGGTACTCCTTATGAGACCGAATGACTCTGTCCCACCCTACGTTCAGTCAGCTCCGAGGGTGAACACCTACCAGCCCATCCCACAGAGGCATGATTTCGTCAGACGGGATCCGATCCAAGCTCAACCGCAAGCAACTTATGCACGTGTTGCTGAACCTGGTCCTCCATTGCAGCCTCTTGAAACATACCGTTGGAATGTCCATTTCAATGGACAAGGGGATCCAGTTGCATTTCTGGAGAGGCTAGAAGAAATTTGTGAAGCCGAAAATGTACATCCAGACCAACTTCTCGCCGCTTTACCAGAGCTGCTTCAAGATATGGCGCTGCTATGGTACCGTAGCAACCGTCGGTACTGGTATTCGTGGGAAACTTTCAAGAACGTGTTCAGAACGACTTTCTACCCCATACACTACCGAGAAGACATAGAAATGGAGATCAGTCGTAGGCTGCAGAAACCTGAAGAACCGGCAATCAAATATGTGGTGGATATGCAGACCCTGACAAGAAGACACGGTAATCTATCCGTTGACCAAGAAACCGCTTGGTTATACCGAAACCTACTGCCCGATTACTGTTACTACATTCGGCGCATTGATTTCTATGACGCGCCGTCACTGATTTCCAAGATTTTAGAGTTTGAGAGTCTTCGGAAAGAGATGAAGGAAGCTTACAACGGATTGTATAGGACAGCCACTCGGCCGCAATACCAGCCTGAAAGTCCCTCCTACGTTTCAAGACAGGAACCGGAACAAATACATCGCCGACCCATTTTCATTCCTGGAAACCACCGTAATCCACCAGACAATGGTCGTCCCAACCAACCGGCCTTCAACTCACAACACCATAATCAGGATAGGCCAACACCGGAGCCGATTCACCGAACTGCCAACCCGCCATTAAGGACAAGCCAAAGGGCAGAAGAGAACCGCGCTAGCCCAAATCCCAGACCAGTATGTTGGAGATGTGGAGAAGAGGGACATTTGAGAACTAATTGCCCCAACCCTCCGAAACTATTTTGCTCACGCTGTGGGCGAAGCAATATATTGTCCAGGGACTGCGACTGTAACCAGTCGGGAAACGGGTGGAGAGTTCGACTGGATCGAGGACAGTCGGGCTCCAACAACTGAGCCCCTCGAGTATACCACCCCACCCTGATGATAGGCGACCGTTTGTCCCAGTGACCGTCGAAGACACAACTTTCCTGGCCCTTATTGACACCGGAGCTACCAGAACATTCGCTTCGCCAACTGTTGAATAGTGAATGCTGCTCCCGTCTTGGATTTCCGTTATTGAAACCGACCGTTCATGAATCTCGCCAAGCCGATGGTTCCCCTATACCTGTCATTCAGGTATTCCGACCGGAGATCACACTAGGACAGGAAACTTTTGAACACGAATTTTTGGTCATATCTCAACTGAGTGTTGACATCGTTTTTGGAATGGATGTGCTACAGTCTCGCAATTTTAAACTTGACCTACCGAATGGCCGAATTTTCCTAAACAATGTGGACATTATCAACCGCCTTCCCGATACCAGGCAATCACCACGGATTCACCTCGTAACCTCTCCGACCGACTCACAATTTCACCAGGAACCATCTCCGAATATAAGAGGTGTAGAAGCCCGTGGATCCGTTGAACAGAATCCAGAACCGCATGGTGAGACCGAATTTATGGATGGTGAGATGGTGGAGCGAAAGAACCTCACTAAGCTTCAGCGTTACCAGTTAACCAAGTTCCTGGAAACCGAACTACCGCTCTTTGACGAAATTAGAGGAACCACTTTGTGGATACAACACCACATCCGTTTATCGAATTCTGAACCGATCAAGCAACGATATCGTCCACAAAACCTGAAGATGCAGGAAATTATCAACCAAGAAGTGGATAAGATGTTAGCCGATGGCCATATCGAATCGTCCCGCAGTCCGTGGAGTTCACCAGTTGTCATCGTCCGAAAAAAAGATGGAACACCGAGATTTTGCATTGATTTCCAGAAGGTCAACGAAGTAACCGAGAAGGACGCCTACCCTTTGCCATTTATCAGTTCCAGTTGGATAAATTGCGAGAAGCAAAGTTTATTTTAAGTCTGGACCTGCGTCAAGGTTACTGGCAAGTTCCCCCCACCTCCGCCAGTAAACCAGTTTTTGCATTCACGGTGCCAGGACGTGGACTGTTCCAGTTCACCATTATGCCGTTCGGGCTCCATTCAGCTTCCGCTACATTACAAAGGTTGATGAATACCGTCATAGGACCGGACATGGAACCGTACGCCTTTGCTTACTTGGACGATATAATTGTTCTCGGAAAAACTTTCGACGAACATCTGAGTAAGCAAAGTATTCACTATCGATTTTGTCATAATTCTCGACTCTTTATTCAGAGGTACATTTGGGACGATTTTTCAGTAAAGAAGTTTTTTTTACATAGTTCTGGAACTTGTACCGTTTTACCGACCGACCCAAATTCCGACATATATTTAGAGTTATCTTTTCTTTGAGTGTATTACCGATTCACCGACCGCCAAAACTATCAATTATTATTCAAATATTTTCCTTGAGATTTGGATTTACCGAGTTGCTCATCCATTCAGTTGATTTTACATTTGTTCAAGACAACCGAAATTCATCTATTCTAGTTGTTTGATTCGCTGAATACATCGGGGTTGAATATTTATATTCGAACACTGATTATTCGGCGTATCTCGCAGCCGGTACCCCTGTTGAAGCAATAGGTGTAATTTTAGCCTACACCTCATTGCTAAAGTCTTTTCTGGTCACACTATCAGATCCCTGGGATATCGTATCTCCATCTGCTGCTACGTGGGCCTCCCTAACGACTTTTGAGGGAGCAGTGGAGCATACCATTCCAAAAACTGGCGCCCGAATTTTTCTTTGGAATTGGAGTCTGTTTCTAGCCGAGAAATAGAACCAGTTCCCGAGAAACCGACAGCGTCACGGAGTAACGCCCGCCGACCCGCCGAAAAAGCGTTACAATGAATCTGGTAATTCCCGTGCTCAAAGATCTTTCCGAGGGTCAAATGTTTCCACTATTTATAATGTTAAATGTTGGAATTGTGGTATTTATGGACATAGTCACATTCGGTGTAACAAACCGAAAAGGAAATTTTTTTTTGGCTCTGGAAAAAAAATTATTAAAACAAATTGCTTTACTTGTAATCCTCATTTGAGGCAGCCAAAAAACGGGCCAGGCGGTGGCATAAGTCTGGACGCTGTCACCAACAATCAGGTCTTACCAAGTCCATGAACATCCGATCTTTCCAACCCACAAAATCCAAAACCTACAAAAAAATCAAAAAACGAGTAACTTTTACATCTGTTACTGAGTGGAACTCTTGGCTCAGGAAAGTCAGGAAGTTTTATGAGTCTAGTGTTGATGTTAGTCCCTTGTTTCTCAAAAAATTCAATGATAATAGGCCCTTATTGAAGGTAAAAATTTTTGATGAAATCATTGAAGCTCTTATTGATAGTGGTAGTTCTTCGTCGATTTTGGGTTCTTCAGGGTTTGCTCTTTTGCAAAAATTCAATTTGAATATTAGGTATGATAATTTTTTAAATGTGACCACAGCTGATGGTCGAGGTCAGGATACTCTGGGTTATATTCAGGTACCAATTGAAGTAAAAGGGACGATTAAGTTACTGAAAATTTTGGTTATACCTTCCATCAGCCATACCTTGATTCTGGGTGTTGATTTCCTGGAACTTTTCAGACTTGAAATGATTTTAAAAATTTTTCTCATAATACGAGTGTTTGTACTGTCAATACCATTCAGTGTTCCTCTGATCTGACTTCTGATCAGAAGGTGGAGCTTCAAAAGATGATAGATTTATTTTCGAACATCTCTCCAACAGATCGAATTGGTAGAACACATTTGATAACTCATTCTATTATCACCAATGAAACAAAGCCTATTTGTCAGCGTCAGTATCCGTTGAGTCCTGATATGCAAAGTCATCTCAATAAGGAAATAGATGAAATGTTGAGAATGGATATGTTCCAACCTTCTAAATCTCCATGGTGTAGTCCTCTATGGCTGGTACCAAAGAAGTCTGGTGAATTCAGAGTATGTTTTGATGGAAGGAAGCTGAATGAAGTAACTGTCAGTGATTCTCATCCTATGCCCCTGATTGCTTCGAGATGCTAAGTTTTTGAGTTCTGTAGACCTTCGTATGGGTCTCCATCAGATTCCTCTCGATGATGCTTCAGAAGCTAAGACTGCTTTTGCGGTATATGGACGAGGGTTGTTCAAATTCAACGTTCTTCCGTTTGGTTTGAATAACAGTCCCAAAACTATGGCTCGGTTGATGCATCATGTGATTGGTCCTTCTCTTGAACCTTACTGTTTTGTTTATCTAGATGATACTATTGTTGCGACGCCTGACTTCGAAACTCATCTACAGGTACTCGAGAAGTTTATAGGAGATTGAAGAATGCTGGTCTTACCATAAATTTGAAGAAATGTGAGTTTTGTCGTCCTTCCTTGGTTTATTTAGGGTTCGTGGTAGATCAACAGGGTCTTCGTACCGATCCAGACAAAGTCTCTGCTGTCATGGATTTTCCTACCCCTAAGACAACCACTGAAGTTCGACGGCTGTTGGGTTTAGTTGGATGGTACAGACGCTTCATCAAGGATTTCTCCAGTATTGCTACTCCTATTTCTGATTTGCTTCGTAATAGGAAGAAAGGTCAATCCATCACATGGACCCCAGAAGCCGAGGTCGCTTTCAAAGAAATCAAACATCGCTTAACTACAGCTCCTGTCTTATCGAGTCCTGATTTTTCTAAGCCATTTATCATCCAATGTGATTCCTCAGATACTGGGATGGGTGCAGTGCTGTACCAGGAATGTGATGGTCTCGATCATCCCATTGCTTATGCCAGCAAATCATTCAACAAAGCCCAGAGGAAATATACTACCACTGAAAAAGAACTGTTGGCGGTGATTTTTGGCATAGAAAAGTTTCGGAATTATGGTGAAGGCACTCCATCCTTCACTGTTGAGAGTGATCATACTTCTCTCATTTGGCTTAATAACCTCTCGAACCCTTCAGGACGTCTTGCACGATGGGCAGTTAAACTATCTCAGTTCAATTTCAAGCTTGTGTATCGAAAAGGAATGTTGTAGCGGACGCCTTGTCCAGATCTGTGAACGAAGCAGCAGTATTGGATATGTCATCGTTGAAACCTGATTCTTGGTACTTGAAAATGATAGATCGAGTGGATCCCAACCCTGAAGACTACCCCTCGTTTCGAGTCGAAAATGGTTTTCTGTTTAAACATATATGTTCTAAGATGAATATTATAAGTAATTCTTTCGAGTGGAAAATTGTAGTCCCAACTCCAAATAGGCTGGAACTTTTGAAATTTTATCATGACGATTAAACAGCTTCTCATTTAGGAATTTCCAAGACCCTAAATCGAATTTTAGAGCTGTATTATTGGACAGGTATCCGGAAGGATGTTTATCGTAATGTGAAAAAATGTCCTGTCTGTGCAGCCAACAAAAGTTCCAACTTCCCAAGAGCTGGTTTGATGGGTTCTTACAGAAACATTAATTTCCCATTTCATCTTATTTCTGCGGATCTTATTGGTCCTTTTCCAAGGTCGAAAAATGTGAATCGGTATGTATTGGTAATTGTGGATTATTTTACTAAATTTGTTCTTGTACATCCTATGGCACAAGCCACTTCTGAAGGTATCATTAAGTTTTTGGAAAATCGAGTATTTTTAATATTCGGTGTTCCTCAGATATATGAATGTGACAATGGTAGCCAATTCATTAGTATAAATTTAAAAAAAAATCATTTAAAGTTATAAAGTGCAAAATATTTGGTATAACGCCAGATATCATCCTCTGGTCAATCATACGGAGAGGGTGAATCGAGTAATAGTGACTGCAATCCGTTTTTATATTCATGACAACCATAGAGATTGGGATCTTTCTATCCATGAAGTAGCTCATGCCATCCGTTCAGCTAAACATGATAGTCACGGATACACTCCCGATTTTCTGAATTTTGCTAGGAATGTCCCTGTTACAGGCGATTTTTATGGCAAAATTTCCCAAAATCCTGATAATTCAGTAAGCATTGGAGATAAGATGCAATTAATGACAACTGATGACTTGCAAGAAGCTCCCAACCTTTATATTGATGTAAGAAATAAATTAAAGAGGCTACACTTGTAATGCCAAACACTATAATTTGAGGAAGAGATCTTTGAAATTTCATGTTGGTGATCAAGTTTGGAAGAAAAACTATACATAATAATAATAATGATAATAATAATAAATGACTTTATTCCCACACAAGTTTCCATAACAATCTATTACAAAATGATGAATGTGACAGAAAGGCGGAGTTCGGCAATGAGCTCTCGAATAATTCGAAGGTTACTCATTTCCGCTCTCATCAAGTGCACAAAGTTAGCTCCTAAATACATTTCTGCCACAGTTAGTAAAGTTTTATCTAATCTAGTTTATACTCTCAAAGATATGGATGGCAATGATTTAGGAAATTGGCACATAAAAGATCTGAAAAGCAACGAATGTGACTTTGACGATTCCCATTCCCATTCTGACACCAAAACTTCGGATTAGAACATATGTGTTTTGTGGTTCCTGTTGCCGCAGTCTGTTGCATCTCTTGCAATTGTTTTGGTTCTTTGAGGAAAATTGACACAATGTTTTTATTGGTAATGTTTCTCCTGGTTAGGTATAGCTTGGACGTTATTTTTGGGTTGACTAGGACGTTTCACTCCTGTCCCAAGTTTCCGTTCTGAATTATTGAATCTGAGCCATTGAATTCAGGTTAATGCAGTTTTTGTGAATGGTGTATTCCTGTTCAGTAGGTCTAGTTTCAGAAGGAATTTGACATAGTGAGAGTGGTGCTATATCTTATGGATGTTTTCTTTCGAGTTTGAGGTATTACATGAAAGAGTATTTGTGTGATAACCATTTTGTTTTGCTGATTGGAGCAATCAGGAAGAAAGTACTTGGAGACTGGGTCTCAGTACTCATAAGTGTGTGAATATCTTTTATAGTTAGGCTTGGCTCATTGTGTCAATGATTCCGGTTTTAAGATTCCTAGGAGGAAGTATCTTTTATTTTTCATTTTGTTGCAAGAGGTTTCTCATACTGTGGTTGGCAGTCTTTCTGTGTGTTTATTTTTTCCATCCTACTCAACTACTCATAGCTCTGTGAGTGGGGGCTTAAGAATTTTCTCACCGGGACATTCACCAGCCGGTAGGTAAAAGTCCTACAACTGGCCACTTCCAGGACTTATCTTCTTTTTCCTGATAACCTTGCATCCAGGTTAGGAATTAGGATGATGTTTTTTTGGTTTGGTTGTGACTCCTCGAAAATGTGACGTTCACTAGTTGTTCCTATCAACAGAATTCCTTTCTTTCGATGATTGTCTGTTTGTCCAATGTCTTATTGTTCGGTTATTCTATACAAGGTGGTAGGAGCTTCGGTACCGGATTCCTGATATCGATTGTCCTCATTGGTCTTTGCTGATCAGGACTTTCGATGCCAGATTCCTGATATGCGATGGCCTGTCATTTTGTATGGTTCGATTTGGAGCTTCGGTACCGGATTCCTGATATCGATCATCTTGTCCAATGTACTTGGCTGATGAAGATTTTATGTGCCAGATTTCTGATATGCGATGGCCTATCGTTCCGGTTGTAATGGGCTGGACATTCGACATTGGGTTTTTCCTTTGTATTTTTAGTTTCGTTGATGACTTGTGAGTGTGGATGGTTTATGGTTTCGGTTCCTTCCCTCCTTTCTCTTCTTTTCTTTCTCTTCCTTCTGTTTATCTCTAGTAAAACTTCCTATCTCCTCCATTAAGGGTATTTTTGGGTCAATTATTGTTGTAGGTGTGGGTGATTTGGATAGCAAAGTTGGAGGTGGTTTCTATCTTTTTTTTTTCAACCTCCCATTCTTTTGGATCGAATGTTGTGTTTGCTAGGGTACCAAAACTTAAGGCGGTTTGGTATTATGCATTTCAATGCCTACCCCATTATTTTCGTTTTGTAGGAGACCTGGTGTGATGGGTGCGAGCATAGTTCAGTCCGGCAGCTTGACTTGTCGAGCAGAGTCCTTGGAAGGATGAACTTGGGGGGTGTCGTGTGCGCTAGCGTGGAGGCCTAGGCCTAGCGGTCGTGCGGCACTACTGGGGGATCCTGAGCTCCTTGGATTCGTCGAGACTGAGGACTTGTTCGCGGTATCAGACTCAGGAGGATCTCCGAATTTTTGTGTCGGGGTTTTCTTATGGTTTAGCCACTTTCAGCCTGGTAGTGCTAGATCTCACCCCAATTGAAGTGGGCAATTGGCTATCTCTGTCTTGTTATATCTATTTCAACTTAATTTCTTTTTTTGTTTCCACTTGGGAATTGGTGATTGTTGGGGTGGTGCTTCAACATTGAACTGAGGGACGAGTGGTATCAGATGTATCGATGGCGCAGCATTTCCATCTGGCAGCGAAAAGATCATCTGATCCGAGTTCGGTGGTGGATGGCCACTCTTAGCTTCAGGGGGATTCAGAAGTTGGTCCCAGGAACAATCTAAACAGGATAATCTGTCTCTGTAGAACTGTCTGCACCTTTCCATCGGCCTGAAGGATAAGGTGAGTAGAAATTCTTTTTGCTATTTTTTTTGTGTTTCACTTTATCTGAGAATATTCGACTCATCTCAGAGTTGTTCCTGGTATTGAGATCATTCTGCATCTCTTCAGAGGGAAATATCTGTCAGTTGAAATATTCTAATCCCAAGTTAGAAATTTGTGAAAACGCCGAATTCTTGGGAAGCCTTCTCATGTCTGAATTATTCTGATCGCTGGGCGATTCAGTAGATTCATGAGGAAAAGTTCCTATTCAATATATTTTTGTATAAAAATCATTGGAGCTTCGGTATGCTTTTGTAGAATCACTGGTTTCTAACTACTAGTATTTAATTCCTATATTTGAAATTCATTAACACCTGTATCGAGAGTTTATAAACTCTACAATCTGTGAATTTATATTCAATATCTGGATAAAAGGCATCTGTACTTTTCGGTACAACCAAGAACGAGGTCCTTGAATTTTTCAGTCGTAACTCCTTCTTATTTGTTCGATTTCTTTTCACGCTCATTACCTGGCATCTGGAAATTGGAGTCCAGAGAAACACTAGCTGCCTCCGTGACAAGGGAGATTCACCTCACCCCTGTCATCGTAACAAGGGAGCCTCACCTTCCTAGCTAGAGAACACGGTTTCTAGAGAAACACTAGCTGCCTCCGTAATGAAGGAGACTCACCTCACCCCTGTCATCGTAACAAGGGAGCCTCACCCTCCTAGTCAGGACCAAGAGCCAGTAACAGGGAGACCAGGAGTTACCAAACTACAGTTAGTCGATTTGAAACCCACGTTGTGATTTGAAACCATCGTTGTACCATTGTTGTGCCTATCCAGGTACTGAAGTTTGAAGTTAGCAGGTATCCATTAAAGATAAACATTTTTTATTTGATTTTTATTGCTTTCCTTATAGTTGCAACCCTATAAATATGAAGTAGTTGATAATTATGTATATCGTCTATTGATTAATTTTAAATGTTAGTAAGATTGTTATAATTAACTGCTGCTTCTAGCGCCCTTCTCTGTGATCAGTAGAAGTCCAGATTACTCAGAATTAACTCCTTAAATTTGAAATAGTAATTCTGAGGAAACCCTTACTCACACCCTGTTGCTCAAGTAAAAGCAAGTACTGAAAAGTTATTTTGTTATATCTTTTATAATGAAAAAGTAGCTACCCCTCCACTATCAATCTGTGCTCACAATTTGTTAGTTGATCAATCATTCCCCTGACAGACGATTTGTAGGGATCTCCCAATACAAACTGCATGTGTTGACATGGTGTTGCTATGAACATTCAGTGGGTTGGTGCTTCCTACAGAAATACTCTATACCGCGAGAGGCATTGTATGACACCCAATCACAGTATTGGTGAGAGATGGATGTGGCTCATGGGGGCGTGTTACAACCTCAATCAACAAATTACTGTATGCTGCAATGATCATTCAGTATTCGGAGCTTTGTGTAGATGTGCACCCTCTCCACCACGAGAGGTATTGTGTGTGTGTGATACCCCACTACCATATTATTGGAGTGGGTGGATTTCAGAGAGAATACAAGCATTGGTCGGTGAAAGCTTATTGCGTGAACATGTCCCTCTCCCATTCACTGTGGTGGTGGCGTTGTTGGATTCTCCCCTCTTCCTTCCCACCACATCGATGAGCACTGCGGCGAGAACTACTCATTACTTGGTGCTGGATCTTCGTGACATGTAGACGTTCTGCAGAATGGACTTGCTGCCTTCAGTACCGTGTATGCAATCTTCCCTAACCCATACATTTCGGAGAATAACGTCACATCTCGTCAATCGTAATTCCCACTTTGCCCAAAAAGTCCTTAGACACGCCCCAAAGTGGTGGGGGAAAATTGAAAGTCATCAACCACACCCCGAAGTGGTGGGGAAAACTAACCACACCCTGAAGTGGTGGTGGAACATTGAAAAAAGCCAATAATCACGCCCTACAGTGGTTGGGGGAGGCCCCAAATCGGTTGTATCACCCTACTCTTTGGCTGAATAATTGTTATTAGTAATAGCAATTAAATTAATAGGTGGGTGATTGGCCCACTCATGATCAATTTCATTTGGGGATGTAATTTTATTTTCTTTTCGAACAATAAATTTTTTATTTTCAAGATCTACGGAAGCATTGTGAAGTCTCAAGAAATCTGTTTCAATAAATATGGAACATAATGAGCCAGAAATCAACAGGAATTCATATACAAATGTTTCCTTATCAGCCTGAGAAGTTATGTAGGCTTGTGATAACACCTTCCTGAATTTTGACTTGAATACACCAACAACACGAATGGCATCAGAAGGAAAATGCGGTATATTTTTATGAAAATCAGATATCTGTTCCCAAACTTCAATGGAGTAGGCAGTTACTGTACTTCCTGTATCTATCATTGCTGGAAATTGGAAACCATATATAGTCAGTGAAATAATTGGGCACCTTGTATCCAATGAACTGTGGTCGAATTCACATTCGTCAAGTGAATCTTCCACTGGATTATTATATACAAAAGAATTCCGCCTATCTGATTTATTTTTGTTAGAAGAAAAGGTTGGGTTTTCCTTTATCAACACTGCTCGCACATACGAGTTACTCATGTGTGGGAAACTCACTCGTTTCCGGACTCATTTTTCTCCGGTGAAGCCTCAAGTAAAAGTAAGAAAATATATTTCATATCGAAATGTATGAATGGTATCTTATTAGGGGTCTGCCTGACATTTTTATAAGGCTGTTGAGGTAAACTGTTTTCTGAACTTATATTCGAATGATCTGTATCATTTCGTGAATAGAAGGGCCTGTTCGTATTATTTTTGAAGAAATAATCCGCCTGTCTCAATCGACTACAGGCCGATAACAAGTCATCAGTTTCGACCAAAGTGGCCGAAATATATGGAGGGAAATGTCGTGCGATAATCGCAATTGATTCCTATTGTGTATAAGTGGGTTTCAAATATCTAGCCAATGAATCTTGAGGATTAAAATAGTCGACGAAATTTCCTTCATGGTATTTTCCCGCTTCTAATTTCAACTTAAAACCAAGCTGTAATGTGGAACCCCAATATTGCTCCTCAAATGATGTTTTGAATTCAGGACACGAATTGAATAAATAACTTTAACACTCGAACCAAACTTTGGCAGCCCTTCCAAGCAAATTTTTTATTTAAAATATCAATTTGTGAAAACGGAACGTGCTGAACATCAAAATATGTTTCAATATTTTCCTAAACATCGATTGGGTTCAACTCTCCATCGTTATCATAGGTGGGTAAAACATCTTTCAACTCAGGTAAGCTATAAGTATTTCCACGGTTTTCACAAAAAAATTGATTTTGAAATCCATTATTGGTTGACTAATTAACAGTTGGAATATGTTTGAAATTTTGGCAATTAACTGGAGACACACCTGTTGCACCATTATATGTACCAAAATTGTTCAGTTACCTGATATGTTCAAGGTATCACCTTGATCCTGGAGACGGTGTTCGTCTCGCGACTGGGGTTGATGTTCGTCTCGAGGCTGCGGTTGATGTTCGCCTTGAACCTGGGGTTGAAGTGGTGATTTTCTGGAACTCTGTTCTGATTTCCGCGGTTTTCTCGGAATCTCAGGAAGTGATCTGTTGCTCCCAAATGGTGATTTATCCAGAACCATAATTTATTCGGCTCCTTGTTTGGTCGCCAAGTTGCGCCGAATCTCAGGGTTTTTCAGGGTGGATTGCCGTATAAAAACCACGGTTGATGCTTATCCGGTATAATGATAGCAAAGGTGGTGATTTTCACAGGAAAGACGAGAGCGGGCGTAGCGTAATCACAATAGAGCTATAGAGGCTATGGAGTTAAAATAAAAATGTTCAGCTCACAAGATAATAGGGTTGTTTAGTTTTACCTACCTATGGAGGTGCAGGCACAAGACAATACGCAGCAACGCGGCGTTTGAACAATGAGAACCCAAAAACACCCGACAGTCACTATCAACGTCCCTTGGAAGGATCTGTCACTAGAATGGTCGAGATACGGCAGAAAAGCCAACTTGGTTTTTTGCCCTAATACATCAGATAGGCCCGTGATACGCGAATCAAATACTTAGGACGGAAGTTTGTCTTTTTGAAAAATATTTATTTTATGAAGTACGAGTTCGAGACGACTTTCTCTAAGAAGAGTTACAAATGGAATGAATGAAATATAACAGAAAAGTGGTCTTGTCGCTCTGAGAGTCCAGATAACGGATTCCTGGAAAGGCACTGTCAGCATATCATGTTTCCATGAGTGCAGCAGAACTATGGGAAGGGTCGTTACATAACTCCTCCCTCCTTAAGTTCCAAAAATGATGGAATTCTGGAATCATTTTTGTCTGCAAGGAACCATTTCAATTTCTGGAACAACTTCATCTTCCTTCGTCTTCTTTGGGTAGAACCATTTGAGTTTCGATCTTATTTTTTCTTCTTTTTGATTGATACCACTAGAATCAATTTCAATATAATCGATCCTAGGATAATACCGAAGATCAGTTCATTATTGATTTCATCGGCTATAGGGATCCTTTGAATTGGTGTCAATTTATCGACTATTTTGTTGAGTTCGTACATTGCGTCTAGGTTGAGTTTGGAGAAATTTCGTGTTTCGTAGATATTTGAAGTCTTCACATAATTAGTGTCGATTATTGGCAGAATGAGAGGTTCTCCTTTCCGAGTTTTCACGTTGTTGAGGAATGGCTTGTGGGCCACTTGGATTTCGCATGTTTTCGGGATTTTGACAAGTGCTGGGTTGCTTATTTCGATGTATCGATCAGCTTTGCACTTGAAGAAAATACTTTCTTTTTGTACAGGAATGATTAACACTCCTTCTTGAGTGATTTGTTCAATTATGGATTCGTCTACGTTAATTGGAAGGGGTTGGCAAGTTGTCGTAATATTGCCATCGATCAGCTAGGCTATACAATGGTCTTGAGAGTAGTAGTCTTCAATGCAGAAATAGGTTTCCTGTAGTAGTGGACATTCGTTCGATTCGAATTGATTCTTCGAAGCTGTTTGTGCCAAGTAGGGATATTTGGGGATAAAAATGTGGTGGTTTTGGATAATCGGGTATAGGTGATAAAACATGAAAATTTCGTTTCTGATAATTGGGACATGAATTGAAAAAATCAATTCTGTTTTCGAAAATGTAACCTGAGTTCCGAAGAATTGATAATACGACAAAATATTTTCAAACTTTGGAATTTCATTTTCGTAGTAAATTTTACTCAAATACGTCATCATTTCTTTCAGGTCTGAACTGGATATTATTGAATTATGCAAAGCGTTCAATTTGGCGAATGTAATTGCATCCTCAATATTGTCAATAAATGATGTAATATTTTGACAGTGCAAAATATTTTGAGATAGTATACCTTGAAAGCTAATATAGTTTTTGAGGTCGATAAATGTTCTTCGGATTGCCACCTGAAATGTTTTCAAGCTGTTTTCGTTCGCGATGAACTGCCCTGAATTATCTTCACCGAAATCCTTATGCAGAGGGTTCAGTAAAGGCAAAACATTTTTCTGGCACTTATAGGTAATTTGGTGGTCCCAAAATCTTGTAGTTCCCAGTTCCTTATACTGCGATTCCTCGTAGCCTCTAGTGGTAGGGTCGTCTCTTGGTCCGTCCGGTTCAATTCTCGATGGATCATGATTTTTGTCGAATTTGTGCTTAAGGGTTGAAACTCCAAGTTGCGAAGAAAAACTATTTCAACGTACTGCACAAATCCTACCTACTGCGCCAATTAAATACTTGGGACGGAAGTTTGTCTTTTTAAAAAATATTTATTTTATTAAGTATGTACAAGTTCGAGACGACTTTCTCTAACAAGAGTTACAAATGAAATGAATAAAATATAACAGAGAAGTGGTCTTGTCGCTCTGAGAGTCCAGATAACGGATTCCTGGGAATGCACTGTCAGCATGTTTCCATGAGAGCAGCAGAACTATGGGAACGGTCGTTACATATCTAGCGAGCAGTTGGAACCGTGAATTGTTGGTTGCCTACATGTAGGTAGGAACATTTTGATTTGCTACAAGTTCCATGTGCAATATTGAATTACCACAGTTGACTAGTAAATAATGTCGATTGTGCAAATATTCCAGTGCCAGTGTTACATTTATCAACTCAAGAGTTTACTGATATGAAAGAAGGCGAAAGCGACCATTGTGAAATATTATACCAATGAGTGAAATATCAACATGAACAAGGTAGCTCTTCAAGAACTCTAAGAAACGGTTGCATCAAAAAAGGCTGGATTGGTTAAAATGTGTGAAGATGTGAACGAACTTTGTTCGAAAGTTGCAGAAAATGACCAATTCAACTCTGAGAATACAAGCGCATGCAAAGCATGAATACTTGACTCGACATTATGAGACCGCATTATCAATGAGCGATATCTGACGAATAGAATATAGAGTGTATTTCGAAACGACATTGATATCATTTGAGGATACTCATATGCTACCAAATCTCTGAATTGAGAAAAAAATTGATGGTGCGAAGTATACACTCAATTTGGTTCAGTATACACAGAACGTTGCGATTGGTTGAAGCAACGTTTACCGCTAGAAAATATTGTCAATTAACTCATGAATGGATTTGAATGACCCAATTTGCATATATGACGTGAATAATTCCATTCATCAGCACACCATACCACCATTTCTTCAACACTTGGATCACTGTCTATACTTGGATATCTCAATAATGGTATCCACCGCTCAGCATGTTTTATTCTACAGCGTTGCAACTCTCTCTCTCTCAATGCGTTATCTTTTTGTGTAATTGCAACTTTCGCATCGGATACTTTGATATCAACATCACTTCCCAGATTGTTGTATTTGCGAGCTAATATTATTCTCACCTCTACTATTTTATCATCGAACGCTTGACGAGCGTCACGAGAAACATTTCCAATTTTGAACTCAATTGCAACTTGTATGGCCATAAGGGTGACTTCCTCAGATACTCAATTTTTTCCTCAACTTATGATACAGATACACAATTACCCTTATCAATTGCTTCACCTGTATTTTCTAATCTTGACTTTTTCATATCATATTGGTCATCTGCTGTTGATTTGAATTCAATCCTAGGAGGTCCTCGAACAGAACTACTACCCAATTTTTGTTTTCGACCTGATTCATCTACAGTTTTGGACATTTTTGCACCCACAACGATACCTTTCATACTGACGATTCTTCCCATCATCATATATTTATATCACAGTTCATACAGGTCGTAAAAGCTAGAAAAACGACTCACATTCCTATATATTTTTATATTCGGTGAAGAATAAAATTTGTTGTAATGTGTGATGAATTACATGTTAATAAAAATTAATCTTACGGTTTCAAATACATTGAATGATATTTCAATTGTTCATCTCGGCAGTCAATAATAGAATCAATTGGTCTGAGGAAAATGTTTCAATATTATTGGATATCCAGCGAATATTATCGTCTGGATCATTCTGATAGAATTTTATGACACTGTGATCCCATGGATAGGTATGTGTGGTATTCGGAATAATAAATCGTTTGTCATCGTAGTATGATAATGCAACTTTGTTTTCCAATTCAGTATACATATTATGCAACACCCTTCTAAATAAGTTCATCTTCCTGAATATCATACCACCGTGTTCAACAATTGTTTGATAGTCTTCACATGCCAATTTGTTCTTTATAACGGACCGTTTGATGCCTCCCGCCTTCTTCAGTTCCCTATAGACATATTTCACATGATATGCTGACAATCAGTTCATGAAATTATTTAGACTACCCAAAGAAGTGGCTCAATATAAGGGTCTTTCACGACGAGCGTTCGTTAGGAATATATGGAGAACGATTCAAAATAAAAACTTGAAATTTTGTAGTAGTGGGTTTTACAAAATGGCCTTCTCAACTAAAATATTTTTAACTTCCGGTCTCTTTCCGTTATACCGGAAGTTGAGGTCAACTTCCTTATTTCAAAGGGAACACCCTGTATTTTATTACATTTTTCAATTTTTCATCACATTTCAGGCCCACTTTCTATAACAATGCCTATACCCCAATTTGTTAGTTTTCGAAATATTGATTTTCTTCTGAAAAATTTGACAGTTACAGCACCACTCCGAAAATATCATAACTCATAGACAGTAACAGTTGGAAATGTGAAATTTCACAGAATCACACCTTAAGCATCAAGTCATGAACAGGTTCTTCAAATTTTCGAAAATAATTTACAGGGTGGTCAAAATTTCCACCTTAAACATAACATCGAGAAAAATGATGAAACACGATTTTTTCAAATGGAAACCATGCACTATTCTATCATAAATCCCACCGTTCAATTTATCGTAACCACACAACTCAGCAATAAGTATAAACTTGTAGAATCAGATATATGTATACATAAAAGAAAAAAAACTGCGCATGCGTTACTGAATCTGCGAACAACTTGGTCACAATCGTACAAACAGGAATTCAAGCGCAATTTGGTGCAAATCTACTGCAGAAATTATAAAGCGGCAACACTGCAAATCGCTACCGTAAAAAAATAGGTAAATCACGTGCGTCGCGAGAGCTCAGGCGTAGCGCAGGGACGTTCATTCAGCTATATGACGTTATAAAAGAATATATATAATTTCCGCTTACAATAACCCTTGCGTGTAGTATATTTGTCGATATGTTCACAAATCACGAATGAATGTTGAAGGTGGTGCTACAGTTTTCAATATAGAAGATATATAAAAAAAATATATACTCATATACACGAATTATGCTCACAATAACCTTTGCGCGTAGTATATTTGTCGATATGTACACAAATTACGAATGAATATTGAAGGTGGTGCTACAGTTTTCAATAAAGAAGATATATAATAAAAAAATATGTACTCATATACACGAATTATGCTCACAATAACCTTTTCGCGTAGTATATTTGTCGATATATTCACAATTTACGAATGAATATTAAAGGTGGTGCTACAGTGGTCAATATCGAATAGAAAAACCTGATTTCCTTGGCTCGATGCTGATCAGGAAATCTCCAACTATTTCCAGCAAAACCCAGTCCGTAGTCCAGCCTCAAGTGAATGTTCCCAAAAATTCCTGGATCAACGATCGGTGGCGATATAAGTAGTACAAGGTCCCACAGGAAGCCAGCAATTATGACCGTCAAAACAACCCTATGGAGGAATATAGTTTCATTTTCCCAAAACGCACTTGACAATTTACAATTTTATCCCTACTTGAGATCACCCCACCCTGTTTATAACCAATTAACCAAGAAAGTTGCTCATATTGCTCATATTAATAATCATTAATCATCGATTCCCATCTGGTGAAAATTACTTGAAACAAAACCCTTCCTGGACACATGAAAGAGCCAACTGGAGACCACACTTGATAGGTATAAGAACTAGGTAATGGTCGGTTCATACACCACACTTTTACTTTTACCTCAAGAATGGAATTGGACCGTTCATACACCAGTGTTAAAGTAAACAGGACGCATGCGCAGTGATCAAAAACAAACGAAGAAGAAGAAGTAATCGTGGGTTACGTCATTGTTTTTATTTGCAATTTGCTATTTTGTATCGGATAATGACAGGTATTTCACAGAGCACCCATTTTTTATCATTTCTGTAAAATATTCAGAAGAATACGTTTCCTTATAATGTTGGTGGCACTGCTTGCTGTGATGACTTCACATGCACGCAAGCGCAGTCCCTAAAATTATTTGATTATCTCATTCTTCAAGTAGAAGTTCTCATCCTCAAACTGAAAGTAAAAGTAAAAGTGCCGTGTATGAACGCCCGATTGATTTACATTGTGACAACTTTCTTAAAGTAAAAGAAAAGATTAAGTAAAAGTAAAAGTGTGGTGTATGAACCGACCATAAGTCGAATTGAATCTCATAAAGGTCTTTGTTTCCGTTAGCTTCAGATCAGTGATCGGTTTTACCGAACACCCTGTACAAAATGATGGGCATTCAATTCCTAACTACATATTGATCAATAACCGCAAAAGATTTTCCAATCATACGAAATCAGAATATACTGTTTATGCACTAAGAGAAAATGCCATAAGGATTCAACACTAATATTTGCGGTAAGGTATAGTTCGAAAGACATGCTAATTATTTTTGAATTTCAACCCATTAGCTTAAGAAAATGACATCATTAACTACAAACCAACTTGAAGGGAAAAAAACAATAGTTCATTATGTCTGTTTTTGATCACTGGTATTATGTACTTTTCCCACCAAAAAAATAACTAGATTTAATTGATAATTATCAGCACTTGTCTGGTATCTGTAGGGTAATATCTGCTCCCAGAATGACAGAACAAGTGCATTCTTCATGTATCCGGTATAAGCAACTATCAGCCTTCTCTTCCCTGGAAGGCTGTGATTAGCTGGGATCAGATCATGAATCATCATATTCGATTGCTATCCTGAATTTCTGATAGCATGGTGCCATAGCTATAGAGGGATTCTGGACAACTGGGATAACTTATTCAACCGTGAATTCAATCATTTCATTATAGGTTCCTATCGAGAATTTTTATATTGAGAAATCCTTCATGAGACAGTTCAATTTATATGTCAACAAGAGACTCGACCACAAAAGAAATGTGTTGTCATCGATTTTTTTGTCAATTCCTTTGAAAAGGTCAAGTTTTTGGCATTCATCAAATATAGTTGAAGACCCCTTTTCGATTATTCAAAAAAAGAAAGAATACTTTTCACATAACCGAAATGCATTGGAGTTTATGACTCATGTGGTAGCGATCTGTCCACTGCTATTTAATCTTTCTGTGAAATGATTATTTCATTCGATCACAAAGAAAACTGCATACTGCGGAGGAACTTCTCGGGAATAAAAATAGACTATTGGCCAGGAAGATTGAATATCTCGCCTCTGTCGTTTATGACCGCACGGGTTCCTGAAGGGTGACGATATAGATACTGTGCTTCTAAATAATACATAAATATACCTGCGTATTTTTGAATTCATCGTCGGGTCTAGGAACGTGATTGCACGAGTGAAAGAACTCACCTGTGAAGTTCAGTTAGAATTATATGAAGCGGCTCATCCGAATATATTGTTACGATATATCCTTGGTTTCGTCGATTAAAACACCAATCAACACTGAACTTCTTTTATTATAATTCTCTATCACAATACAATACAACACAATCACTCAAATCGCTCCGATAACTTTCTAATGCTCGGCACTAAACTCTCTGTACTAAAAATTCTACACCTTCGCACTCAGCAATAACAAAAATCTTTCCACTTAGCTCTACTAAACTCTCGTCACTTAGCTCTGAATTAAACTGCCGAATCACTAACTCCCTGTTATACAAATTCTCTACTCCGTCTGCCGCAATATCGCGATCCTTATATATGCCTGCATACCTATCGAGAATCATCGAGAGAAGCCCCGATGACGTGTCTCGAATTCTCCAGGCGGCAATCACAGTTCTTGAAAAATGACCAAGCTACGACGCGATTCCTCGCCTTGCGTTTACGATTTCGTCAGGGCCGGCGCTAGGACATAACAATATGTAGCACAGCCGTTCTATACTGGAAGACCACAGTTTGAAGCACAAAATAGAGGCGAATTGTTTTCGTCCCTATTCCGAAGGTATAGAGCTACCTTCCGTTGACGCCCATTTTGTCATTTTATCAAAGCATATTTTACCACTGGTTTCAATGCTTTATGTTACACCATTAAATTTTGATCAATGTTCATTATTCTCATTACTGTGAGTTATACTTACCGTATTCTATAGCTGTTCTGTAGATATCCTTCCGTTCAAAATTCCATAAGACCGGACCCTAGGTGGGGAATGATATATTTGGACTAGCCGCTTAGTACTATTACGATTAAAATTTGCAGGTGAGTTTGTTTAATCGTATAATATTCCAGTTTCTCGTAGTTTGAATCACTAGATGTAGAAATTTGAAAATGAAAAAATGAATGTTGCAATTAACTTTCTTCTTGAAAATGAAACTCATATAGTTAAAGCAATTATTTTTCAAGCTACTGTCATACTATTGCCAATATCTGAGGCAGACCACCGACTAAGTCCAACCCGAACTCTGCTCGAATTTCTCTGCTACATAGGAAATTCAAGGATATTCTATAATTAGTTGGACCTTTTGGAATCTCTCACCGGTCAGTGTGTTTATTTATGATTTTTAATACACGTGCTTACCTTATTTTTATTTCTAAAAGCATAATAAACATTGCTCTCTGCCTCGTGGAGCAGCCTGACAACTTTTTGTATCAATTTCTGCATTTTCAGGAGAAGAAAGTTGATACTTAATCTAAGAGTAAGGGTTATCTTTTCATATACTCCATTCAATTTTCAAGTGATGCAGCCACTAACTGCAAAGTTTTTTGGTCAGATATGGACTTCGTGTGACACTAATGATCATTCCGAAATGTTCATCGGTTGCAAGTAATATCAGTTCTGAGTTAGGGTAACTGATCTCTACAAAAAGTTTCAAAACAACAGGTATACATTTTTCGATGGAATTGCCTGTCTAGAGGCATAAATGAATCGTTGAATTGAATTCTTGAAAATTCATCGCAATAATCTGATATAGTGAGTCTTGGTTTTTGTGGGGATTCGACGTTTCTGTCCCATAGAGTACGTGTTTTGAAACTTTATAATTGACAACATCGATTGGGATCGCTCAATTAATGAACATTATACGGTGAACAGAAAAAAAATTGTCCATATTGTACCTTTCTGCTTTTCTTTTTTCATTTCAGTTTTATGTTCTTCTGAAACTCCCTCGGACCTTCCGTTTGCTAAGTGACTGACCGATAAATAGTTTTGAGGAACGTATTCGTTATAAAATGAAAAATATTGATGAGAGTGAGAAACAATGGCTTTCAAGGAGGACTTTCCATTGATTTTTCGAAAAATCGTTATGAATAGAACCCAAAATCAAATATTGAATTCAAAATTACCAACAACAAGGGGAGAGAATAATTACCACAGATATTATTCATTGAACTTTCGATAAACTTCTGATAGCGAAATATATATTTATAAATTTTTCTGATTTCATTTTCGAAAAGTCAGAAAAAATGCCAGGAAGCGGAAATTCAATCAGATCAATTCAAAATATAAAAAATGTTTTCAATTCTTTTTTCAACGTTTTTTATCGAATTGGGGATTGAAAAAAATCACTTAAAAAGATAATTTCGTGTGAATCTGAAATATGATTTTTTCATACTTTTCCCGAAACGAAGTAAATTGATAAAATTTTTTAGTTGATCCTATTTTTCATTTTGGGTTCTATTCAGGTCGATTTTCTAGAAAAATATATGATACTGTCCCATGAGAATTATTCTTTCTCAATCTCGCGAATATTCATCGTATGAAGAAAACAGTTTTCAAAAATATCTACCGATGATGAAAAAAAGTTCTGGATGGTTGAAACCTACTTCGGTTATAGTCCAATCAAATGAACTTTTTTCGTAAAATTCTCTCCAACCCGAAAAGTAGCTGTGGATTACAGCAGTCACAGGTGTCCTTATTATCCCCTGAAGTTTGCGCCAGATTCTGTCCGTGTGTTTAGCAACAATTAGCGGTTGAATGCCGGAAATCAGATTTTTTTTGTTTTTCGCTTATATGATAAAACCTATTGGTCGGATCGAAATAAAGTTGAATTGAGAGTTGTAGATAATCGAAAAATGTATCGATTAGCTTTGGCCCGATGTCGATATTCTAATTCGTTGCTAAACTATTGCGCTCGGAATTGGAAAAAGGCGTTTTTTCCATTGCTCTATTTAAAAATGTTGAAATGCATTTGGAGGCTGCAACTGTGAATTTGGGAAGCTTTCAACTAGTAGAAATCACAGTTTCAATTTGGTTGAAAAACAGTTAATAGGTTAGCAACAATCTAATTTGTTACTAAAAAAAGTGTTCCACTAGATTGTTATTTCTTGCTCTACGGATGATCGTAGAGCAATGAACGGAACGGTTTTGGATAGTCAAAGAGTTGAACTACAAACTTTCATTTTTGGAAAATCGATATTTGCAATGTGATACCTTCAAAAATTGCGTCAAAAAAGCAACGTCATTCGAATTAAAAAACAGTGAGAAAAAAATGGTCGTATCAAAATGCATCGGAAAGCTGCGATTTTTTTACGAATTTTGCCGACCTGACTTCTGTTCCAAGATAATTACAAGCCGAGATAACACTTTTCTCATTTAATTCCTCCTCCCTTTGTTTATTTATATGAAGCAACGAGACCTTGATGACTGCTCAGAGCAAGAGTCATATCATCCATAGAAACCAGCAGAATTTGTTTTCCACAATAATTCATCATATTCATTGATGGTAGCAGTGGAGGTTATTCTGGGACCGTTCGACGTGCCGATGCCGTGTGGAGAAGGAAGCCGAAGAAAGCAACCCAGGGCTAGGCGATTCTATCGCGTGAAATGAACTGATCAGAGCCCAAAATGACCTCGCACTCTGTAATCTCAGGAACTACTGGACGCATTTTATTTATTTCTTTTTAATTTGTACTTGTGCATCGAGATATGATAGATATAACTGTGGCTTGCCAGGATTGTTTTCGGAAATTCCTCAAATCAAAAATAATTCAATTTTAAAGCTGCAAATTTAATGTTGGGAAATAAATATATTTTTTGGAAGGTTAATAACATCATGACATAGGAAGTGAATGTTGACTTGAAATAGGATTGTTTCGTAGAAGGATTGAATAAGTATTAATGTATATTGATTCTAATAAGAAAATTTAGTTAACATACGTAAATATTCATATGTCCCTACTATACATACATTGAAAGCATTCGTGTACTCTCATTACAATTTTGGTCGCTTATTTGCGATAGTATATTCAATTTCGCTCTCATCGCTCTCAACCTAATCATTTCCACTGTCGAGCACACATTTGCTAAATCAATCAAACTGTACCGGAACAATTGATTCATCTGTAAAGATATTATGCTCGTCCGAAATTTCTTGATCAATATCTGAGATTTTAACAAATTCATTTTCAACCTTCGTGCATGTTTCACCACGGCAACTATAACAAAGACTCCATGTTTTCTACAACCACACGTATTCTCAGGAAAAAGCTTTTCGATTGAGTAAACAAGCTGCAAATCATTTACAAATGTAAAATACATTTTTTTATTAAAATCAATATACATTTATACTCATTCAGTTCTTCTACGAAACAATCCCATTTCAACTCAACAGTCACTTCCTATGTCATGGCTATTAACCTTCCAAAAAATATATTTATTCACGAAATTTGCAGCGTAAAAATTGAATCATTTGTGATTTGAGGGACTTCCGAAAATAATCCAGGCAGGCCATAGTGATATTTGATCATATCTTAATGCACAAGTGAAAATTGAAAAAAAAACAAACAAAATTCGTCCAGTAGCTCCCGAGATTACGACAGCATGGTCATTCGGGGCTCTGATCAGCTCGTCGAACGATCCCAGAAGAACCTCCACTGCTCGCATCAATAAATCTGATAAATAATTGTAAAAAACAAATTCTGCTGGTTTTTATGGATAATATGACTCTTGCTCTGTGCAGTTGTCAAGGTCTCTTTGCTTTATATAAATAAACAAAGGAAGGGGAAATGAAATGAAAAAAAAAATGTATTATCTCGGCTCCCAATTATCGTGGAATAAAAGTCAAGTTGGCAAAATTCGTAGAAAAATGGCAGCTTTGCAATGCATTTTGTCGCATTTTGATACGACCATTTTTTCCTCATTGTTTTTTAGTTGGAAAAACTTTGTTTTTTACGCCATTTTTGAAGGTATCACATTGAAAAAATCGATTTTTCCAAAAATGATAGTGTGTAGTTCAACTCTTTGACTTTCCAAAACCGTTTCGTTCATTGCTCTACGATTATCCGTAGGGCAAGAAATACCAAAGAAGTAACAAATTAGATTGTTGCTAACCTGTCAATTGTTTTTCATCCGAATTGAAACTGTAGTTTCTACTAGTTGGGAGCTTCCCAAATTAACAGTTGCAACCCTCAAATGCACTTCAACATTTTTTTATAAAATAATGAAAAAAACGCCTTCTTTTAATTTCCGTGTGCAATAGTTTAGCAACAAATCAAAATATCGACATCGATCCAACGCTTATCGATATATTTTTCAATTATCTACAACTTTCAATTCAACTTTTTTTCGATCCGACCAATTGTTTTCATTATATGAGCAAAAAACAAAAAAAAAAAAGATTTCCGGCACTCAACCACTAATTGTTGCTAAACGCACGGACAGAATCTGGCGCAAACTGTAGGGGATAATAAGGACACCTGTGTCTGTCGGAATCCTCAGCTACTTTTCGGGTAGGCAAAAATCGTCATTTTGGGCTCTTGAACAGTTTATTTGATTGGATTCTTACTTTTTTCTGATTTATGAGAGTATATTTCCTTATAGATTTCTAATTTGCAAAAATTGTACACGTTCATCTTATTCACCTGTGGTGGTAGGGGTTCAATGTCTCAGCGAATAGACTTGCCATAGGAGTCTTGGCAAATGATAGGGAGACCGTTCACAGATCCTCATCACTCTTTGTATGGAGAAGTTCATTATTGATATAAATCTCATTGAAGCAGCGAAGAGCGGTAGTGGTAGGAATTAAGGAAACCGATAGACTTCTGTTGGGATATTCCATAACGAAGTTGAAGCTAGCAGGCGAATTGTTGGTGGACGAAGAAGGAAACATACATTATATTCACGTTTTCAACAAGAGTTCATTACTCGAAATGGTTGATTATGCAATATTTCTCATTTATGGTGGAATATAGTCATATAACATCACTTTCCTACGTGGATATCATATGGGTAATGTATTATTCGGATTAATTTCTAGTTTTTGTAGGTTGTGGCTGCACTACCTGAAAATCGGGAAATATGATAACCTACTTTGAAAACCTCGTATGTACCTAACACCTGATTTCACAGGAGCAACAAAAAACTGTCTTGTCAATTGCTAGGACTATTTTTTGATGAATTTCTGCTTGAATGCCTTCAAGTATACACAGAAAAAGATGTAATTGGCGTGAATAAGTACTAAAATTGACTTACCTGGATTTTGCAACAACTTACGAGTTTTTCATATTAGTTGCGGAAAGATTGTAACAGTTACAAGGTTTTCAGTCTGATTTTATTATTCATTCATAAGTGGTTGTGCCACAAAACATTCAATGTTTTAACTCTAGTTTGTACTATATAGAAACTATGAAAAACAACATGCGAACTTACAAAAACCGTTTAGAAATAATGAAAAACTAACAAAAAATAGCGTGGTTCTGGTGAAACATTGCAATTCTTAAAAGAATCTGGAAAATTCACAATAATAATAAAACAACTAATGGGTTATATTTCCTTATGATTCTGATAAAAAAGTTCTATTTGAATTGTAGTTGGTCATAAAAAGTGTGAAAATCAGCCAGTAATGTATTTTTCAATTCCTGTAAGTTGTCGAATTTTTCTTTGCTTATTTGCCTCGGTGCAGAATATACATTTGGTAAAAGGTCGTTCGGTATTGGCTGAACGTTTTTTCTGAAACGCTTATTCAATAAGAACCAATCATCAGTATGATTCAATTTGTGGTAAATCTCTTTGTTCGGCGTGTATTTTAGTGCCTTTAAATCATTGACCATTGGGTTCCCTGATCGGATTCCTGATCTAATAGAGCTCACATAATTAACATCAGAATAGTTGCGAAAAAACCTATGATTCAAGTATTGGACGTTGTATGGATTGGGCAAAAGTCGTGCTTTTCGGCAATGAACAGCATACTCCGCCGGAACACTTATGTCACGATTTTTCAATCGTCTTTCAATGCATCACCTTCATTCGGGTATGACCTTTCTCCAAGTACTTCTGGGTGATAATAATGTTTTTTCTAATGAGAGGTTGAAAAGAGCGTTAGATAACGTTAAGTTCTTATTCTGATATCCACAGTTATCACTGTAAATTATAACTTCTTCTCCTCCTCCGATATTCTGATTTGAGATGAAACTGCAGATAATACTTGCGAATTCATGGGCACTTATATCACCTTCGCCCTCGTGCCATATATAACAAAAACCTTCATTATTCTTCATGTTGTAGATGGTAAAGTTGTGGACACACAGTTTGCGTGTAATATAATGAAGAAACATTTGAATGCGGTGACAGTAACACTTTTTGTAGATCCATGCAGTACACATGTTGAGATTCTACCTTATCATTTTCTTTTTCTTTTCTCGCATCTTCTTTTCTTCTTTGATGTTGTAGGTATTCTTCTTCAGAGAGATTTTTTGACCTGAAATTCGTGCAAACATCGCACTGGTCCTTTTTAGGTATAAACAAACTGATATTCAATTCCTCAAATACCAATGAAAAAGTTTTTATTGAAACGATATTGGCTACTGGATTCTCCAGCTTGGAAATTTTAAATATTCTCGATAAAGATCAGCCTTAGATTGCCAGATGGGTTCTAGGTAAAGTTTATTGCTTCTAGATCTGCAATAGTGCGATTCCATCTTGGGCAAATTATCGAAAAACTTACGCAGCAGATTCTTCGCTTCGGCGGATCGTGGATTTGTTTTTTCTTTTTGGTTTGTTTTTTCAGTATCATTCAATGGCACTGGTTTGTTCCAATTATGCAATGACCATCCTCCTATTGCTAACGTATTTAGAAACATTTTTTTGCACACTCTTTGCGATACTCCATCTTTTTTCAAATTCAGAACGAGAGTGACATTTCTTCTGGAGGAGTCCTTCTCCAATTTTTTTTTAACGGGAGGCAATACATTCACCAATCCCCGTATGTATTGCTTCCGTTCTGGCCAAGTTAATTTGTCCCAAAATTCATCAGATATTGTTTGGCGGTTTTCTAATGTGAAGTTTCTGCATTTGAAAGTTTTTCCTTTCAAACTTGGTTTGCAATCACAAAATGGCAGCATTTTACGAGCCGATCGGGGTTTGTTGAACAAAGCTTTACCATCTTCAGATTGTCCCCTTCCCATATAATTGAAACCTTTCATCCGTTTAAATTTATTTTCGTTACAAACCCACGTGTTCTTTTCACTTCTCCTCTGACGCAGTCGCTTCGTTTTGGAAGGGCTTTCGATCTCATTCTCTTCGTTGCTCGGTATTTCTTCAGTTCTGTTAGGTACATAATCCTGCACGGGGACTCTGATAAATAGAAACGAATTAATTAGAATCGAAATGTGACGTCAAATTTGACATCTCGGTCCTATACTTACATTGCCGAGATGTCGAATTCTACGTCATTTTGACGTCACATTTCGATTCTAATATACGTTTCTATTTATCAGAGTCCCCGTGCTGATCTTGAATATTCTCATCTTCGCACATGATTTCTCCGTTCGATGTGATTGCGTCTTCAACACCGTCCTTTTGGCTGCTAAGAATTCCCTCATTTGGATCTGGTGCATAACTAGGGCCTTCAGCCTGAACCTCATCCTCGTTACTTGTTATAGTTACCGTTTGTAAAACTATCCCATTATCATCATCAATACATAGTCCACCCTCAAGAGGTAGTATGAGGATATCGTCATCGGCGCTTAGTATTTTATTTTCCAGTAGATTCTCGTTCTCCACCTCCAATAGTTGGAATATTTTCTGTGTTCTGGAATTCATATCTGAAGTAAAAAATATCACTTATCAACCAGGAAAACCTCGTGAGTTCCAGAACTTAATATAAAAATGATGAATGAAAAGCTCGTAACTTCCACCTCGATTGTAAATAGGTTATCTTAATAATAAAATATTCTGCTATAGCGAAATGGATTTACTAAACTTGATCATCATGAACTAAGCTACCTCCTGGATAATAAAATCACTTACTTTCTTACTGTTTGAAGAAATCACATACACTTCATCGAGATAATACACATCCAAACACACTCAAACGTCTGTTTCAACGGCAAATGAGAACTTACAAGGTTTTCAGTTCCCTTGATATTGCAGATACCCATGCCAGGTTTTCAAAACTGGTCAGAGATGGCGTAGTATTACGAAATTGAGTACGAGGTTTTCAAAGTACATGCAGAACGAGTTCCTTAACGCAATAGACTATTAATGGCAATTCCGGAAAAAAATGAACTTACGAGGTTTTCAAAGTAGGGTATCATATGAAGAGCTAACCGTACTCTTAAGATTTATTGAAGAAATTCTTTGCCTGAAACGCGAGTCGAAGGTAATAGTATCAGTTTGGTGTTAGGGTAATTGATCTCTACCACATAGGTTTCAACCTCATGATTTATTCTGTTGTTTGAGCTGATTCGATTTGTTGATATTGGCAAGTTGCTATGACAAAAATCTGAATTTTTCGAAATTTTTCGGTAATGTGACCCATCTGCAAAATCAATGGATGACAATTTCCCGGCTTGACAGCTGTAACGTACAGATGCCAGAATAAGAAAAGCGTAGATTATTTTGACAAATGTTTATTTTCAATTTGACATCAATTATTAAAATTCAAATTTATATATATATATATATATATACAGCTATATATATATATATATATATATATATATATATATATTATATATATATATTATATATGTATATATAACACAGACATACATTTTTTCCTATCGTCTAGTACTATAGTATTGTTTGATTTCATTAGAATATAATCAACCTGATTCAAAGATTCAAACCTCATTCTACTCTCGTGCTAAAATATTGTGTGATTTGAGTGGAATATAATTAACTTGATCTTGACTTCAGAACACAATTAAATAAAACAAAATAAGCGCTGGTGCCGCCGAGTTGCGTCCTGTCATACCTATCGGTTCAACCACGAAATGAAATTTTACTGGGTAGGTCTTTGAAATATCTTATTCTTAGCGTCAAATGAAAAGTCATGTCATAGCCTACTTAATTTACTGAGGGCCAAAACATCAAAGAAAAATAAACTATGTAACTGCCAAAAACTGTATTTCCTCCTCAATATAATTTTTGGTACTGAATCATTGTATGGAATCAGTCACGGACCTGAATTATTCTCCATGCATTTTTTCTCGGTTGCGAATATTCGAAATATTCGCGCCTTGATTATTCAAGCTCTAGGAATATTATAAGTGAAAATTTTCTGCCTTTGAATTTGAGCCAATGAAAATCTCGCATTCAAACATGTTGCTATGGCAATGATCCGATTTAAGCGGAAATGTCCGTACCAAGCCGAAAATTATTAGATAGAAATTTTTCTGTCTCGAAACATCTCTGCAGTCATTTGTCAACTCTGTTATTTTTATAATGATACTAGCTGACCCGGCCACGCGTTGCTGTGGCTAAAGTTTTTGTTATATTACATTATAGTAAACAATCTAAGAGGAACAATAAGAGAACATCAGTCACGGAGTCCACTATGCTTTTTCACACAGATGGTATTTGCAAAAAAATATGGTGATCTCCTTATTTGACTTTCTACTACTATAACCCTTTAGTACAACAAAGACGAAAATGTTGATGTTGGTATACAAATTCACTGGATTGAGATTTGAAGGGGAAGTACGTTGAACACAATTGATAAAAATGTTCTTACACTTGATATTAAGCAGAAATCAATAGGTACAAAATAAAAATTTATCAGATTCATTATTTCCATTTAATTTTATAACAAATATAAGTATGTATATTACACTATAATACAGTAAATAATATGTGACGCTTAAACTCATGAATGAGGTAGGCAAGGCAGACAGTCTTAAACTTTTAAACATCAATATCTATTTTTTTGAATTATAAATACTATCAATTTCAATTTAATTTAACACCAATCGGTGCACAATGTTTTTGGTTAACCTGTCTTTAGCTAACACAAATAGATTCGACGGTTTCCCAACACGTGAACACGCAACATATAGTTGCCCATGAGAAAAACATGGATTTTCCAAATCTAAACCATTTGTAGTTGTGCATGACCTTCTGCTGTCCTGATTCTTTGAGCTGGATTTCTTGATTCAATTTGTTCTGCCAACTGATGGGCTCAGCAGCGCCATCTATTGATTACTTACTCAACCCAGTCGAAAGGTATCGACATCTGTTAGAATCATTTGGAGTTAACAGATAATTGTAACTGTCAAATAATAACAGACAAATAATTAGCAATAAATTAAAATTGCGACTATAATTTGAGATTTAAACCATCCTATTTCTCAAGTTGGATCGAACTGCACATGGTGTGCGAATTTTATTATAATGGGTTAAGTGGTTTAGGAGTCCATTGAGGTCAAACATTGTGACACGAGATTTATATATATTAAGATATATCTGAAAACGAGTGATCTCCCAGGGAAATATTATAAAACTGCAATAAATATTTGTTTCGAGACACTGAATGTTTCCAATCCTAGAATGGAACATAAATCGATTTTTGTCGTCTCATATAAGCAGTATCAGAATTTGACGACTCGTTTTACGTTAGCAAGATATCGGAGAGGTTAGCTATCGAATCAAGAGTTACCAGTTCGGATGGGCTGTAGGCCACTTTCTTCCTTCCTTTTCGTCATCATTCTATTCTTTCACACCACATTTCCACTAATTCAATTCAACTATCAACGATTTCGATTCAGAGTACAGAAACATAACGCTAATAATTTCAGTTTAGGTATATTCAGCATGAAATTTTCCTGAGAGCTTAAACTAATTCCGGATTTTTTTTCAAGATTGCGAATTCTTCAGAATATTTTCGAAAAATTCGCACCTCGAAAAAAATTCCGGAAATATTTTGAAGTTTAGGGTGTTTGGAAGTTCAAAATTTCCAGTATTAACGATCTCATAACCATATTTTTGATGTTCAATGAAAGATGCCAAAGGTGTGACAACCAAATGATTCAAATTTGATGGTTTTCGTTAGTTATATATTCCTTGAATCGAAAAACATTTACATTCAATGTGAAATTAAATATTATTCCACTTTCTCCTAGACAACCTATCGTTGTTTCACAAAACACTAGGATACGGACGGGTAGAAAAGTCCAGTATCGTCCAGCATTTTCTGGACAATGATTCTAGGGGTAGATGAAGCAATCTGAGACTAATTAATGATGCGCATGTAAAAGGCTGCGCGAGTCAAGAAATGGCACAATGCTAAATTAGTGTGGGTGGTGACGAAGGTCGTGAGCCTTTCAGCCCGCTTTTTCGTTTATTGCCAAGAAGGTTATTAGAATAATTGATAATTAACAGACGAAGTCCATATTGGAGCAAGAAAAACCTTCAAACGTAGTTCAAACTTACCCTGATCTTTAGATTTAGTATGAATATTCTTCTACTGAAGATCCCAACTTTCTAGCAAAACGCGTGCCTAGTGCAAATTATCTCAATTTGGTGTGAGGGTAATTGATCTCTCAGAAATTTCTAATTGATGACGTAATCATTGAAAAACAATGGACCTTGGATGAATCACATACAAATTTACCACGCGTGGTAAGGAAAAATGAATTGTCGTAGCCACATAATGTTATTTTTTGGATAAATGGCGTTGTGCAGTAGAAACAGATAATGTATTGAATTTTTTGACGAAGAACATGCAGGCGCATGTACTATACTAATTTTCGTTCCCCATCTGGCGTTGAAATCTTTTATAGGTGTTGTAACCTGCTAGCGTATACGACGCTAACTGCTCACTAGCTTTTTATGTCTTGGTTTTCAGTCAATTTTTCCTTGATTCTTCAATGTTTCGAATCGAACGATGTCTATAAAATTGGACAGCTTATTCATACGTTTCCTTTCCGAAATAACCATAGTAGGTTCGTTTACTTTCACTTATCTTTCCACTCACTCGTCAGTAGATGGATATAATATCACTTCTTCGTCAGGAGTTTCTTCTATATATAGAGTATGTATGAACGTTTCCATTTTGTATCGACACTGTGCCTGATATGATAAACCTGAAGACTGACCACCATCTCAAGCTGATGTTGCCCTCGTGAGAGATGACAAGATTTAACGATCCACCTAACTCCCACATATTCTCGAGAGCGCTGCTGAAGGTATGCAGTAGACAGAGACAACAAGTTGTCTGGTAAACGCAATCGAGGGGGCCCAGAGGTCGAACGAAGTTCTGATTATAGCGAGAAGCTTCGGAATCAATCAAAGACGCTCTTACTTACCTCTCTCTTTCTTTCGTTGAATACGGATTAGGCAAGGAGATGGTTCAATCGTTGTTCAGCGTATGTCGAGGAAATATACCATCCACACAGCCGCCGCAACTAACAGTCAGTAGAGTATTAGTTCGAATCACCTGTACACGTTATTATGCGATTGAAAACAAACATTTTGGACGATTTTTCAGTGGATATCATAACAAAGTGGTGAGACGCTTCTTCTAATTGGTTTGTCTACGTAGTGCAGTTCGGGTCCAGCCTATAGTTTCCGTGTTATCGTGAATGCCCCTGTTCAACAAAGGGATTATCAACAATAGGTGAATTACGAACATTCATTCTAGCATGTTAAGTCGATTTCCTCAAAACACAATCACACATATATCTTATGTGATGTTGTAGAATCCCGAATCCCATCAGTTACATATAACTTATATCTATTTTTTTATGATCGACACAAGTGCGCTTCATCATCAGACACCGGCATGCATGTTAGCATTCTTAGTAACATACGTTTGGTTCAATTTCGTAGTATAGAATGATAACATTTGTAAATATTGGCTAAAATATGGCAGCCCTTTTCACGACAATCAGAGATATTCACACTTGATTTGAAATGGCGTCCTGTTACGCCCCTATTGATCTACCTTTATATGAAATGTCACATGTGAAAATCGCACGTACAATTTGTAACTTGCATCTACTTCGTATGATCAAGATACGAAAGGAATAAAAGTTTGGAAAGGAGAGTATACTTGATTTCATAGGAACTTTGTTCATGAAAAAGTGTCTTCGTCGGAAACGCCCAGAGTATTTAATTACATTGATTGGCCAATCCCGTAGAGTACTTAATCTTCAGCCAACCTCGACTGGTGACTCCAATGAATTACAAATTAATACTCGTCTCAACGCATGGCGGATTGTAATTTCATTTCGATGCTAGGTAGTTTTGGAATCAGGCGAATACCTACTTCGTTCGAAGCGCATTTAGCGGAAATCTCTTAATTTCCCCACATTGAGATCTTGCGTCAGAATCTGGTCTGAATATTCGATTCTTGCTGGAATATTGAAGTGATTTTTTTTTCTGGGAGATGCATCTCCACTCGGATACTTCATCCATGACTTACTAATCCAATCAAATCGACTATTCAAGAGCCCAAAATGACGATTTTCACCTACCCGAAAAGTAGCTGTGGATTCCGGCAGACACATGTGTCCTTATTATCCCCTAAAGTTTGCGCCAGATTCTGTCCGTTCGTTTAGCAACAATTAGCGGTTGAATGCCGGAAATCATTATTTTTTTTGTTTTTTGCTTATATAATGAAAACTTCTGATCGGATCGAAAAAAAGGTGGATTGAAAGTTGTAGATAATTGAAGAATCTATCGATTAGTGTTGGCCCGATGTTGATATTCTTATTTGTTGCTTAACTATTGCGCTCGGAATTTAAAAAAAGGTGTTTTCCCATTACTGTATTAAAAAATGTTGAAATGCATTTGGGGGTTGAAACTGTGAATTTGGGAAGCTTTCAACTAGTAGAAACTACAGTTTCAATTGGGTTGAAAAACAATTGATAGGTTAGCAACAATCTAATTTGTTACTAAAAAAAGTTTGTATGGGACAACGTGATTCCTAGGTCCAATCTACTTGAAATTCTGCATAACCATTCTTCATCATTTTTTATCGAAATTATTCGCCTAACGGGGTTGAAAAGTGGTAGAAAGTTATTTTAGGGGTTAATCAACGCACAGATTGAACCACTGATCATAGAAATCTGCAACTTGAAGGGGGTGTTCTTTGTATGACGTAGGCATCCGATAAGGGTTTTCTGAAATTCCAGCACTAAAGGGGTGAAAAACGAGGTCAAAGTTTGTATGGGACAACGTACTTCAATCGACTTCAAATTTTACAGAAATATTTTTCAACAGAACTAATGGAAGACGTTTTTCGTATTTTATTCAAATTCATTGTCTAACCGGGTTTACAACACATTCAACTTCTTTCAAAAGCTCTTTTGAGTGCGCCCGGAAAGCAGAGAGCTATGATGAACCTGATGAAACTTAGTACTAAGAACTACACATTATAATTGCATCTCAAAAATAATTAACGCCCAACGAAAAGGGCACGGTTCAGCTAGTTACATATGAAACATTCGGAATTATCTGGAATATTATTTGCATCTTAATTCAAAGAGTAGTTTATAGCAGTTACTGTATAGTCCAATCGAATAAACTTTTTTCGTAAAATTTTCGCCCACTCGAGAAGTAGCTGTGGATTCCGGCAGACACAGGTGTCCTTATTATCCCCTGAAGTTCGCGCCAGAATCTGTCCGTGCGTTTAGCAACAATTAGCGGTTGAATGCTGGAAATCATTATTTTTTTTGTGTTTTTTGCTTATATAATGAAAACTATTGGTCGGATCGAATAAAAGTTGAATTGAAAATTGTAGATAATTGAAAAATCTATCGATTAGCGTTGGCCCGAGGTGGATATTCTGTGGATTTGGGAAGCTTTCAACTAGTAGAAACTACAGTTTCAATTTTGTTGAAAAACAATTGATAGGTTAGCAACTATCTGATTTGTTATTGAAAAAAGTGTCCCACTAGATTGTTATATCTTGCCCTACGGATGATCGTAGAGCAATAAACGAAACGGTTTTGGATAGTCGAAGAGTTGAACTACAAAATATCATTTTTGGAAAATCGATTTCGGCAATGTGATACTTTCAAAAATGGCGTCAAAAAAAACAACGTTATTCAAACTAAAAAACAATGAGAAAAAAATGGTCGTATCAAAATGCCAAAAAATGCATTGGAAAGCTTCGATTTTTGTTAACCTGACTTTTATTCCACGATAATTAGAAGCCGAGATAACACTTTTTATTTATTTAATTTCCCCACCCTTTGTTTATTTATATGAAGCAAAGGGACCTTGACGACTGCAAAGAGCAAGAGTCATATTATCCATAGAAACCAGCAGAATCCACAATCATTTACCATATTTATATAGCAGTGGAAGTTCTTCTGGGACCGTTCGACGTGCCGTTCGCGTGAAATAAACTGATCAGAGCCCGAAATGACCTTGCGTTGCGCTCTGTGATCTCGGGAGCTACTGGACGGATTTCATTTCTCCCTTTTTAATTTGTACTAGTGCATCGAGATATGTTCGAATATCACTGTTGCTTGCCCGGATTTTTTTCGGAAATTCCTCAAAACACAAATCATTCAATTTTAACGCTGCAAATTTAGTGTAAGGGAATGAATATATTTTTTGGAAGGTTAATAACATCGTGACATAGGAAGTGAATGTTGACTTGAATTAGGATTGTTTCGTAGAGGTTAGGTTAGGTTAGGTCAGAAGTGAGTGGGTCTGTTCGGCCCTCCACTGCAACCAACAAGGGTTTATTGTGACTCACACCTATTCAAACTCGACCAAATAAACCCAGCTTCTTAACGAAGCCGATTAGTTTGTATAGTGAGTGATCTTTCAGGTCAGATGGTAAGAGTGAAACCTTGCCAAACTCTGAAAACCTGATTCGGTCCGCAGCGGGGCAGGCACAAATTATGTGCTCTGCTGTTTCATCATTTTCCAGACAGAGACGACACAGGCTGTCTTCTGACAGTCCGATTCTCTGCATATGATGATTCAAATGACAGTGACCTGTGAGAAGGCCAGTTAGACATCGTAGTTCGTTCCTACTGTAGTCCAACAACTGTTTGGTTTCCGACTTCGAAGGGTGAATAAACGCCTTGGAATGAGCCAACCCTGGAAGATTTTGCCAGAAGTCCATAAATCTTCTCGCCATCCAGGTATTTAATGTTTGTTTGGCAAAGCCTAAGGCGATGCCAATGACAGGTTCTGGTCCGATGAAGCTGCTTGCAGCACCCTCCTTTGCAAGGGAGTCAGCAGCCTCATTGCCTTCCAGGCCAGTATGGCCCGGAATCCAGACCAGAGACAATTTGTTAAATCTTCCTATTGAGGAGAGTCGTTTTTGGCAATTTGTTACCAGTTTGGACGTTGATCGGTAAGAGCCAATGGCTTTCAGCGCCGCTCGACTGTCCGAGAATATTTTATTGACTTGTGTGTGAGGTTGGATTCTGCCAATTTCTCCGCACACAGTTCAATAGCATAAATTTCCGTTTGAAATACGGTCGCATAGGTCCCTAGGCAGGTTGATATCTCTGTCCTGGGTTTGCGACTGAAAACACCTGCACCGGAACCAGAAGGTGTTTTTGATCCATCTGTGAACCAACAACTATCTGTTCTCAGTATTTCCTTCTCCCGGAGGATCCAGTCCTCTCTACTCGGGAAAATAACTGTATAAGGCAGTTCATAGTTCACAGTTGGAGTCATAATGTCAGATGTCATTCCCAGAATGCTGTGACTTCTAGTGTCAGCCAGCAGTCTAGTATACTCTGCATTAGATTGTTTTGTGCAATTAGCGATGTGCACAAGTCTATATGCAGTCCATCTAGCCTCTCTCTCCAGAAAAATGTGGAGAGGAGGTAGATCTAGAAGGATCTCCATGGCCGCTGACGGTGTGGTACTGATGGCACCACAGATAGCCGAACAGGCCTGTCTCTGTAAGCCAGAGAGCTTTGCCGGAGCCGTTTTCTGAGAAGCCTTCGGCCACCAGGCAATTGCCCCATAGGTAATCATTGGTCTGACAATAGTCACATAAATCCAATGAATTTGTTTGGGACCGAAACCCCAAGATTTACCACAAATCCTTCGACAAGTCCATTGGGACAGTTTGGCTTTGTGTAAAACTTTTTCCAAGTTGGCGTTCCAGGTGAGTTTTTTATCAAGGACAATACCAAGATATTTCACCTCCGTTCCAAATGGAATGACCTCACCATTGAGAGAAAGTGGCGTCAAATCATCCAATTTTCTCCTCCTGGTGAAGGGGATTATCACAGTTTTGCTGGGGTTCACAGACATCTGCTCCCTCTGGCACCAACCGTGAACAACATCCATCGTGCTTTGAAGGATATTACCAATGAATTTGCAGCGTTCACATTGAATTATTTGTGATTTGAGCAATTTCTGAAAACAAGTCGGGTATTACAGTGATATTCGATCATATCTCGATGCAGTATTACGAATCAAAAAGAAATAAATGAAATCCGTTCAGTAAATCCCGAGATTACAGAGCGCGAGGTCATTTTGGGCTCTGATCAGTTTATTTCACGCGAACGGCACGTCGAACGGTCCCAGAAGAACCTCCACTGCTACCATCAATAAATATGATAAATAATTGTGGAAAACAAATTCTGCTGGTTTCTATGGATAATATGACTATTGCTCTGTGCAGTCGTCAAGTTCTCGTTGCTTCATAGAAATAAACAAAGGAAGGGGGAATTAAATAAATGAAAAGTATTATCTAGTCTCCTAATTATCGTGGAACAAAAGTCAGGTTGGCAAAATTCGAAGAAAAATCGCAGCTTTCCAATGCATTCTACTGCATTTTGATACGACCCTTCTTTCCTCATTGTTTTTCTGTTTGAATAACGTTGTTTTTTTGACGCCATTTTTGAAGGTATCACAGTGCAAAAATCGATTTACCGAAAATGATAATTTGTAGTTCGACTTTTCGACTATCCAAAACCGTTTCGTTCATTGCTCTACGATTATCTGTAGGAAGAGATATAACAATCTAGTGGGACACTTTTTTAGTAACAAATTAGATTGTTTCTACCCTATAAATTGTTTTACAACCAAATTGAAACTGTGGTTTCTACTAGTTGAAAGCTTTCCAAATTAACAGTTGCAACCCCCAAATGCATTTCAACAATTTTAATTGAATAATGAAGAAAATGCCTCTTTTTAAATTCCCAGCGCAATAGTTGAGGAACGAATAAGAATATCGACATCGAGCCAACGCTAATCGATAGATTTTTTCAATTATCTACAACTTTCAATCCAACTTTCATTCGATCCGACCAATAGTTTTCACTATATAAGTTAAAAACAAGAAAAAATGATGATTACCGGCATTCAACCGCTAATTGTTGCTAAACGCACGGACAGAATCTGGCGCAAACTTTAGGGGATAATAAGGACACCTGTGTCTGCCGGAATCCACAGCTACTTTTTGGGGAGGCAAAAATCATCATTTTGCGTTCTTGAACAGTTAATTTCACGCGATCGAATCGAAGACCGCCTAGAGCTGTATCTTTCCCTCCTGCTTACCCCTCCACGCGGTGCTTCGAATGGTTCAGGAAGAACCTCCAATGCTCCCATCAATTAATAGATGAATAATTGTTGAAAACAAATTCTGCTGGTTTCTATGGATAATATAACTCTTTCTCTGTGCAGTCGTCAAGGTCTCGTTGCTTCAGATGAATAAACGAAGGGAGGGGGAATTGAATAATAAAAATTGTTATCTCGGCTCGTAATTATCTTGGAATAAAAGTCAGGTTGGCAAAATTCGTAGAAAAATCGCAGCTTTCCAATCCTTTCTGTCGCATTTTGATACCATCAGTTTTTCCTCATTGTTTTTCAGTTTGAATAACGTTGTTTTTCTGACTCCATTTTCGAAGGTATCACATTGCAGAAATGGATTTTCCAAAAATGATTGTTTGTAGTTCAACTCTCTGACTATCCAAAACCGTTTTGTTCATTGCTCTACGACTATCCGTAGGGCAAGAAATAACAATCCAGTGGGACACTTTTTTAAGTAACAAATTAGATTGTTGCTAACCTACGAACTTCAAGAACTTCAAATGACGGAAAGTCTTTTCAAAAAGATTTATTTTGAAAATAGCAGACAACTCTACTCGATTGAGTTGTGACAAAGAATGAATCTACAGGATTATCACAACAAAATCCCTTTGGGGAGAAAATGAATAGTTGCAGTTTGCGATTCTTCTTGTCTTCGGTTCGGAGAGCGATGACCGCTTCGTCAGCATTACTCAGGGTAGGTGACTACCTAACTGGCCTGATTGATCAAAGAAAATTATGTTGTTACAGAAAAAACGAGATATTGAATATGAAATATTAGTAAAAAAAATTAGATGAAGGAATAAATGAAATAATATCGTGTAACGGTTGCAATTTTCCAGCCATAAATAGTTGTTATGACGATCAGAGTCGCTGATTAAAAATAAGATACGGCCCTGTACTAGCCGTAGAAAAGTGCCACCTTCAATATTCTCTCATCAAAGCGTACCCGAATTATCTACACTCTAGTTCCCCCTAAACGGCAGTCCTATTGCTCCTACTTTACTCACCTTTTAACGAGAAAAAGAGACTCTTATTTACATATTTTCACAACTCATGCATCAGGATAATGAGTAATATGTGTCCTACATTTTCCTTCTAGATGATCGAATGCTGTTGTTTACCTCTAATAACCTCTTTAATCTCCTGTCAATTTCAATCAGCTGATTCGACAAACTGTAATCTGCGAATGAATTCCAGTGTTCCCAACATCGATTTTTACTAGAAAATCACGATCTATGCTCCTAACTCTCGCTTTCCGTCTCACTCGAGGTAATTACTTTCTCTTTCTTTTTGGTAATTATGGTTGAAGCATGTGCTTTCTGTTAATCGCTTAAATTGCGGATATTTTACCAAAAAAAGAAATATTGGGTTGAAAATTGCTGTACTTGAATCATCGACGGATGATCCTGACATTTATTGGATTCAATTTTTCAACCATCTCATACACTCTTCGAGGCCACACTCCGACAAAGGTAGGGTTAGGTTCCTTTCTTGGTAAATTTGGCTGGTTCAATTCGAATGCTAATAACCCTCTGCTTGATATGGTATGTGTTTACAGGTCTCCTCCTCTTGGTTGCGTAATAAATTAATTGCTGCTTGCATGAGTAGTCATTAGATTCCACTTTGGAGGCTCGAGGGATAACTCCCTCTTTCATGACACCCTGGTGAATGTACCTATTTGTTCCACTCGCTAATAGTAGCCTATCGTGCATACAAATACCCCCTGCATCTGGCTGGAAAGGAAGTGACGAAGGAAGGGTAGAATATAGTTCTACAGGACATCAAGTAAGACCTGTCCAATTACTTAGATTTAGCGCTCTCCCAGCTGCATCTACCTGCTTTGGCGTGACGATCACCATATTCCTGCTTAGCTTAGAATTCCCCGTCTCTCGATTTATTTACCAAATCATAGGTTAACCTCTCGTAGAACTACTGAGTTAGACTGATAATATTATTATATGTGTATATATAGTTTATAAGTAGTGCTTGTAGATTCAGTTCAGCTCTTATGCCTGAGATGAGATCATAGCTTTGATAACAAATAATTGATTAATGCGAAATTATTACGACTTGACCAGTGGTGTGAACCTTAAAGTATATACTATAGGGTGAAAGTACTGTTTTGTTCATGAAGGCAGGTATTGCTAATTTGTCAGATCTCATAACCCCTTTTGGTACCTATACACCCCCCATTAAACAGAGTTACGAACGTCTGTATTCGTTAATTGAATCCACTCCCCTCGCCCTGAGTTAGATTGAGGTTCATCTCAAATTTGAATAGTTAGGTATACCTCTTTATCTATTACAGTCCTAATAAGACCGTAACAAAATGGCGCCCAAAATAATTTTGCTGACCTAATGGTTCGTTCGTGTATATTTTTGGTGATCGTCACGTCGTATTATGTCATAATATACAGGGTGGACGTGTAGAAAAAAAAATATTCAGAATATTCTATTTCTCCTTTTCCAGATGTGTTTGAGTTTTGTATTTTATATTTCATTCACGAGATACATTTCTGATATTTGTACAGGGTGATACAAATACCCTCGTTTTTTTTTCTCATAGGGAGTTTCTTTTTTTGAAACATTCAACTGAATTTTGTGTTTCGTATATTGATAGAAGAATACACTTCTGATATTTATACGGGGTAATACAAATACCTTCGATTATTTTTTTTCCACTGACAGTTTCTTTTTTATTTACGAATATATTCAAGGATACACTTTATAACGAATTGATGAAATATTTTTCTGATTTGAATTTTGTGTTTCGTATATTGATAGAAGAACACACTTCTGATATTTATACAGGGAAATACAAATACCTTCGATTATTTTTTTCCACTGACAGTTTCTTTTTCGTTTACGAATATATTCGAGGTTGAACTTCATAACGGATGAATAAAATATTTTTTCCATTTGAATTTTGTGTTTCGTATATTGATAGGAGAATACACTTCTGATATTTATACAGGGAAATACAAATACCTTCGATTATTTTTTTCCACTGACAGTTTCTTTTTCGTTTACGAATATATTCGAGGTTGAACTTCATAACGGATGAATAAAATATTTTTTCCATTTGAATTTTGTGTTTCGTATATTGATAGGAGAATACACTTCTGATATTTATACAGGGAAATACAAATACCTTCGATTATTTCTTTTCACTGACAGTTTCTTTTTCGTTTACGAATATATTCGAGGTTGAACTTCATAACGGATGAATGAAATATTTTTTCGATTCAAATTTTGTGTTTCGTATATTGATAGAAGAATACACTTCTGATATTTATACAGGGTAATACAAATACCTTCGATTATTTATTTTTCACTGACAGTTCCTCCTTCATTTACGAATATATTCGAGGTTGCACTTCATAACGGGTTGATGAAATATTTTTCTGATTTGATTTTTGTGTCTTGTATATTTATTGAAGAATACATTTCTGGTATTTGAACAGGGTGATACAAGTACCTCCCATTATTTTTCATTTAGGGTTACTTATGCGTTTACGAGAATATTGAAGGAGTCACCCTATTGACTTGGCTTGATGGTAGTTTTTTTTCTTTCCCTGGAAAGGGGGGGAGGGTTATATTGGTTGAAATTATAATCATAACAATAATTTATTATGAATGAAATGGAGGTGAACCGTTTGCTAGGGGATGAGATAATCCATGAGCTTCTTGTGAGGCGGTTACCTTTGCTCAATACAGTGGCAGAAAACAGAGCAACTCTGAGAGGGGCTCTACGCTGCGAAAGAAATGGCGTGAGCTCGGAATTTTCGTGTGATTTTTTAAGACCGAATATTGAATACGGAATTTGTAATAGGAAGTTGGAGGATCTGAGTCACGACATTGATAACTTCAACCAGGCTAATGCTAGAAATGACTTTAGAAGGATATCGTCTCGCTTATTCCATATTAACATGCGACTGCGCAGGATTCCAGTTGGGGATCAGCGACAAGAAGAAATGAGAAAAATTCTGATTGGCCGATGTATGCAGCTTATAGACGCAGTTGATTCTCGGGACAAGAGCGTAGGGAGTGGAAATCGAAACCTAAACGAATCCACCAATGTTCTGGATGAGGAAAATGTGGTGGAAGGAAGTTTGTTGGATGAACCAATTGCTCTAATTCCACATAATAGCCATTCATCCCACACCATACCACCTGTAGGGATCACTGTTACAGCTACCCAAAACGAAGCTATGTCAAGCAGGAACGAAATACCGGTACCAGTATCAAATAATTTGATTGAGTTCGAGGTTCCCACTGACGCAACACTACCTGGAAGGCAGGAATTGCTAAGCCCTCGGGGGCAAAGCGAGTTAGAAAGACCAAACGTTCGATTTCTGGATGACGATGCCCGAAGCTACATGGCCTCCTATGGATCGGTACTCACAACACCCGATGAGTTAGGTCAAAAACTACAGAGTACCTACATATCCCCCCATTATGAACCGTTTTCACCAAGAGATAATTCTCAACGTTATTTCGATATTTCACGCTGGAAACTTTATTTTGATGGCGAATCTAGCGTAACAAATTTCCTGGAACGCTTAGAAGAGCTACGAGTTTCCCGGAACGTCTCGCAGGAGCAACTTCTCCGATCAGCCCCTGAATTATTCACGAAGGAGGCACTTATCTGGTTCCGGACACAATCATTTCAAACCTGGGAACAGTTGACTTCTAAACTTAAAGAAGACTTCCAACCGTACAACTATCAATATGATTTATGGGAAGAAATTCGCAATAGAACCCACGGTGCTAAAGAGAAGGTTATCACCTTCATATCTTCGATGGAAAATCTCTTCAATAAATTGGGGAAAGAAAAACCTGGAGAAAAGGCTAGAGTTGAGATGATCCGACGTAATTTACTTCCTTATATCCAATCTCAGTTGGTGCTGCAGGAAATAAGTACGATTTCTGATCTCACTAGATAGATAGATAGATAGATAGATTTATTAGTCCTTTGTGCTACATTGTGTAGATGGGACAGGTCAAATATCTTAGGAATAATACAGAAGTATTAACTTATAAAACGAGTCATTTTGAATAAAAAAAGAAAATTACATGACACACATTGTGAAACGAACGCATACATATTAAAATATAAGTAAAAATAGAATAAATAAATAACATACAACGATATATACGTCACAAAGAAACTCGCAAAGAAGGTGATCTGGAATTACCAACTTCGAGTATAAATTCATCTACTGTGTAGAAACATTTTTCTGATAGGAACAATTTTAACTGCTTCTTGAAAACTTGAGGTGAAAGTGTCTTCATATCGCAAGGCAGTATATTGAAGAGGCGGATACCAGCAAACATAGGAGACTTTTCATATTTTGTGTGATGGTGTTTTTGGGTGATGAGCATATGGTTATTCCTAGTATAATGATTATGGACTTCCGATCTCGACTCCAGTTTCCTTTTATTTTCATGGATATATGTCAATGCTTTCACAATGAACATACAGGCAACAGTTAGTATTTTATATTTACGGAAAACCTCTTTACATGACGTTTTGTAGTCGAGATTGAAAATTAGCCTCAATATTGATTTCTGTTTTATGAAAATCCTGTCCACTTCAGTCGACAAACCCCAGACAGCAATGTTGTTGTAAATGATGGAGTGGAACTTGGCATAATAAACTGATATCAGTGCCTTAGTATCTAATTTATTCTTAAGGGATTTTATGAGATAATACGATTGATTCAATTTCCTGGATGTGAACTCTATATGTTCTCGCCAAGTGAAATGTGAATCAATCATTGTTCCTAAGAATTTTGTTGAGCTTGTTGATGTCAGGGATTCATTCCGAAAAGCAAAATTGAAACCATGTAGGCTTCGGGATGAATTTGCAAATTCCATACAGACAGTCTTCCTTGGGTTAACTATAAGTCTATTCCTGTAACACCACTCATCAAATTCGTGTAGGACTGCGTTAACAAGGTTATGCATTTCTTCCGCTGTTTTACTCGAAAGAATAATGGAAGTGTCGTCTGCGTAAAGGTATACCGCACCATTACTTATATTATTAGGTAGATCATTGACATACAATAGAAAAATCAGTGGACCGAGAACACTGCCTTGAGGTGTCCCAGTTGTGACAAGGAATTTATCTGACATTATTTCGTTCTGTTTCACCTGGAAACATCTATCTGATAGAAAAGACACTATCAGCTGATTTATGTTTCCTCGAATACCAATCTTAAATAACTTATCTGATACGAATTTTATATTCAAGGTGTCGAAGGCTCTACTCAGATCGAAAAATAAACCTACCACAATGTTTTTTTTTTCCATCAGATCATGTACTTCTTGTACAAAGTTGAAGGTTGCAGTTTCTGTTGAGCGATTTTTTCTGAAACCGTGTTGGCACTTTGTCATAAGATCGAATGTTTCCATGTATTCATTTATTCTACCAGATATAATTTTTTCGAAAATTTTCGAGAATATACTAATTATTGATATAGGACGATAATTCTCAATATTTTTACTGTCACCATTTTTAAGTATAGGGACAATTACCGCAATTTTAAGCAGGTCAGGATATATTCCAGAGGAAATACATACGTTTATAATATGTCCTATAGCTTCAGATAATATATCCACGCATTCCTTAATAACTCTTGTGGAAACTTCATCATGTCCCGTGCTTTTTTTATTATCTAATGAGACTATAACTTTTTTCACTTCATCCGTAGTGACTGGTACGAAAAACATGGTTGCATTAACATTGGGCATTGTGGTACAACTTTTTGTATCTTTTCCTGGAAAATGTGTCCTGATTTTCTCGTCAATTGTTGTTGAGAAATACTCTCCGAATGTTTCTACGACTTCTTCTTCGACACTGATTATTTTATCATTATGACTAAGTACTTTACATTTGTTTTCATTATTTTTTTGTGGTTGTTTTATGATGTTCCAGAGAGTTTTGGTTTTGTTTGTGGAATCCTGAACTTTTTTCATGCAATGATTTATTTTTTCCTGACGTATTTCATTTTCAACCCTCTTCTTGGCTGTTTTATAGGCGATATTACTATATTCAGAGTTTTCGTGTTTTCTCAGGTGATTCAGATGTTTGAGATCATCAATTTTTTTCTTTAATGATGTGGAAAGGGGGATTTTGTTATTTTGCTCTTGGAATTTTTTATTTTTTGTAGATTTAGGAAATGCTGCCTCAAAACACCAATGAAAGTGTTCCCAAAAAACACCAAAAGCTTCATTGGAATCATTAAAGGTGGTGGTAGTGAAGTTTTTTAAGAACCCCTTGTCACCAGTTAGGAGTTTCTTGAATTCAGCTATGGAGAATTCGTTTATTTTCCTAAATTTATAAGTTTCTTCATTATTCTTTATGTTTGTAGGAGTACTGTTTATTTTATTTTTCCAACAAACAATTTGAGAGTGATGGTCCGATAAGGCAAGATCAATGTTACTTAGGGTCAAGCTGTCACTGTTGACGTTAGTTAGTACATAATCTATGCTACTAATTGTTTCCCGATCACCCCAATGTCCAATTCTTGTTGGTTCATTGAAAAGAGATATAAAACCGTATGATTCAATTATATCATACAAAACTATTGCACTAGATTGAGTAAGGTTGTGGAAGAGAACCAGTTCAGGACCCAGCTCTTTCGACCACCACCTACCAATTATCGACAGCTCCTGGAACCCGAACTGGCCTATCGTAAACCCCCAGGAACTCAGGCTCATTCAGCATCGTCTATCATGGTAAGCGCTCCTCCCAACGCCGAAGCGGTACCTTTCACTGCAACCTTGGCTCAGAGCTTCAATAATAAGACGCCTGCCGCTACAGTATGCTTCAACTGTAATGAAGTGGGACATCGATTCATGAAGTGTAAACAACCTCGATCGTTGTTTTGTTACAAATGTGGACATCCACAGGTTACCGTAAATACGTGCCCAAACTGTACAAAAAATGTGAAGGGAGGACGACAATAGACCGGTTGCAGCCCTCCCAATCCACTGACACGGTTATACCTACTAAAGCCGTACTCGATTTTGTATTCTCGCACAAACAGGGTGATTCCAGACCCTATTTGAATGTGAAAATATATGGTCGAGATTTTTTTGCTCTTCTAGATTCTGGCTGCTCTGTTTCGGTTTTAGGGCAATACGGGTGGGAAGTATTGGAAGGTTTGTGTAAAATGGATCCTCCTAAAATAAAAAATTGTACCGTTGCAAATGGAATGAATTGTCTGGTTGTAGGCCAACTCTTCATCCCAATTCAACTCTTGGATAGGACGACCATACTAGAAGTATTGGTTGTTCCCTCACTCCCACATCACCTTATCTTAGGTGTCGATTTCTGGAAGAAAATGAAGATCATCCCTGATCTATTTTCGGGACTGTGGTCCTTTAGAAAAGACACTGAGGCCGAAATGCCTAAGATATCTATCCTACAAGCTTTAGATAATTTGACGCAAGATGAAAGCCGAGAACTACAGGAGTTGATAGAGTCGACTTTTCGTTTGATGGGAAGTAAGCTAGGTTGCACCACTATGGTTCAACATGAAATTCGAACCAATTCCCCTCCCATCAAACAAAGGCACTACCCCCTGAGTCCGGCTCTCCAGCGACAAGTCAATGCGGAGTTGGAAGAAATGTTGGCGAATGACATAATCCAACCATCTACTTCTCCTTGGGCCTCCCCGATAGTGATGATCCAGAAACCCGATGGAAAGTACAGGTTCTGTGTTAATTATAAAAAATTAAACGAAGTTAGTTTACCGGATGCGTACCCCCTACCGTTCGTAAACAGTACCTTGGAGAAATTACGAGATGCTCGATATCTCACGACCTTAGATATCAAATCTGCCTACTGGCAAATTCCCGTAGCAGAGAGCTCTCGTCCATATACTGCTTTCGTTGTCCCTACTAGGGGTCTTTACGAATTTAAGCGCATGCCGTTTGGGCTGCACAACGCCCCTGCCACTTGGCAGCGATTCATCGACCGAGTGATCGGTTCCGATCTGGAAAACTATGTGTTCGTATATTTAGACGACATAATTATATGCACACCTACTTTCCAAAAGCATATTGAAGTACTTCGGGAAGTCCTTTCCCGTATCATTAAGGCAGGGCTCACTTTAAATAAAGAGAAATACAACTTCTGCAAATCTGAGCTAAAATACCTTGGCTATGTCGTAAATTCTTCTGGACTCATGGTAGACCCCGAGAAGGTAGAGGCCATCCTGAAAATTCCACCTGCAAGGAGTGTGTCTGAGGTGCGACGAATTGTGGGGCTCGCCTCTTGGTATAGGCGATTTGTTCCAAACTTTTCAACCATTCTGTCACCTCTCACCTCTCTTCTGCGTAAGAATCAACCCTTTCGTTGGACCGATGAATGTTCGCAGGCTTTGGAAACTATTAAGGTTCACCTCACTTCCGCCCCCATTTTAGCATGCCCTGACTTTGATCGCCCATTTACCATCCAAACAGATGCTTCGGACTATGGGATCGCCGCAGTACTTTCTCAAGACCACGAGGAGGGAGAAAAGGTCATCTGCTACCTTAGTCGATCGTTAACGAAGAATGAGAGAAAATTTACTGTGACTGAGAAAGAGTGCCTGGCAGTGTTATTTGCCATCGAGAAGCTAAGGCCTTATATCGAAGGATCCCGGTTTACCGTTATCACCGATCACTACAGTCTGAAGTGGTTATTTTCTATAAAAGATCCGGTGGGTCGCATCGCCAGGTGGGCACTGCGTTTACAACAATATAATTTCGAAATTGTTCATCGAAAAGGAAAAGAACATGTTGTTCCGGACACCCTTTCTCGTGCTGTCCCAATGGTTTCATTGATAATTCCGTCATCGAGTTCACCGGTCATAGACAATTGGTATGTGGAAATGATAGGAAAAGTGGAGAGGCATCCTGAGAAATATCCCCTATGGACAATAATAGAAAATAGATTATTGAAAAGGTCCAAGTTGAAATATCCTTCTTCGCCGGAGAGCAATGAATGGCTGATTGTTGTGCCGAAAGAATCACGGGACGAGGTAATCCGAAGCCTCCATGATCCACCTACTTGTGGACACCTAGGTCTATACAAGACTCGAGGGCGCATATGTGCTCGATACTACTGGCCAAAAATGAATGTCGACATCGCCAACTTTATCCGACGGTGCCAAACTTGTCTTCAGACGAAGCCGGATCAAAAGCGCCCAGCCGGCCATATGTTGAGTCTTTCCTCTACGACGCGACGACCCTGGCAAGTACTTAGTATAGATTTGGTCGGACCACTACCCCGAACCTCCTCGGGTTATTCCTATATCATGTCAGTGTGTGATACATTCAGTAAATTCACCCTACTCTTTCCTTTGCGGGGCATTACGGCGATAATTGTTACCCGCATATTAGAAGATCAGGTACTATTAGTGTTTGGTGCTCCGGATAAAATCATCGTCGATAACGGTGTCCAGTTCCGAAGTACTCTTTTCCAAAATAAGGCTAAGGAATATGGAATTCAACTTGTTTTCACAGCAAATTACCACCCCCAATCGAATCCAGTCGAACGTGTCCACCGAGTGGTAAAAACCATGTTGTCGGCTTATGTCGCCGAAAAACATTCAACATGGGACAAATATCTAGCGAAAGTAGCATGGGCTATCCGATCTGCCAGACATGAGGTTACAGGTCACACTCCGAATTTCATACTCTTTGGAAGAGAGGTGCCGATAGAGGGGAATATCAACCAAGTTTTGAATTCGGGTACTCCCGTCGATCCCTACGTCCGTTCGGAGAATCTAAGCAAAGTGTACCAAGAAGTTTCAAAACGCCTCACCAAGGCATATGAAAAATGGAGCAAAACCTATAACCTTAGAAGAAGGGATGATAAATTTCAGTTGGGACAAAAGGTTTGGAAACGAAACTATATCATATCCGATGCTTCTAAACGGTTCACAGCCAAATTGGCTCCGAAATTTGTGGGACCCCTAACAATAACCTCAATCGTTTCTCCTTGGTCTTATGAACTAGCCGATGGCCAAGGCAAATCATATGGTGTTTGGCACGCCAAAGATTTGAAAGCTCACCCACCCGACGAGTAAATACACACCTTCGTTTGTTTTTTTTTTGTGAAAAAAAAAACTTCTGGAAAGGGGGGTGTTGTAACGGTTGCAATTTTCCAGCCATAAATAGTTGTTATGACGATCAGAGTCGCTGATTAAAAATAAGATACGGCCCTGTACTAGCCGTAGAAAAGTGCCACCTTCAATATTCTCTCATCAAAGCGTACCCGAATTATCTACACTCTAGTTCCCCCTAAACGGCAGTCCTATTGCTCCTACTTTACTCACCTTTTAACGAGAAAAAGAGACTCTTATTTACATATTTTCACAACTCATGCATCAGGATAATGAGTAATATGTGTCCTACATTTTCCTTCTAGATGATCGAATGCTGTTGTTTACCTCTAATAACCTCTTTAATCTCCTGTCAATTTCAATCAGCTGATTCGACAAACTGTAATCTGCGAATGAATTCCAGTGTTCCCAACATCGATTTTTACTAGAAAATCACGATCTATGCTCCTAACTCTCGCTTTCCGTCTCACTCGAGGTAATTACTTTCTCTTTCTTTTTGGTAATTATGGTTGAAGCATGTGCTTTCTGTTAATCGCTTAAATTGCGGATATTTTACCAAAAAAAGAAATATTGGGTTGAAAATTGCTGTACTTGAATCATCGACGGATGATCCTGACATTTATTGGATTCAATTTTTCAACCATCTCATACACTCTTCGAGGCCACACTCCGACAAAGGTAGGGTTAGGTTCCTTTCTTGGTAAATTTGGCTGGTTCAATTCGAATGCTAATAACCCTCTGCTTGATATGGTATGTGTTTACAGGTCTCCTCCTCTTGGTTGCGTAATAAATTAATTGCTGCTTGCATGAGTAGTCATTAGATTCCACTTTGGAGGCTCGAGGGATAACTCCCTCTTTCATGACACCCTGGTGAATGTACCTATTTGTTCCACTCGCTAATAGTAGCCTATCGTGCATACAAATACCCCCTGCATCTGGCTGGAAAGGAAGTGACGAAGGAAGGGTAGAATATAGTTCTACAGGACATCAAGTAAGACCTGTCCAATTACTTAGATTTAGCGCTCTCCCAGCTGCATCTACCTGCTTTGGCGTGACGATCACCATATTCCTGCTTAGCTTAGAATTCCCCGTCTCTCGATTTATTTACCAAATCATAGGTTAACCTCTCGTAGAACTACTGAGTTAGACTGATAATATTATTATATGTGTATATATAGTTTATAAGTAGTGCTTGTAGATTCAGTTCAGCTCTTATGCCTGAGATGAGATCATAGCTTTGATAACAAATAATTGATTAATGCGAAATTATTACGACTTGACCAGTGGTGTGAACCTTAAAGTATATACTATAGGGTGAAAGTACTGTTTTGTTCATGAAGGCAGGTATTGCTAATTTGTCAGATCTCATAACCCCTTTTGGTACCTATACACCCCCCATTAAACAGAGTTACGAACGTCTGTATTCGTTAATTGAATCCACTCCCCTCGCCCTGAGTTAAATTGAGGTTCATCTCAAATTTGAATAGTTAGGTATACCTCTTTATCTATTACAGTCCTAATAAGACCGTAACAATCGTGACAAGAAAATTGAGATATTGGATGTGAAATATTGGCCAACAATTTGAATTAGGAAATAAATGAAATAGAACGAATAAATGTTGAAACCAAGTTTCAAGTTGAGTGTACTGACGATGTTTCGATTGCTAGTTTCCGCAGTCATTTTCGGATGATTACTGACAATATTCCGAAGTATGGTCGCATGTCGATTTTGTGAAAATATTCAGTATTCTTTACTCCATTTCTCGAAGATTAACAACACCCACTCTATCGCCACTGATATAGTTAAGACAATCGCATGTTTCATGCTTCTATATCTGCAGAAAAATTCAGCTGGTACATCATCAATACCGGGAAATTTTGTTTCCACGAATGAAAACGAAACAACTGCGGAGCAAGATCGAGAATAACTTCTGAGGATTGTCTTCATCTGCTAGTTGTGGGGTTGATCGACTTAGCAACTGCCGCATCTGTACATGGTAGTAAACACTGTATACCTATAACTTTTTTGAAGAATGATTCACAACTTTTTTCGCTCGGCTCGTACTCATACTGGTCGCTTTACTTCTCAGTACATTTTGTTTCGCAGAATTAGATCCTGATGTGGGAAGGATTCTCGAATATTCAGATATTGTTTGAGAATTGCGGTTTGAACGGTTTGAGGTACGGACGGTGGGACCGTGAAGATAATTTAGATTGATATTTCTTGAAAAGTAGATTGATCTATATTATCCTGTATGGTCCCGCCATCCGCATCTGTTCATGGTAGATGTTGTAATAGTTTAGATCCAATTCTGATGTAAAATGAAGAGAAAAACAAAACAAAATAGCTGTTTTCACTTCATTCATTTCTCCCTAGAATGACATAGTCATCACAATACATTTCAGCAGGTGCTGAACAACCCTTTCACAAATCCCAATAACATTTATATACAATTATGGTAGTAGGTGTTGTACCTACAAAAAAGGAAAGAATATATATAACTAATCCTTATATGGCCGAGAATTGCTCAATATTCAGGTTGATATAATCTAGGTACTTATTGTATCATTTCAATAAACTTCCCAGTGAAGTCATTGGCTAATGACTTGTTCTAGAATTTAGCGAACGCCTCGGATTTTTTTCATCCAACCGGAGGTTCTGTGGATCATGTCCTTTCTGCTGCCAAAGCTGCTGCGTGACGTGTACTGTTCGATTAATATTCTCGTATCGTATCAATGCCAATTCTTCCTGAGGTATTCTTTAACCATATCTGCTCACCGTTCATGCTGATGCTGCTTGGTGAGGTTGATAGGAGTTTTTTCGAAATTGAGGATTTGGTATTTTCTATATAGGATTCCTCAAGTGATGGTGCGCACATTCTCGTGAAAGTACGGTAATACCAAGTTAGGTTGAGTTCGGTTTGGATCTGATGTTTTTATTCGATCAGAAGTTCGAATTTCCAATCTATCATCAAATTTCACGACATTTCCTATAGAAATTTCTGTGAGTATTTGCACTCGATGTGCCGAAATAAATGCCAATAGTGTCACTAATTTGTTGTTTGATTGTTCGAAACTGAATGAGTTATGAGGGTACAATGTTTCAAGATAGTCTAATACTTGCTTTGGTTCTCATATTTATTTATAAGCAGGTTCAGTTTAGGAGACACCTTGCATAAATCTTTTTATCAGTTCCTCATCACTTGAATTTATGCCAATCATCGCGAATAGGGACAACCTATGGAAATTCATTCGTGAATTTGATGCTCTAGATTCGAATTCGAAAGTTATAAATTCAATGATTTGCTTCAACTAAGCCTCATACACAATTTGTTGTGAATGATGGCAATATTTTCAACATTTTTTGTAACAAGAGGTATACTGTTTTGTAGTACTAGTGGATATCGATACGATAATATACTTTATCGCAGTTTTCGAGATATTCTGTCGAAGAAAAACCTGCGTTATAACTTACCTGCCACCAGGAAAAGTTGTCTCCACATTAGGGGTGCAAGCCTGAAAGGAGACGAAAGTAAATGTTTGTGTGGAGTATTTATCAAAGGTTCATCTTTTGGTAAGCCCTTAAGTAAGGGAAACCATAGTTGTGATTCCCGCAATGGCACTACAAGGATACCATGCGCATTGTTGTGCATTGTTGTCGATTAATTTTTGTACAACATTGGAAATCATTAAGAAAGGTAGGAACGAGTAAAATTTCAGTTTTTCCAATCGAAAGTGAATGTATCGATGGCAACAGAGTATGACTCTGGTGTCCATTAAATATGTTTTTTATATTTGGTGTTCATTCTGCTTGTGAATAAATCAGTTTCTGGGCTGTAATATTCGATTCCCACCAAGAGAAGTCACTATTCAAATATTTGGGCGAATTCATGCAGCCATTGTAGTTATAATTGTGTTGCTTGAGAGCCAGGCGTTTCTCTTTCAAAAAACATCATCCATACTTAACTGCAGGGCATGCTGTCACTTGATTTGCCAACAATTTTTTTACTTTTGTACTGTTTTTAATTTTGGAGTATGCAATAAAGGAAAGTATATACGCTTTCTTGTCTTTAGGAAGTATAATGATTATAGTGATAAACTCGAATCCCAAAAAATTTACTTTTGGAGTAGGTAACACACTTTCATCTGAATTTATGATGAATCCAAGAGACTGTGAGAGGCCGACAGCTCGTGACACATTATCTCTGCATTTCGTGCGGATTCTTCCGGCAATGAATAACCAGTCACCAATATACTACTGACACTGGTTTAAACAATTTTGTGAGAAGATATGGTGCTACTGATAATCCATATGGAACACAAGTGAATTGAAATAGTTTTTCTTGAAAACTAAATTTCAAATATTTCCCATGACTTTCCTTGATGGGTTTAAAAAATTTGCATCTCCAATGTCTAATTTTGCTAGGAAATCATTTTTGTAGATATATTTTTCGGTTTTCTGCTGATCTTCCAGTTCGAAATGAGGTGCTGTTATAAAAGAATTGAGCTTTTTCATGTTCAGTATGAACCTGAACTGACCAGTGGCTTTTGTGCTGAAACGAATCCTCACCCTAGCAGGTTTTTATTCCTCAACTTAAATATTTCTATTTTCTATTAATGTTCAAAATGTCCAACAACACTTCTAGGTTTGTATGTACAAATTTCAACCGTTTGTAATCACATGAACCCAATTTTGACGTTTTATGTTTAATAATAAAATTGAAGTTATAGATTTCTTGGCGTTGAATTACAGAAATATAAGATTGTGTTTGTCTTTTGACAACCAGATGGCGAACGGCAGAATTTGATTTTTACTCTTTAAAATAATCATCAATATGTACCAGTAACCAGTAACAAACTTTCAGTAATTGTGGGTTGCATAACAATTTTCAAGAAAGAATTTGAATCTGCATTCGTTTCAAGCGTTCGTTGTACGTAAAAAAAGTTCAAAGCCTCACACGCAGAAAAAACTCTTGACTTTTTTTTGACTCGCTGTCGATATCTCCGATTCACGGCCTTTTCCCCATGAGCTTTGAATAGAGTAACACCACTGAAAATTTGATTGTTATAATAATTGCAATATAAAACTTGAGTCATTCGGCAAAAGGGTCAAACTGTTTGTTATCAGTCAACAACTCGATGTAGGTCATTTTTTGTAGGTAGGTGGCATTGAATATATGAATTTTAACGTTTTCATTTGCTTTCATGCATGTAATGTTTTGCTCTTGACTATCGAGTCAGATGAAATCACTACTTTTGCATCTTATTGAAATAAAGTCAAACTACTTTTCTTTCTTCACATAAAGTATATATTGATGAATATGTTTTATATTGATTTATAATTAATTTGTTTGCCTTCTGTGTATGTATAAATTGCTGTATCATAAACTATATCCCATTCAAATTTTGATATAAAAATTTCCCACATTTTTTGTAGCTCCAAACCATAGCAATCAAAGTATAAGAGAAATCAATGCCACCTCTTGGATTTTTTTTATCCAGCCAACCCACACCCAGTCTATTTTGAACCCACATCTGGATCAGTACACCATTTTTCGTAAGAAGTACAGAGAGATAAATTCACCTTTGCTGTGCTCACATAGTTTGATGGCACCGATATTTGGGAAATCATCGATAGCCATTTCATAATAGGGTAGCTCGAAAATATTGATTTTGCATTTGAGAAAAACAATTTGATATGGTTTCCTTCGGAATGGTATGGCAAATCCACCAATCCAGTCAAGTGTGGTTTTGTCAATGAAACAGATGTGCCAGTTTTTTGGGTACTTGGTTAGGGAACGTGCAAAGTGTTTACGTACCATCCTCTCATTGGCGATATTTGGTCGTATTGTACGTCTTTTCTGACGAGAGTCCTGCCTGGTTAAGAAGCGGTTTCGGTGGTACTGGCAATGGTAGTTCAAACGAGACTGTGAAGTTAGGAGTGTTGCTCGATCAACTGGAGGTTTTTGCAGTCATGGCCGCTTTTGTCGCCCGGGCGGTCTTCAGAGTTTCTTGTAGAATCCTTCCGAACAAAAATTTGTTTATTTTATTTTTATATTCAGTTTCGACGAGTTTTCTATATTTGCTGTCTGGGGATGGTGCGATCAAGTTTCTTTTTCGCAATGAAAAGGAATGAATTGTTTCGAAGATCATTTGGATGTGTCCGCTAAACATCCAAATTGAGTACCTCATTGTTATTGACTATGGCCGCCATAGGTCACTGCCGCACCTAATGAATTCTGCACATCGTGCAGAAACCTATTCTGTTTGGTCAATGAGACTGAGAGGACGGTGGTTACTTCGTCATTCAGTAGTGGCACTTACTAGGGGAGGGGTATTTTTGTTTGATGTTATCCCTGTTCTCCTTTGCTCCTTTCCCCTTTAACTCAAGTATTCCATCTGTTAACCACTTCGGCAGGTACGTCCCGTCCTAGTGGTATCTGTTCGTGAGGTTTGTCCCCTTGCTCAGTAAGTAAGTCGGGGTCAATCTTATTCGGTACCGGAGTGGCTATTTCCTCCGCCATCTGTTGAACAGCCGCAGATCGTGCCTCCGATTGTGCCTCAGAGGCTGAACCTGAAAATGACAATTCAAGTCGGTGCAATTTTGTGATGTAACGATATGAATTGCGAAAACGAATTGTACGTCATCGGAATCCGAGTAGGAGTCCAGTTTCCGCCTTACACTGTGAGTTCTCGATATTCCCACCCTTCTTCATATTCATCCTCTTCGGTCCCTTTTCTTATGCACTAGGGTCACTATATGGGTCACTATGGGTCACTATGGGAAAAATATTCGTCTTTTACCTATAGATGCACAAAATATACTGTGAGGTATTCGACCAGTATGAGTACGAGCCTAGCGAAAATAGTTATGAATCATTCTTTGAAAAAGTGTACATTGTGTAATGAAATTTTAAAAAATTGTGTAGTAGACGACGCATCCTGTGAAACTGATCACGATATATCTTCGGACGATTGCCTCTTAACAGGGCCAAAGTTTCGAAAAAAACATTTCTGTATTCCTTTACAATCCTAAAAAAGTGATAGCTGCGAAAGATCTGTGTACATTGACATAAAATGTTCAGGTCTGGATGCAAGTGAGAAAAAAATCATGGACTTGAGAGGCAAGAGAACCTTGAAGTTTCATTGTGTTGATTGCCAGAATGTAGTCAGAATGATACCAAAATTGATTGCTGAAATTGATAACTTAGAAAGTGATCTCGAAAAGTTGAGAATCAGGTGGCAAAGATGAACCATTCTGCAAAAGAATCCCACAGTTTTGAAGATATTCCTGCAGAAATTACTGAACAAAACCTAAGAAAAAAGAATTTGATGGTTTTCAATATGCCCGAACAAACACAAGATCAGCAAACAGGTGCAAATGGTAAAAGAGATGCCGAAAACAATTCGAAAGTTTCTGCGCCCAACATTGATCTCTAGAATGCAAAAATGTTTAGACTTGGTCAATTCAATGAAGATAGAACTCGACCTATCAAAATTGTTCTAAATTCTGAGGCTGAAGTTACTAACATGTTGAAGAGTGCGCATAAATTGAGAAATAGCATCCATGAAGACATACGCGTCTCTAGTGATCGCACTAAGAGACAAATGTAGCATTACAAAGCATTGAAGCTTGAACTCACTCAGAGAAATTCAACAGCCGGCGATAAAAATTTAGAATTGAATACATTCATGGAATTCCAAGACTTGTGGAGGTAAACATTTAGAGCCCAGCAGAATCGAAAAACTCGAAAGCAACAACCTTCTGTGCTATTATCAAAACTCACAAGGTTTGAATACTAAAATTTCAACATTTTTTCCTGCTGTTTGTGAATGTGAATATGACATTTCAGCAATTAGTGATTCATGGTTATGTGGAAATGTAATTGACTCTGAGCTATTTCCAGATGATTATAATGTATATCGTAAAGATCGTCAACTTGGTGAAACACAAAAGGTAACAGGAGGTGGAGTAATTATACCTCGTTTACTCGTCCAAATAGATATTACACATGTAGTTTCACTATTATCACTTTATCGAGCACTTTTTTTTAGCAATGACTCAAAAACTTGTCAGCGTCTCCAGCAGGCATTATTCTGATCCATTACATTATTGTGCTTTATCGAGTGTACACGTATAATTGCATTATTAAAAAATGCTCAAACGAAAGCAAATATCTACTTGTGACAGTAGTGATAGTGCGGAGGTGGAGTGCAAGCTGGAAAGGAAACGCAAACGCTTAATGCGAAAGTTGGATTGTTTGAATAGAAAAAAGGAAGGGCGGAAAGCGCAACAGTATACGGTTTTGGCTGAGGATTCCGATGAGACTAGTAATAGTAAGTACTCAATGTCTTTTCGATCCATCATAACTCCAAAGTTGATGGAAGAATTCATAGATACCAACAAAACAACCGACTGCCGTGTTGTAGGGTATCTACAATTGTGATGTTGCGTAAACATCTGACTGCCGAGTTGTTTACGTTTCTTGGATATAACTTCCATTCATACAAATGTATTCCATCTCAAAAACTTGTGGAAGGGTATTTTTCCAATGTGCGATTACGTAAACATCCGACTGCCGAGATGTTCACGCTTCTTTGGGTATCATCCTTAGATTCGATGCACCAACATTGTTTTTTTTGGGTTTCAAGGTGACTCATCTCCGGGCACCAGATTTGTTACACACGAAGTAGACGTACATAGAGCTGCTGCGGTTAATAACACCTCACAAAAGGAATCCGTCCAATTGGTATCTGAGGACGTTTTGAAATTATTCGGCGAGGAACCGTTCGGAGGTGAACAGAGGTGGGGGAAAGAAGTCCAACCCATTCTAGCAGATCGTTGGAGTAAATATATTGTTCTTGGTATTGATGGGAGCGAAAACGAAGAATTACAACGGAAGTATCTCATACCACAAAACATGACCTTTCTGCAGGGACCAGAACTAAATTCTGAGATATCGGCATCTATAACGGATGCTCAGGAAAATCACAAGTATATGAAAACCGTTCAAGGTCAGATTGGCAATGGTTTGTCTGCTTTAGCCAGAGGTTCGAATACACTCATGGTAGGCAGTACAAGTACTGACGTGATGTCACAAATTACCTCCTACTTCATAGATGCAGGTAAAGTTATTGCTGATGCTTTTCACATGATCACAAAAAACAGGAAATACTAAATAGAATCCAATTTGACACCAACGATTCGAATAATTGTTCGTGAAAGCAAGTCCGATAAATTCTTATGCGGGGAAAATTTTGCCGAAAAATTTAAAGATGCAAAAAATCATCAGCGAACTGGTAGAGAACTGAAAGTTGTCAAACCCAACTTTGCGACGAGTAGACGTTTTGTCAACAACTATCCTGGAGTACCGGAGCAACAGGTCAAGGGCCATTATTCCACACACCAAGCCACGTCCAGCAGTTCTTTAAACTACCGGGGCACATACCACAAGAACAAAATGAAAACGCCCTCTCAGAAGTTTCAAACGAAGTCAACATTCCATCAGAGAAGAGCGTATCGCAAATAGAAGAGGTGAGTTTTTATGGTGGAAGACTGAGACAATTCAAACAGCAATGGAAAACTGTTACACGTAATGCGACTCTCCTATCCTGGCTGAAAGGGTATAAAATACCTTTCAAGAAAAAACCCGTTCAAGGTCCTAAGGGCAAAGTTAGAATTTCCATTATTAGAAAATCAACAAATAGGGAAAGTTATCAAAAGTCTGGAAAGGCAGCATATAATAAGTAGATGTAATTATAATTTAGATGGATATTTGTCTTCCTTTTTCTTAGTTCCGAAATCAGATGGTTCTTCTCGATTCATTTTGAATTTGAAAAATCTTAATGAATTCATTGTTCAACCACCGCATTTTAAACTGGAAAATTATAAATCGGTGAAGGACCTCATCTTCGAAGGTTGCTTTATGGCCACAATAGATCTCCAAGATGCTTATTATATGATACCAATCAGTCAGATATCGAGAAAATATTTGAGATTCGAATTTAATGGTTGCATTTTTCAGTATAATGTTATTCATTCATTTATTTATTTTTCCAAGAAACATATAAGTTTATGATAGGGAAAAAAAAACAATACATCTTTCAATAAAACTAAACATCAATTCTTTATCCTGACCAAATATATCTGAAGCATTTCTCAGAAATAAATCAATATTAAAAAAAATATCATGATAATAAATGATATTTCAATTCTACCTTGTGAATCATAGTTTACCATAAGTTTTTAATAATTTTGGTACTTCATTATAATGTAATATTCCTCTGGAATAAATTGATTGCTGTCCCACATTTGTTTTCATTTTCATAGTTGCCAAATCATCGGAATTCCTTGTTGAATGATTATGTTGATCATTGATAGGAATGAAAACCAAATTTGAGATTTTCCAATTATTTTTTACCAGATGAATAGAAGTACAAATTTTCAATTTGTAAAGTGAATAGATATCCAGAAGATGTTTCGGTTTATATAAATTTATTATGCCAATGGGCTTATCCATTGCACCGTATATTTTCACAAAAATGTTAAAACCAGTACTCCATAGACTCAGATCACTTGGTATTTGTTGTATAATATATTTAGACGATATAATTGTCATCGGTAAATCAAGGCAACAAACACAAGAACATGTGAAAAAAATTATCAATCTCTTTGAGAAATTGGGTTTTATCATAAACTATAAAAAATGTAATTCAACACCAACAAATGAGTGTAAATATTTAGGATTTATCTATAATAGTCGAAAACTTACTATGGAGTTACCTATAGAGAAGAAAATGAAAATTACATCATCAGTTACTGAACTTCTCAATAGAACAATGGTTCCTATTAGGGATTTTTCTAAAATAATTGGTACATTAGTGGCTGCCTGCCCCGCTGTTTCCTATGGTTGGAATTACATTAAACGCCTAGAGCGAGCAAAATACTTGGCTCTTTCGGAGTTCAAGACATATAATGCTAGAATGTTGGTTAGTTATACAGTAAAACGCGATTCGACCTGGTGGAAAAATGGAATTTTGAATTTCAGCAATAAAATCAATATTGAAACATTCGATATGGAAATATTTACGGATGCTTCCGAAACGGGTTGGGGGGCAGTATGTGACAATACGACAACCCATGGTTTTTATGGAGACAAGGAGAGAAAGAGTCATATGAATTATCCAGAGCTTTTGACAGTTTTTTACGCACTTAGGTGTTTTACTCAAGATAAGAGGCATTGTAACATAGTTCTACGCGTAGACAATAAAACGGCCATTGCATATATCAATGGGGGGTATTCGATTTCAAAAAGTAAAAAAGCTGACTAGAGAAATTTGGATATGGTGTGAACAGAGAAATATATTTATATATGCTACTTGTATTTCATCACGAGATAATGTAATAGCTGATATGGAATCCAGGTCAATGGCTATTGAGACAGAATATAGTTTAAATCATAAGTCATTTCGGAGCATCATTTCGAAATTTGGAAACTCGATAATATATCTATTCGCAAGCAATATCAACAACAAATGTAGTGATTTCGTCGCGTGGCATAAAGATCCAGGAGCAATAGCTTCGGATGCATTCATATTAGATTGGCATACTTTTCGATTTCATGCATTCCCCCCTTTCTCTATTGTTGGGAGAGTATTGATGAGATAAAGCCAAAGGAATCTTGATCGTACCTAGGTGGCCCACACAGCACTGGTATCCTTTGTTCCTTAAGCTTTGTATAGAAGAACCACTAATTTTACCACCAAGTCAAACCCTGTTTATATCTCCCATTAGGACCCCCCACCCGCTATGGAGGCAGTTATCCCTTGTAGCAGGAAAATTATCCGGGGAGCGTTTTTGATGCGTGGTGTTCCAGATACAGCTATTCCAGTGATGATAGAATCTATAAGTGAGGCGACCCCTCAAAAAATACACTGGGACATACAGAAAGTGGTGGCTATACTGCGAAAAGAATAATATAAATTTGTACCAAGCAAATATTGGGAACGTTATTTCTTTTCTCAATGACTTGTTTCTGCAGAACGCATCTCATACTGCATTTAATGGCCATCGATCAGCCTTATCACTTATTCTGAATCACAGTAATGTAGATGAAGCTTTAATTAGGAGATTCCTCAGGGATGTTTACATGTGCAGACCTTGTTTTCCGAAATATAGAACGACCTGAGACCCTAAGCCAGTTCTAGATTATCTGAAGAAGTTGTACCCTTTAGATGCACTTTCACTGAAAATGCTTACAAAAAAGCTAGTAGCCTTATTACTATTAGCAACAGGCCAAAGAATCCAGACTATTTCGAAAATCGAAGTCGATAATATCCACGGCCTAGATTCTTCGAAAATTTCAATTTTCATCACAAAATTATCAAAAACTTCTAGCTATAATAGTATACAACCTGTCCTAGAATTCGAATCTTTCAGACAATGTCCAGAATTATACGTGGCTAGTACCCTGAAAGCGTATTTAGCAAAAACAAGTTTGTTGAGAAAAGATAGTCATGGATATCTAATCCTCACTTATAAGGAACCACACCATGCAGCAAGTTATCAATCTATCAGCCGTTGGATAAGGCAGATATTGAGAGATAGTGGAATTGATTCCAGTGTTTATAATTCTCACAGCACAAGACACGTAACATCATCAGCGGCACTTAGAAAAGGATTATCTATAGATCAGATATAGGCTGGTCAAAAAAATCGCAGGTTTTTCAAAAGTTTTATAATCGTCCCCTAGAGGACAACAAAATAAATTTTATAGAAATAATACAAAGTTGAAGTGAGATGAATTTATCATATTCAGGGTTACAGATCTATTGTATGGTTGTTATCATGGTAGATAAATGGGTTCAAACATTGAATATTACAATGCCTATTTGGATTAGATGTATGTTAAATTGGGTTCAAATAAATTGTGAATTGGAAAAGTAGAATTTGAATTCTTTCAACATCTACATGTGTAATATCTATTTGGACGAGTATACGAGGTATAATTTAAAGAACGAACGACTTACCTATAGGAAGTTTGTTCTGAATTATACGAGTATACTCGTCCAAATAGATATGACCCTAACCCTGTTCTTCACACCCCACCGTGGAAATTCTATTTTTCACGCAGCAAATAATATAATGAATCAGAATAATGCCTGCTGGAGACGGTGACAAGTTTTTCAGTCATTGCTACAAAAAATATGCTCGATAAAGTGATAATAGTGGAACTACATGTGTCATATCTATTTGGACGAGTATACTCGTATAATTCAGAACAAACTTCCTACAGGTAAGTCGTTCGTTCTTTAAATTCTAGCAGTGGATACATAAATCAAATCTGAGCTTGTTGACACTGCACTGTTTGCTATCCAGTTTTCAATGATTGACTTATTAATTGTTCGGTGCACTATTGGTTATAATATATTTCATGTTATAGTACTTTATATTTCAGATAAGTTGAATATTAATGAATATGAATTTTTTTTGATGCCTTAGAACAACTCGATTTTCTGGCGAGTCATAAGGTTTTCATTCTTGGAGACTTTAATGTACCTGGATTCATTGATTCAGATATATCGGACAAGAAAACATCTGTACGAGTCAATTTCATGAATATATTTCAATTTGAGCAATGCAATCATGATACAAATTATTTAGGTAGATTGCTAAATTTGGTCATTACTAATTTCGTATGTACTGTATCACAGGACAGTCTTCCACTAGTACCTGATAATAGGAATCACCCTGCTCATTCCATTGACTCAGCAGTTTCATTTGGGAAGGAGAAAGTATTTTCATTTAACAATACCTCCAAAATATACAATTTAAGGAAAGCAAATATAAAAAGTCTATATAGCGATATATATGAGACCAACAGGAATTTCTTACATCAATTCACAGATATTGATGATATTTTGAAGTGTTTTTATGATTATGTATATGGTATGTTTGACAAACATATACCAGTCTATAAAAACTTCAGTCATCGTTATCCACAATGGTATGATGCCAACCTAATCAGACTGATGGAATTGAAAGCCAAGCATCGACAAAAATATAAGAATTCATCTGATGTATATAATTTGAATGAATTCAAAAGGCTCAGGCGGATTATAATAATCGAAATCAAGACAGCATATAATAAGTTTCTTGAAGATGTGCAACATTCAATTATTGGTGACAGCAAAAAATTGTGGTCATTTATACACTCTGAAAATAGATTGTCTAGGATCCCCGGCGAAATGATATATAAGATTTTTTCTGGTCCGCAGGATATTATCAATGGGTTTGGAGAATTTTTCAAGAGCGTGTACCAACCTTCTTATAGAGTTAGTATTAATAATGCAAATGTGTTACATAATAATCACATTTACTTATACCCAGTCAGTGATAAAGAAATTGAAGTAGCTATAAAAAAATAAAAAGACAAAATGACAGCTGGTATAGACAAAATACACTCAAATATTCAAAAAATGAACAATTTGTTCAGGCCAGCCTCAACTCACCTACACTGTAGGTTGACGGACTAACACCTATTAGAAAACAACTACTCCCCTGGCTAATACCACGAAGGGCTTGGATTACATCCAACAGGTGTTAGTGTGGGATACTTCACAGAAGAAATTCCACATATACTCTTGGCGATAAACCACCAGAATTGATTTTCAATTATTGGGACGGGACACACTTGCAGACTGGTTTCGGGCTTTTTGGCCTCTCGTCAGTGCAAGGCAGTGCCATCATCAACATAAGTTGATGACTTCCCATAATTAAAAATCATACTCGAGTAGAGTATCTTCCCTAGACTTAGGCTGATACAAACAACTAGCAAAATAGCCGTTGCTGCGCCATCTGCCCGTAGACTAGGTACTAACCAAGAGCATATCCGCATGGCCCCAATTCCTCGTACAAGGAAAATACGAATAAAACAAATATTCATGGGGATGCTTGAAGACTGGCTTTAAATCGAATATTCAAAAAATGAACAATTTGTTCAGGCCAGCCTCAACTCACCTACACTGTAGGTTGACGGACTAACACCTATTAGAAAACATGTTATGTTTATGTTTTCTAATAGGTGTTAGTCCGTCAACCTACAGTGTAGGCGAGTTGAGGCTGGCCTGAACAAATTGTTCATTTTTTGAATATTTGATTTAAAGCCAGTCTTCAAGCATCCCCATGAATATTTGTTTTATTCGTATTTTCCTTTTACGAGGAATTGGGGCCATGCGGATATTCTCTTGGTTAGTACCTAGTCTACGGGCAGATGGCGCAGCAACGGCTATTTTGCTAGTTGTTTGTATCAGCCTAGGTCTAGGGAAGATACTCTACTCGAGTATGATTTTTAATTATGGGAAGTCATCAACTTATGTTGATGATGGCACTGCCTTGCACTGACGAGAGGCCAAGAAGCCCGAAACCGGTCTGCAAGTGTGTCCCGTCCCAATAATTGAAAATCAATTCTGGTGGTTTATCGCCAAGAGTATATGTGGAATTTCTTCTGTGAAGAATCCCACACTAACACCTGTTGGATGTAATCCAATGCCCTTCGTGGTATTAGCCAGGGGAGTAGTTGTTTTCTAATAGGTGTTAGTCCGTCAACCTACAGTGTAGGTGAGTTGAGGCTGGCCTGAACGAATTATTCATTTTTTGAATATTCGATTTAAAGCCAGTCTTCAAGCATCCCCATGAATATTTGTTTTAAAATACACTCATTTTTGATGAAAGACTGCTTAGATGCTTTTGTGAAACCATTGATGATTATTTTCAATTTATGTTTCACTCAAAAGGAATACCCTTTGTTCTGGAAGATAGCTGAGGTATGCCCTGTTTTCAAAAATGGAGAAATAAACATGATAGGAAACTATCGTGCAATTTCAATTCTATGTAATTTTTCAAAGGTCTTCGAGATTGTTATATATAATCGTATTTACTCTTCAGTTTGTAGTCAACTGTCACAGTACCAGCATGGATTCATCAGTAATCGTTCAACTGTGACTAACCTAATTTTCACAACTCAATTTTTAACTGAAAATCTTGATGCCAATGGTCAAGTAGATATCAGTTACACGGACTTTTCGAAAACATTTGATTGTATTGATCATGAAGTTTTACTCAATGAATTAGCATACTTTGGATTGGACAGTGACTTGACCCTATTTTTAAAGTCTTATCTGTCAGATAGACAGCAATTTGTGAGCTACAATGGTTTCATGTCTTGTGCATACTATGCTACATCTGGGGTGCCCCAGGGCTCAAATTCAGGACCACTGCTTTTCTTACTATTTATCAATGACCTATGTGAGGCTATTCAATGTAGAACACTTTGCTTTGCTGACGATTTGAAGTTATATACAACTATTGATATCATCAATGACTGTATAAAGTTACAGGAACAACTTGAATTGGTTCATTCTTGGTGTAATGATAATAAACTTGAATGCAAGTAAATGTAAGGTTGTTAGCTACACTAGGAAAATGTCAACTATCTACTTCCCCTATGTCATCAAGCAATCCAATCTGGTCAGATGCGAATCTGAAAAAGATTGGGGGGGTCATTTTTGATTCCAAGTTAACCTTCAAGGATCACATTCGTCTCAAGTCATCTGAAGCAATGAAAACCTATGGCTTTATAGTTAGACATTGTAGAAATTTTACAAATGTTCACGCACTGAAAATTTTATATTATTCTTTTGTTCGTTCTAAATTAGAATATGCATTTATTATATGGTCTCCGTATTACAGAATTTATATCGACCTTGTTGAGAAAGTGCAGCGCAAATTTCTGAAGTGGCTATCATTTTAAATTGATGAGGTTTATCCAGAACAAGGCATTGAATACCATGTGTTATATGATGAGCTACAATTTTCCAGCCTTGAATCACGGAGAAAATGCACGTCCATCGTTTTCTTACACAAATTACTACACAACAGGGTCGATAGTACTGAATTACTTGCACAAATAAACCTCAATGTACCTAATTTCCATACCAGATATACTGAGACTTTCAGGCTTCCGATAGGACGAACTAATTTACTATTCAAAGCACCAATTTATGAGATTTGTCAAAATCTCAATAGAATATCAAATTATTGCGATATTCATTTCGCTTCAAATGCTGAAATAGTTAGATCAGCTAGAGTACACCTTAAATGATAAGATATAATATTACTATGTTCTTAAATTCGAAAAAATTAATCTGTTTCTTTCCTATATAATACCTAATTTGAACTCATGTTGTCCTGCCAATGGGTTGAATTGTTGAGCAATGAAGCTATTATTATTATCATTATTATTATTATTATTATTATTATCCTAGGCTTCCTCAGGTTTTTCCTGCGGTATTGATGGCATGTTTTCGCAGATGAAAACAACGCCGAGATATCAAAATTTTTGGTGTTTTTTGTGGAAATTTTCTTAACACGACTCAGTTTCTCATCAAAAACTAAAGATAGTTTCATTTGGATTATGTTGTTCTCCATGTCTTGACAATGTAGTAATTTTGAAACTAATACGTTTTGAAAACCCAAGTATGAATTGATGATATAAATTGATGACGTCATCACTGGTTCCAGTATTCCAGATGAAGCTATGCTCCTGAGAAATTAACTGATTTCCATTTCAAAGTCCGGTGGTTTCGATTTCCGTATAAGGTCGAAAAATCATTCTAAATCATAATATGACGAAGAACATCTCCATTCAAGCTGTATAAGTTTTGATGCAGACAGCAATTTTTCAAGAATTCTTGGCCTCCAGTGGCCTCCACAAAATGATGGTTTGTGTTTCGAATGTATAAACGTTTGATAAACCGCGTATATGCTCTAAGGCTTCTCATAGCAGTTACAATATGTACAAAAATATTGATGCAGATATTGAGGTCCCAAGGTCTCGAATGAGATGATCGCCCTTCTATGGAAATCGAACAGCGTTGGCTACGATTGATAACTCAATTATCCCCACTCTCTTCGATGAGAATACCACCTGTTCGAATGCGAGCTTCATGGATTTTGTGATGGTTCGCTCAAAGCCTACTATCTATTTTCGTGTACTCACGGAGCAATCATGTAGAACTTACTTCATTATCGCTAAGTCCAAAGTTGAACCTCTTAGACAAATTTCCATACCACGAATATAGTTATCCGCTGCACTTCTATCAGCACATCTCATAACATTCGTTCAGAAATCTTATGAGAATGCAGCAAATCCCATAACATTCGTTCAGAAATGTCTTGAGGATGAAACTAAATTTTCAATACTATTCGTTTGGTTAAATTCATTAATAACTTCAGTAACCGCATATCTAAAATCTAAGAAAAGATACTGCCATATTGTTGGTGCAATGTATATTCACGCAATAATCCTAGCGACTGTACCTCTAGGGGTTCTCTACCTGATCAGTTCTTGAAGAAGTCAACTCGGTTCAAGGTTCCATATTGGTTATCATAATTTTATCGACAAAATTCTAAACAGATTTTTATCTTTCTCGAAAATACAAAGAATCATTTCATCAGTTTTACGTTTCGAACATAATTCATGAAATCTGAACGATACAAAATTTTGAGTATTTATATTCTTAGATCTTCAAAATGCATCTCTGGTTCAAGTGAAAGTTGTTCAATATACTGTATTATCGATAAGAAAATCTGAACAAAAACGAACCCATTTCCAAAATATTCAGAAAATTGAATATATTTCTTGATCATAAAGAAATCATGTAGATAGGTAGTCGTTTTCTATTCCGAACTCACTCATGATCACAAACACTAAATAATACTCCCTAGTAAACATCGTTTGACACATCTGATAATTGATCATTTTCATGAAATATATTATCATCCTGATGTTCAAACTCTTCATTCAACACTATTCGATCACTTTTGGATTTCATTCCCTGAACAATCTATGAAACACGTTGTCTCCAAATGTCTAAAATGTTGGAGTTAAAGTTCGTAAAATTATGAGCCTCAAATGAGAAACCTTCCCAAGTTACGAATTTTCCGAATCGAACCTTTTTCATGTATGGTATTCGATTTAACAGGACCTACTAATAATACGATGCAAAGGAAGAGGTTATAGAATGGCACTTAAACCCTCCGTCAGCACCTCCTTCCTCTGGTCAAGTCAGTCAAAACACATTCGAGAAGAATAATTGGGAAAAAAATGTTAAAATTTGAAGGATTGTAAAAATCTGTGAAGAAGGTGTTCAATTGGAAAGTGGGTCAATATTTCACGCGCTGCAATAATATCTAACCGCCAATGTTTTGATCGCCGTTGGTTCACCACCAGCTCCATTGTACTTTCCATTCCGAAGGATTTGAGCAAAAATGTCCGCACCAAGTAACATATCTGTGGAGCTAACATTTAATTTCCAATCAGCCAGTGGTAATTACAAAATGTCTCTCCGATATGTTTCGAATCGAAATCGAAGCTAGGCGTGTTCGTATATATCTTTGGCAGAACTATTGCGTCTAATGTCAAAAACACCGATTTATCAAATCTGGAGCTTGATGTGCAAATGGTTCCTTTGAAGACTTTGGAAGATATGTCACCTATACCGTTAATATCCGATAGGCAATTTTTTTTGAGTGTTCACAACTTCATTAGAATCATTATTATCATAAGATGATCCAATTTACAATATGAGTAAGTGCTATTTCAAAATTTCATTTGAGGTGCTAGCTACAAATGAAGAATGTCTTTTACTGCGGAGGTTCATGTGGGCGGAGTTTCTGTTTTCTTTTGTAGTGACTGAAGATGGCGTGGCAACAAATGATTTGAAAATTGCACAAGATGTTTGTGTGCTGGAATATCTTCGTTGGGGTTATCTTCGTTGTGACTTATATCTGGTTGCTGTTGAATGATCCAATTTGCGAATGAGTATTTGAAACAAAACGATGTCCCAGCATCGATGTCAAATTGGAAATTTTTTGAGAGCTTGTACATTTTCATTGAAAAATGTCTAGAAGTAGTCTCGATTTTTGCGGCGGGTCCTTGATGAGACTGGGATAGTCGTGAATTTCATTCTAATGAGCCACAGCTAACAATATTTAATTTTTACATATTTCAACTGAAGTATCAAATGCGACTGTGTAATCGGCATCACTATTTGGTAATGCTGCACCGGTCAAGGCTTCACCTTCTAGCGAAGTGATTAAGTTCTGAAAGTTTTCTGCATTTGATATGCTCGTATAATTATGAATACTTCTTTAAATGAACTATGAAATGATGGCCAAGCTTTCTGATATCCATCAGAAATAAATATTTTGGGTTTTGGCAATTTGACATGATGACAGGTAGTTTTAGTAAGCGATTTGTTCAAATCTGTCCGAGATGTATCTATTAGGATCTAAGAAAGAGTCAAACTATTCCTGACGAATTACAAGAATTTTGAAAATTTCGTCATTTTATTCTTCCCTGAAACTAGTTTGATCTTCCGACTCAGGTCTCTCAGAAGAAGAAAGGGGAATTTTGCATGAATTTCTTCTGAATGTTCTTGTGAATTTTTTTCATAGTCAAAATTCCGTTTCATAAGAAGTTTCTGACTAATTGGACTCGTTCTATTCGAAAGGAACTGTTTTTTCATCAACGAAGAAACTTGTCAGGGTAGATGGAAGCCTACCCTTGTACCCCTGTATAGATTCCGATAATAATACTTTTTTCAGATTGTGGTAAGTTTCGATCCCTGGCATCCGCAATCGTCTTCGGGTGATGACATCAACCCTTTGATTATGGTTATTGTGAGCCTGTTTAAGTAATTCATTCACCAACCATTCTGATGGTAGATAGTACACTGGATTTTTTTTATTTCGACGATTCATTTGCCATTTCTCATCAATTCTCAATTTTTATATGTTTTTCATGTAGGCTAGTTGCAATTTTCTGGATTCGATTCACAGGGACTTTTACATCCTTCCTTGTTTTTCGATATGTATGAGATATGCATGATATAAACTTCATCGAGTCATTGCTGGAATTGGTCCACTCAACTTGAGTGCAGAGTATTTGACCGAATTATTGATTTAGTTTTGTGGAATGTTTATCTCGCACTCAGTATTTCTATGTTGTGGACTTGTTGTATTCAGGCTCCCAAATTGATTTCGGTTAGTTCGTCATTATTTATTTTGAATGGACCTTTGTATTCGTTTAAAACTGATTGATACAGTTGGAAACTATTGCACCAGTTAAGGATTGATTCTCATGTATCTAACTGAAGTCTCGCGTTCAGTCATAATTTATTTTCGATATGTTCGTCATGTGTTCGAGCAGACTTTTGCATTCGTCTGGTTAACTCAATTGGGCCTGATATTCAATATGTTAACAAAGAAACGCATTCATATCATTCACCGCAGTAAATTTCAATTCGTAATATAAAAAGGTTCATTCAATATTTTTCACTACATTCCTTCAATGAATAGAAAAGCAACAAACTATGCGCTGATAGTTTCTGTGAGACGGATCTACTAGAATCTGCCTGAACAGAAACTTTATATATGCAGTTAAATAGGGATGTAAGCGATTATCAAAAGAAGGGCAACTATATCTGATTGCAATTTGAGTCCGGGAAGTAGTATTTTGTTGAACGAAATATTCTGAGGGATTTCTGGGGGACGCATCAAACACAACTGGATGTTGTGGATAATTAATTTTCGATATTTTCGTCATGAGTTCGAGCAGACTTTTGCATTCGTCTCGTTAACTCAGTTGGGCCTGATATCCAATATGTTAACTCAGAAACGCATTCATATCATTTACCGCAGTGAATTTCAGTTCGTGATATAGAAAGGTTCATTCACTATTCTTCACTACATTCCTTCAATGAACATTCAGTTAGTTCGAAAGTGAACTCGTCCTTGGAAACCTCATCGACTGACGTTGTATTTTACTACATTTTTTCTTACTGAAAGGTTACTGACCTCCTCCACAGCTGTTTCTATCGACTAATCGGTCTGTTTACATTTGTCGTGCATTTCAAAAAGTGTTTGAGCTTCGACAAGCTATTGCTCCGCGCTAAACTTGTATTGATTGAATGATTCATTATAGTCCAAGAACCAGGTACTTTTTTTCTGCGATATTCTACAGAATTGATATTCTTGTTGGAAAATGTTCGGGGGTGTCCCCTGAATGTAAATTCAAGTTGACGGGACGGGGGGGGTTGAGCTTCAGCCGCCATCTTGGAAAACACGTTTTATCGAATATCTCGTGAACCGTGCATCGTACGATAAAAACAGTAGGAATCGTTTTTGTAGATAATGAAATTCTCTGCAACTTTTATTTAAAACTTTTTTTTTGTATAAAGCATAGGTTTTTATTTATGGCGCGCCAAAATACTGCCATTTATACTGTTTCATCAACCGTTCACTATATATTTAGCAATAACCATGCTGGGAACAGTTTGGCGCGCTATAAATGAAAACCCATGCACTATACGGAAAAAAGTTTCGAATAAAAGTTGAAGAGAATTTTATTATCTACGAAAATGATCCCTACTGCTTTTGTCGTACGATGCACGGTTCACGAGATATTTGATGAAACGTGTTTTCCAAGATGGCGGCTGAAGCTCAACCCCCCCTGTCCCGCCAACTTGAATTTATATTCAGGGGACACCCCCAAACATTTTCCAACAAGAAAATCAATTCTGTAGAAGATTGCATTATGAACCTACTTTTTTTGCTCTGGCTCTTGGCGTATTAGAGGTAGCGAAAATGCACAGACTGATAGTACATATTGCGATACGAACATACAGATCAATTGCATGCAACATTTGATATGCAACATTCATCTGTGATCAACTTAAAGGTATCTACTGGACAAGGATTGGATGACAAAATGTTCAAAATTCGTGTAATTCACCATGAATTGTTCGACTCTTCCTTGGATCCTTATACATCTCGAATAGATTTCTACCTCGATGAGTTGCTGCGTTGAATAAAGAACAGTTCCGTTCAATAATGATATTTAATAATAATAATAATTCATTATACACCAGTAGAATATAAACAATTTGAAAATCACATCAGTTGATCAATTGAACAATTTTTTTTCTATATGCAGATTCACACGAAAGGAAAGCCCTGTAATGTTCAAAGAACACCGCGTGAATCAAGGGACAGGAGATACGAATTAACATTTACTTTGAATTTCTGAAGTTTGTAAGCCTCAGGAGAAACCTCTTCTGGCAAGGAGTTCCAAACCTCAGCTGTTCTATTGAAAAAAGATCCCTTCCAAATTCATAACAAAGGGGTGGGAATTCTGTACTCGTTGAGTCATCCGTGTAGATATTAAAAAGCGGGGAACGATTGATAACAATTCAGAAGAGCATTGACCGTGAAAGTATCTATAGAAGAGAGACAAGTCTCCGACCCTTCTACGATGTTCCCATGAAATGAGCGAGTCTGTGAGCGAAGAATCACCAACAAGAGGTATTGCCTTTCTCTGAATGGAATCGAGATGCCTCAATGAATGTTTTGGTGCCGAACTCCACACATGAGAACTGTATTCCATGACAGGTCGTATCTGAGCCTTGTAGATCATTAGAAGCTGACGAGAAGTGAAGTATTTCTTCGCACGAAATAGAAATCCAAGTTCATGGTTTTTCCATGAGAGATTATCACTGATCGTAATTCCTAGTATCAAGATACTTGAATTTGTAGGAATAGTTACCTGACATCTGAATATTTGATGACGATAGATCGGCTTTTCTCGAGAAGAGACATGCCTGGGTTTACGTAGCATTAAATTCCACCAAGTTCATGTTACCCCATTCTATTATTTTTGCCAAGTCATCGTTAATTTTCTTGACGTGAATGTTTCTTTGAATTTTTGTTTCTCATAAGAATATAGATTCTTGTACGGGACAAACAAAACAAAATAAAATAACATAAAATCATTTGTAAATATGTAAAAAACAATACCAAGTGTAATGTCAGGTTCGGGTGAATGGATGTTTTATTTGTATATGTAATGTTTCGCTTGGAATGGATCTAATATTTTATTTTATGCTTGAAGAGGGGGTGACTTCTAATTGCCGATTTATTATGAGGATGAAGCAAACTGTAGAGTTTTGGCCCAAAATAAGTGAAGTGTTTTTGTCCAATATTTTTGAACATTTGAGGGGGTAGGTATGTGTTATATTTGTTCCTTGTGTCGTAGTGATGGTCGTTCATTCTCAGATTATTTTTGTTTTTGTGCTGTTCAAGATTCGAATATAGAAAAAATAGTTGGCGAGGGTCCGTGAATCCGGATTCTTTGAAGAGTACGTTGGAGGAATACGTTCTAGGTTTGGTTAGGAGGATTTTAATAATTTTTCTTGTACTGTAATGAGATTGGACAGTATTGTTTTTCCCACTGCTTCCCAGATTACTATTCCATAGCATAGATAGGGTTCAACAAGTGCCTGATAGACACTTTCAGCGAGTGTTGTGAATAGAATATTTAATATATCGGAAATATTTGAGTTTGTATATTAGGAAATGAATTTTTTTGATAATACATTCAACGTGTATTCGATTTAAGATGATTGTCTATTTTCACACCTAGATATTTGAAGTGGTCAAGCAAGAAGTCATTTGAAACCTGAAGTTTATTAAATGACGGCAATGTTGTTTTATTAGCGGATATTGGATGAAACGAGTCCAGTTAGTCTATCCGAGCACACACACACACTCACACACACACACATATATATACTCATTATGCAGAAATACTTATCGTTAACGTTTCGGAAACTGAATCAGCTTCCGTTCTCAAAACATTCTTTACTGATAATTTCCGTTATTGACATTCGTCAGTAATTTGAGGTCTGACTTCATATTTTGTCCTTCAGGAGGGACAGCCACCCGCGATCCATATCAAGCGAACTCATAGAGAAGTTGCTGACTGATTGGATTCATTCTGTCCAAAGTAATCTGTTCTTTGATCAACACAGCAACTTGTCAGGATAGATAGACGTCTTTCCTTCTACACTTGTATAGAGTCCAATATTAATACCTATTTTTTTAAATTGTGGTAGGTGATAAACTCAGAAAAATACGAAGAGAAGATTCATCCACCACAAAAAAATTACTTTCAAACAGACAAATTACACCTTCTTCTTTCTTGAAGAACTTTTCTAAATCCAGAATTTCGATGTTCGGAAACATTGCATCCACAAATTCAATGGAACACAGCTGTTTCGACCTACCAGGTCACTTCAGTGACACTTGGCTGGATTTGCGAACACGATTCGTTCTGAACTGACTGCCTCTTACAAGACAAATTACTGAAATCGAGAACAGATGGTGTAATCCGTTGAAGAAGAACGCCATCTGTTCGATTCGGCCAAACACTCAGACTCCATATACAAAGAAGATGAAGATCTCAACAAACGGCTCCACCGAACAGCGAAGCTCTTACAGTAGGCTTCGTTGCCATTGAGAATCGTTTTCAGTCTCTTGCAGATATGGCTATATCCCCATAATCAGAATTTCGATGTTCGGAAACATTCCATTCACAATTCCAATGACAAAGACCTCTTCCGATCCACCAGGTCTCTTCAGTGACACTCGGCTGGATTTGCGAACACAATACTTGCCGAATTGACTGTCTCTTACAAGACAAATTACTGAAATCGGAAACAGATGGTGTGATCTGTTGAGGGAGAACGCCATCTGTTTGATTTGAACAAGAACTTCGATTCAACATACAAAGTAGACGAAAATCTCAACAAACGGGCTAACCGAACAGCGACGCTGTTACAGTAGGCTCCTTGCCATCGAGATTCGTTCTCAGTCTTTTGCGGACAGTCAGTTCGGCAAACATTGTGTTCGTAAATCCAGCCAAGTGTCACTGAAGAGACCTGGTGGGTCGAAACAGCGTCTGTCATTGGATTTGTGAATGCAATGTTTCCGAACATCGAAATGCTGATTTCGTTTTGGGGATGCAGCCATATCTGCGAGAGACTGAGAACGATTCTCGATGGTAACGGAGCCTACCGTAACAGGGTAGCTGTTTGGTGGAGTCTGAGTTTTTGGTCGAATCGAACAGATGGCGTTCTTCCTCAACGGATTACACCATCTGTTCCTGATTTCAGTTATTTGTCTTGTGAGCGACAGTCAGTTCGGCAAGCTTTGTGTTCGCAAATCCAGTCAAGTGTCACTGAAGAGACCTGGTGGATCGGAACAGCTCTCTGTCATCGGATTTGTGAATGCAATGTTTCCGAACATGAAAACGCTCATGAGAGTACCAGCTATAATGCGTACTTATTGATATTTCAATACAACAGCGGACCAAAATGCATTCTATTTGTTGAGATGAAATAATACATGTTTTTCAATCCAGCACTTGTACGAGTCCTTTCTGGCGGAGGCTGGCGTAAAAATTCCTTGAATTTCTTGAATTATAGTCCGAACTTTCGACTTCAATATATATCATTGTAGTTTATACTGAAACTCGTCCAAAAGAATTACAAAGCATTGCAAAAACTGTGTATTTTTCAAAAACGTGTTATCATTTGAAATTATAGGTAGATACTGCTGAAGGCTCATATAAGGTGAATGAGTTGTTGAAAGGACATGTTTTTGTAAACTCGCTGAGAATTTTCCATGAAAAATAAGACTCTTATTAGCCAATGAATGTGCATCATCTGCTAGAAAAAGAAACAAATTTCGATGAGGTTGTGTTCATTATGTAGTTTTACCCAATAACCAACGAATTCTGAGTCATTGCGAAATTTTGGGGTATTACTCCTCAACAGCTTCGCCTAAGGGATCTATGGATATTGTGAACAATTCATTGGACAGAACAAGGTGACAGTTGAAATTATTTATTCAATTCTGCCCTATAATTTTCAGCATTAATATTTATTCTGAGAACTATAAACCTTGGCCTAACCGAATGAGTACTTAAAAAAAGAGTCCGACGGCTGAACTCTGTGGTTCCACAACCTGACACTGAAAGCCCTCGTTTACGAAGAACACCTCATTTCGAAATGAGATATGTAGTATGAAACCACAGTGATTTCGAATTATGTTCAAGGCAGCACCAGATAATAGTGAATAGTTCAGTAACAGCGATTATTCAGACACAGTGAACTTCACTGCATCAAAATGGTGTATTTTAAGTAGTTCAAAAGTGGAAACTTAGCACAAATTTTATATCATCGTTTTAATAATAGTGCAGAGATCTCATCTGTAGATGAGGTGTACAAAAATACAGTATTAAGAACTAATTGATTATAATTTATTGCTGGTGAACTCCAAGGACGTACCAATAGAAAATTGAACACAATTTCTTGTAAGATATCGAGAAATACCAAGGTGACCGACCCATACTGATAAGATTTTGTGGAAAGAAACGATACTGGCAGTTGACTTAAGGTATGCGTCCACAGGTACGCATCGTACGTATCGTACGGATCGTATAAAACGGATCGATTTGTGGTAGTGCGTCCACTGTATCCGTAGCGATCGGATTGCCGATGCGACGGTCGGCTTTCAAGTAACATTCGCATTTTCGTTGTGAGTGGACGATCGTAAACATACAGTGTGTAATGTTTCCGATCATGGAAAGTGCTGAAGAACTTGTCATTATTGCTTTGTTATTAGATGAAGAAGAAGAAGGAAATAAGAGAAGACATAAAATGTGGATACATGACATATTCAAAAAAAGATCACAATTTGGAGAATATCATACACTATTCACTGATTTGCTCCATGATATGCGTAATAACAATTAAAATTAAAGCATGTGCGTGTACTTAGTGTCGAAATGTAACAAAATTCAAATGATCTGTGAGGCGACCAGCGACTACCTATTGTGACATGCGTCCACTTATCGGCAATCCGCATGACGTCATCCGCACCAGTCGGAAAAGTTGCCCCTTCGATCAATTTCATCGGCATTACCGACGGACCGATACGTGCGATCCGTCCGCTGCCGGTCAGTGGACGCATATGTATAACTTACTATAGTAATAATTCTAAAATCCGTTTCGTACGATACGTACGATGCGTACCTATGGACGCTTACCTTAAAGAATAGCACGCACGTGAACTACTCGATGTAATATGGATGGACAACCAATTATAACTTGTTGGAGCTGCTTCAAGAAGAAATCATCAGGAACAGACGAATTGAAAAATTCGATAGGAGCAAGAGAAACCAGAGTTTCAATGAGAATTGAATCGATAAATGAAAAAGTTGTATATATGTATAAAATTGAGAACTGCAAGAAAGGAACGAAAGGTTAAAGAGGTGCATTAGAAAAAACAGCATCAGAAGGAAGTGTGTTGAAGTCGACAAAAAATTTTTTTTGATCAAAGTGTGAAGTGTGTTTTCCTCCACGGATTCTGCAAACCTTTTTTGTTTTTCAAGGACCTCATACCCCATTGATTCTATTCTATTGTTCATTCAATTCTCAAGAAAAAGCCGATCAAACCTGAAATGAGAACCACAACAAATACTCATCAGCCTCAAGATATAAATGAATAATCCTCTCTCAATATTATAGTCAGGGAGCGTGTTAACAATCTCTGACTTTAATGCAACTATGGGAAGAAAATTCAAAAGAAGAATTCTCGAACTTGAGTTGTATAGTCTGTCACAATTTTATCCACTCCAGTTGTTTAGAAAAGAAAACTCATATAAAAATTACTGGGAACGTGATTTAATGCCCAAAAAATGCCAATTTTTGGCATGTGATGGAAAAGAAAAAGTCAATAGCCTTTCAGAAGAACTCAGAAAGTTGAGACATGACAATGAAAAAAAGGAAAAATTACTAACAAGGCTGAAGATAACTTTTCAGTCATTTGAAAGAGAAGTTTTGCATGAAGAAAATATTATGCCATATAAAATATTGACTGCAGATCAAAAAAAATTAATCGCTGGGCAGAAAATAGAAATAGCAGTACTAATTGACGAATTATCTTCAGTAAGAAAAATAATTGTTGGCATCAACGAACAGAACACAGAAATTAGAGCATTGAAGAGAAACTTGGAAAAAGAACTAAAAGCTGAGGAGGACACCTATGACCAGAACTCACAAGAAATCAAGAATAGACTTATGAAACGGAAACTCGAGAATATAGTACTCATGAATAGCCACCAAAGAGAAAAGGAACAGCTCAAGAAATTCGAAAAAGATAAAGTTGTGAATAAATATAAAGATAAATTTGTAAATAAATAAAAAGGAGATGTTGTTTACATGTCAAAGAAATATGTCAAAGAAACCGGTATTGTAATGAGTGAAATGCTTCTGCCAGCAAATCGTGAGTTGCTTAATGAAGTGCGATCGAAGCTAGGAGTGAGAAATTGTTGGACTTGGAAAGGTACTGTTTATGCTAATGTAAATAACGTAAAGTCGCGGATAACAACTGTAGATGACATTCTATTGCTGAATACTGGACATTCTGAAAATGAAGCAAATGAACACACATAAACTGAAACGCTATAATTATAATAAGGGGGATGGCTTATGAGTGATACAAAACTTTATTTCTGTTTGAATTTCGTTTTTCTTCATTTTCTATTCCATTTTGTGAATACATCAATTGGATATTTTTATAGCTTTCGTATTAGTTACTCGAAGAATAACAATACTCTATATTAACAACAAACGGGGTGTGAATATATATTTGAAATTATATCTGATAGAATAGGATAGAACAACTTGAAAATTCTTACAAACATCTTCTTTGGGGAATGTTTTTCTCTTGAATTGGTTGTTGATCATAATGAATAAAAAAATTACATGTGCTCATCTGAATGTGAGATCTCTTTTTGCACATGTAGAAGATGTTAGGAATCTGATATTGTCCTCTGAAGTCGACATCTGAGGAGTAAGTGAGACTTGGCTGAATAATAGCTTCACTAGTGATTTTGTCGATGTTGATGGATACAAGTTTTTTCGAGTTGATAGAGCGGGTAGAGGTGGAGGAGTAGGCATTTACATCAAATCGGAATTGAAAGCTTCTTTAATACAAACATCACATGATATTGAGCAGGTCTGGATTAGAGTTGGAATAAAATCAAGTATGCTTGGTATTGGAGTCATCTACGAACCTCAACAGATGAACTATCGGGATTCTTTCAATACATTTGAAACCGGAGTCACAACAATAATACCCCTAGTCAATAATATCATCTGTTCAGATGATTTTAACGTTGATCTACTCGATTGCAACAGCAAAGCCTCTGAGTATGCCAATGAAGTGTTTGAAGTCCTGGCTGGGTCTTAAGCAGATGATCGATGAACCGACCCGGATAACTGATAACTCAGCTACATTATTAGATTATGTATCAACCAATAATAAGGATATTGTGACAGAGGTGGAAGTGAAACATATTTCAGAGGTGAGTGATCATGAACTTGTTTTCGCCACAGTAATATATAGAACCAAATTTTCAACAGTGCGATTAGTAATTTCCAGAGACTACAGAAATTTGAATCACCAATCATTTGACTCACATTTGAAATCTATATCATGGAGAATAATTTATGAACTAGATAATATAGATAGTTAAGTAGAATTTTTTGTCGATAGCATCACCAGATATGCATGCTTCTTTTGTCACGCACAGAATAACCAAACCATATGTACCTTGGCTCACTGATACAACTAAAATCATGATGAAAGATAGAGACAAAGCTCAACTTGTTTATAAAAAAATCTGGTGATCAACGTGATTTCAATCATTACAAGCAGATTAGAAATGCAACTACTCTGGCTATCAAAAAAGACAAAAAGTTTTATTTTTCGCAGAAATTAAGTTCCACACCAACAACAAAAATCTGGTCTACTCTCAGAAACTTGACAGGGCATCAACAAAAAAATCATCATCTATATATCTGATGTCAATGCCATAAATGATCATTTCATCAATTCCATTCCTAATCTCACTCCTATTGTCTATACTACTGAATTTTACGAAAATAACTTGAAAACATCACCATCCTTCCTTTTGAATTCTGAATCACCCATCATTTATTGCCTCATATAACACATCATATAAATTATTGCCTCAGCAATTCTGTTTTCCAAAAGCATGGAAACAAGCCTATGTGCTTCCCCTACCCAAGAAGCAAAATCGTTCTAGCCTAAATGATATTAGACCCATTAGTATCCTTCCTACGCTGTCGAAGATTTTGGAGAAGGCTATCGATACTCAAATTCGAAAACATCTTCTCGAAAATAATGTTATCCAAACTAAGCAATCTGGTTTCAGATCAGGTTATAGTTGCACCTCAGCCCTTCTGAAAATTACTGATGACATAATTGATGCTACTGACAAGGAGAAGGTCTCTGTTTTGATACTACTGGAAAACTCCAAAGCTTTCGACACTCCCAACCATAGACTATAACAAGCTATTTTCAATTTTGTACGATAAGCAAAAACGCTTCTGACCCACTATATTGCTATCTGAAGGCCAGAAGGCAGGCAGTTTTATATGATAGCAAAATTTCAAATTTTTCAAACAGGGATCGGTGCTGGGACCATTACTGTCCAGTTTATACACCTGTAACTTTCCTATGTCTTTTTTGTCATGTACACAGCACTATTACGCGGACGATACTCAACTGTATTTGTCATTCAAACCTGAGGAGTTTTCACAAGCTGTTAGTGCCTTGAATTATGATTCACATAACCTCGAAGTATTCTCTAAGAATCACATTTTGAAATTGAACTTATCCAAAACGACTGCAATCATTTTTGGAAAAAAAAAATGCAAGGGAAAATTTTGGTGGAGCTCATTTCAAAAACATTCTAATTGGGGGAAGCACCATTGAACTTTCTGACAAAGTTAAGAACTTAGGCTTATGGTGCGACCAAGACATGAGATTTTCCTATCAAATCAGTAAATGCTTACAGAAAGCATATTGTAATCTCAAACTCATGTATCAAAATAGGCAAGTTCTGAACAGAAAAACTAAAAGTCTTTTATGTGACTGTTTGGTATTATCACGGTTGAATAACTGTGATGTTCTCTATAGAAGTAGAAGAAGTAGAAGTAGAAGTATTTATTCCACTACAATATTCAATATAATAGTAGAACGTCAAGAGCAAAACAGATAAAATGTAAAACACAGAGTAAATAATTATAGACAAAATGGTAACTGATTAAGAATGAACATTCAGGTGTGGAGTGTCCATCAAATAGAATCAAATTCGTTCTTGTTTGAAACAAGATACTCATTGACACTATAAAAACAATGTTTCAACAGAATTTTTTTTATTTCTACTTTAAATTGAATGAAAGACAAACTTTTAATTCTAGAAGGTAGTCTGTTATATAGGTGTATGTTCAGAGAATTCTTTTGCGATATCTTGAGTCTGTACAATGGGATCGAAATTAAATTAGCATGTCGAGTGGTGTAATGATGGACTTTGGATTGAGACGAGTATTCATGCTTAGTTTCATGGATTTCTGAAAACACGAGTAAATATATAAAGTGGGAAGTGGCATGATTTGGAAATTGATGAAAAGAGGGCGGCAATGTTCACGATGATGAACTCCACAAGAATACCATAAGACAAATGGCTATGGAATAAACCATAATAATATGATTTGAGGACATACACACTGACAATATCTCTCAAACGTCGAATCAAAAAGGTGACACTAGACAGTTTCTTCGCTAATATTGCGATTTGTGGGCCCCAATTGAGTCTATCATCTAGTTGCATGCCAAGTAATTTCACACAGCTACCACGTGTGAGATTTCAATTGAAGGATATAAAAATGGATTGATTTTTATCTAGGTTGAGCTTGAGTTTATTTTGAGTTTATTACAAATGAACCAGGTTTTAGCTAAATCGATTGTCTCATCTGATAACGTGGACAGATTGTCAACAGTATTACTTTGACAGATAAATGTTGTATCATCTGCGAACAGGACGCTTTTCGTAGGAAGCATGTGAAAATATAAATCGTTAATATAAATCAGGAAGAGAAGGGGTCCCAGAACCGAGCCTTGAGGAACACCGTGATTCACGGATTTACTATTCGATAGGTCACCGTTCAATCTGACGCATTGAGATCTTTCACTGAGGTAAGATGCAAAGAAATTCAGAGCCAAGCCTCTGATGCCATAGTAGTGGAGTTTTTCCAGAAGAATATCGGGCGAGACACAGTCGAAGGCCTTGGAAAGATCACACAACTCAACTTGTGAGTGTTTACCCTCCTCAAGGCCCTCGACTATGTCCGACACTACTTGGAGAAGAGCTTCAGTTGTGGACATCTTATTTGTGAAACCATATTGACGTGGACAAAAAAAAAGTTTATTTCCATGAAGTTATAAAGTTGTTTTTTGACGATGATTTCGATGATCTTACCTATTATTGGAATAATAGATATTGGACGAAAGTTATTGACATCATCAGTGTTACCTTTTTTTAAAAGAGGCATAACAACGGATAATTTCAAAACATTTGGGAAAGTTCCTGCACAAAAACAGTCATTAATAAGCGAAGCTGGAGGTTTAACAATAATATCAACCACTGATTTGATGATTTTGCTATTCAAATCATAAGTATCAAAAACGTTAGAATTTTTTAGGCCAAGAATGACATCATAAATATCATCTGGAGTAACAGGATTGAGCACAAACGAATGTACCGGAGATTTTAATGTTTTCAAATAAAAAGTAGGTTTATGAGGTATATATGGTAGTGAGCTTATGATCTTCTCGGCAATTGTAGCAGAATAGATATTGAATTGATCCACCAAGATATTGGTTTCTAGTGACTTTTTCTGTTTCCTGTTACCTTCCTGATTTATCAGGTTCCAACTGTCCCTTGCAACGTTGTCAGATTTTAACAGATAGTTGTTGTAGGTTGTAGGCTTCCGTCTTAGAAATTCTTATTTGAGCCCTATAATCAATGCTCAGTCTCCTATAAGCATTTGAGGAATACACATCCTTATCAATATCATGAATGGTTTTTATGGCATTCAAAGTATTACGCATTTTTTTCAGTCCATCATTTATCCAATAAACTGGTTGTTTTTTGGTCATGCAGTTGCTTTTTTTCAAGTGGAAGGTACTTACTACCAGGCGATTCAATAGTACTTGAAATTCCTGCATTTTAACATCAGGGGCCTGATTTTCAAACCGGGTGAACGTTCCCATCAAGAGAAAATTCGGATGTCTCTTTCCATCTTGTGAGCAAAAGTCATTTGAAATAGAAAAAGACAGTCGCCTCTCTCTCGGTATGAGAGTTCCCCGGTTTGAAAATCAGGCCCCAGGGGTTAAATAATCGTTTCCAATGAAACTCCAGTCAAAATCAATCAGCTGAGATCTCAAAGGCAATTAACCTTGTCTATGAATTGGACGAATCCAGCGGGACTATGAATTTGATCGTTTTGTTGACATGTCAGTGATGGTGGAATATTGCCCTTGTATAAGTTCCATTGACATCAGTGGGATACAAAAATAACAAACTAGCCTCAGGTTGATTTATGGTATAAGAAAGTTTGATGAGATTTCATACACTCTTAAATTGAACAATTGGCTTAATATGAGTGACCGAAGATTCTTCCATTCTGACAAAATAGTTGAGGCTTTCGCGGCCGAGGTTTTCAGTATCACTACTTTTATTCGGGTCTTCAATCATCAATCGGGTCGGGTTTTATTCGACGGCCTTCGAACCCGAATAAAAGTAGTGATATTCTTCCATTCTGCTTGCTTTTTCAATGAGATTTTGGAATATAAAACTCCTCCTTACTTATATAATAAAATAATGTATCGTTCTGATATTCACAACATTAATATTCGACACAAATTCTACCTTATGCCGCCCTCGTTTCACACTGAGTTTTTCAGAAGGTCATTTTCGTATGATATCACTAAGTGTATGAATTCACTACCATCAAAAATGAAAAACCTTTCGATGTCGGCGTTCAGAGGCCAAATTATCGGGTTTCTCCTATCGAAGTACAACTAATGTACTTTTCTGAGGTCTTCATTGTCCTATGACTTTTATTCATTTCTTTGTTTTTGTTTAAGTAAATCCTGTCTTGATAGATCATAGAATCACAATTTAAATCAGCCAAAATCGATGAGCATAACATCCCGTGAGAAATAAAAAACAGTGTAGTTGAATCAATATGTATTCGAGAGTTTGTTTATTGAGCCATTGAGTCTGTATTCACGGATACAGGCTGCCACGCTGAATCTTGCCCAATGTTTTGATTACTCATACATGATTGTATAAATATTAATAAAGACCCTTATTATTATTATTATATCGATGAGATGAGCAATATCAACAAATAAATCATTATTTCATCACATACAAAACGAGGTAGAATACATAGTTACAGAAATTTTGAAAAATGTTCATGAACATGTATGAGTACAAATAGGGAACATATCTTGTTAGCTGAAGATCCATCAAATGACTGTCATGAACATTTGTTTAATATTTTTGATAAGGGTTTCCCAATACGGAATAATACAAATCAAAACAATAAGCCTTGGATGAGAAAAGGCATGAAAGTTCCTGCCAAAAATATAAAGTTCGTTTATTATATTATATTATAATAATAAAATATAAAATGGCGGATGTAGTAGGTGCTTCATAAAGTGCCCCTGACAAAGTGTGCTTCTACTGCAGTAACAATGTTGTGACAGGACTCAAATGTTCAAATTGTGATCCAGTCAGTCATAACAGTTGTTCAAGAAGAAAAATGTGTTGTGAAAAACGTGCTCTGAAAGAAATATCGGGTCCAACTGATAGTGACAGCAGTGAAGACCGGTTGACAATGAACACATTAATGGAAGCATTCAAATCTGAAAATAAACCACTAACCGAAGTGAATGCAGAATCGAAAGCAAGTAATCAACTACTTAAAGAAGAAGTCCCTTCCCTGGAAGCTAAAATAGACCCCCATCAGGAAAATAACTCATTTCACCAAGATCTAATGGGAAACATTCAGTCATATATCTATGCATCAATTCAAGAATATTCCAACAAAAACCAAGCTACTGATAAAATAACTCAAAACATTCATAAAAAAACTGATGGAAACAAAAAACATGTTCTTGATATAAATTCCAGGCCAAATAGACAAGAAACCCAAAAAAAAACTCGAAAGTGAACAAAAAAATAAAAGAAAGTAACCACGGGGCGATTCCAAAAACAACAGGACAAATCCTACAGAAAGACCAACGAAAACAAATGACAGAAATGATAAATATTGAAAATGACATACTTAGCATGCACGAGCCCAAATAAAAATGTAACTGAGAAAGAACAAACACATATAGCCAAAACCAAGAAAGTAATGAAAGATAATACTAACTCAGAATATGATGTGACAAATGAACTGGAGCAACAAAATATAATCCTGAATGAAAGTAATGTGATTGAATAGACGTGGCAAACACAGAGGAAGAAACGGAATTATAAAAGGAATAAAGGACTATCAGCAGAAGATGGAGAAAAATTCAAAGGGGAAAAACAGAGAATATGGATGTACCTGTTCAAGATCTCACACTATGTCAATGAAGGCGACATAACAGAGTTCATAAAGAAAAATACACAGGATAACGAAAAGGAATTCATTGTTAAGGACTTGAAGGGGAACAGAAGATTAAAAACTTTCGTGGTTGCCGGTGATTTCAAATCCAAAGAACTCTTTTATAATCCAAAGCTATGGCCAGAGGGATTAATGTACAGAAGGTTTGATTTCAAAAGACATTACGAAAAATATAATACCAGAAATGCCCTAAATGATGAAGAAGAAACAAGACCAAATTCTTTTTCAGGCAACAGAAACATAAATCAGAAAGGAACGGAAATACTGAATGACAATGGAAATAGGACACTCAATATAATGCACTTGAATATTTTAGGAATTTCAGGAAGAACACAGCAGTTAGAAGCACTCCTCGAATTAAACCGAACTGATATTTTGTGTATCAGTGAACATTGGCTGAAGCCATCTGAAATTACATATCTTACCCTGAATAACTTCACTTTGGTGAACTATTTTAGCAGAAAAGAATACAATCATGGAGGTGTATGTATATTTGCAAAGTCGAGTTCTATCATCAAACCATTCAATTTTAATCATAGCATTGATAAACAGTTTGAAGTGACTATAGCTACAGTAGAAAATTTCATTGGAAATACAAAATTGTATATAGTGACGGTATATAGAACACCAGACAGTTGTATTGACATATTTGTGGATGAAATGTATGGTCTGATGTGTCATATATACAAATCTAAGAACTTTTATGTTGTTTGTGGTGATCCTAATGTAAACTCTTTGATTGATAGTCGGGACACGAAAAAAATTGTTAATTCATTTAAGGAATTCGACATGAAAAATCATATTGATAAACCCACACGTATTTCAAGGACAACATCTACGAGTATAGATGCCGTATTCTCAAATCTATCAACATCAAAAACAGATGTTGAAGACACCCACCTATCAGACTATACATTTCAGAAATGTGAATTTCTGATTACAATAAGGGGGGATCGCCCAGATGACACTTCATCCGTGCGAGATTACTCAGAATCAAACTTGATGACTTTTAGAAGCTTGTTGATGTCTGAGAAATGGTCAGAAGTTTATAACTCTGATATCGTAGATGAATCATTTTACAAATTTTATTCCATTTTTTAATTCCATCATCATATGGCCTTTTCCTTAAAAAAGAGGAAAATTAACAAAAGTAAGAAGCCTTGGTTCAACAGTGGAATAAAACAGCTTCATCAAACATTATGCGAAATGTCAAAGATCTCAAAAACCACAAACAATTACATCATCAAAGAACGCTACAAAAGTCTTGAATGTCTTTATGAGGTGAAAGTAAAAAAATCTGAACTTGAATATAATAACGATAGAGTAAGTAAGGCAAATAATATATCAAAGGAAACTTGGAAAATAAATAATGAGGCAAAAAATAAAAAGATGAGTGTTTCGCCAACTGATATGATGATAAATAATATTGAAGTGAAGGACAAACAAAAAATATGTAATAGATTTAATGAGTTCTTTATGGATGTGGAAGCAGTCAAACCCGATATGGAAAATATGAGACTTGCCAACTTTTCAAATGATACAATGTTTTTAGGTCCATCTACTCCACACGAAATATATGATATTATCAAAAAAACAACAAAAAAACCCTCATCGGGTATAGATGATATAATATGTTTTCCTCTCTTCCATATAATCAATGTATCATTTGTTAAGGGACAGTACCCGAGTGCACTGAAAATATCAAAATCAGTACCAATATACAGGGGTAAGGGATCAAGAGATGAAGTGGCTAACTATAGAAATGTGTGCCTACAATCACAATTTGCTAAAGTAATTGATAGTGCCTTCAACACTCGACTCAATTGTTTTATGGGAGCATTTAATCTTATACCGAATTGTCAGCATGGATTTAGATGTCAAAAATCAACTGAAACGGCTCTCAAAGAATTATGTGCCAATATTTATGATAACTTGAATGTTAAAAAATTTCCAATAGCCTTATACTTTGATTTGAGCAGAGCCTTCGACACAGTTAACCACGTCCTATTGCTAGAAAAGCTTTATCGTTCAGGTGTTCGGGGTGTTACTAATAGATGGATTTCATCATACCTGTGTGATAGATTACAAATCATGGTCATGGATTCGATAAAGTCAAAACTGGCAAATATTTTTATAGGTGTACCACAATGTTCCATTCTTGGTCCTTTGCTCTTCATTATTTTCACAAGTGATATAACGCACTCTTGTGCATCCCAAAACAAGATGATAATATATGCAGACGACACAAATCAGCTCATAGCGGAAAACATATTGGAAAGATCGGTGGCAATGTCAAATATCTGTGCGAATCAATTTTATGACTGGTGTAATAACAATGGATTATTAGTTAATATCAGTAAAACATACTCTATGTCATTTCAACAAAAAAAATGAGCAGTGACCACAGTGCTTTAATCAGGATGAATTACAAGTCTATAGAGCAAGTTGATCACATGAAATTCTTAGGAGTGTATGTAGACCACAAACTCACATGGGAGATCCATATAGACAATCTTGTATCCAAACTAAGCAGTATGTGTTTTGTTATTAGACAGTTGCGTGGCACTGTATCTCCAGAAATTCTCAAACTTGCTTACTGTAGACTTGTTCAGTCATCACTTAGTTATGGTCTGATATTTTGATGCAACTCTGCTCATATTCAAAGAGTGTTTTCCACCCAGAAAAAAAATTGTAAGATGTCTTGTGGGTGCCCATCCACGTGAAAGTTACAGACAAATATTCATCAAGCTTTCAATACTGACACTTCTATGTTTATACATATTTCTAATTATCCTTAACATGAAAAAAGAGAGCCATATACATATGAGAGGAAGTATGATACATGAGTACACCACTCGCAATGCCAATCATCTTCGTTTACAATATGCCCGTCTGGGCATAGCTCAGAGTTCTTATACTTACCAGGGCATTCTATGTTACAACCATACTTTGGAATTGTTTGGGAAAATCGAAAGTTTCAGGTATGTTTGAAGGAAAACTATTTGATTTCCTGAGTAATCACGCATTTTATTCATTAGAAGAGTTTCTGAAATTTAAACAATGACTATTTGCACTTTTTATCCCGAATTTTATATATTTTAGGACTGAACCATAATACTATATTTATCCATATTTGATTTATGTGTATCATGCGTATGTTTGTATTGTGCGATTTAAGCACTTTCCTGTATCTATTTTGCATCTCTACCTGACAAGTCTGATAATTTTTATATTGTGCTGTTATATATTGTACTGTGTGAAACTTTAGTGATGAATATGTATCTGTATCTATATTAATTGACTCATCCATCAAGTACTGTATCAAGTATTCATATCTAATCAAAATTTCGAAAAATATTTATTATGATAATAGACTTCCAAATGCGGAAAACAAGCAAAGAGAAACGTGGACAATTCTTAATGAGTTGAGAGAAAAAAGCAATTCTTCTCATATTGATAGTAAACTGAATCATAATGAATTTGGGTCCTTCTACTGCTCTGTAGCCAAACATTTAACTGAAATAATATCATCTGAAATGAACCCAATCCATTCATCCATAGTGAATTAGTTATTCAGCCACCTCTCGTAATGAAATGATGAAAATAATTTTGGACTTGATAAATGGAAACTCTTCAGGGTGGAAAGATATTTCACTCAAAGTGGGGCATTGAAAATTTTGGCTAAAGCCATCAATATATCGGTGATAAATCGTATGTTCCCAGCTTGCCTAAAAATTGATGGAATTTTTCCGTTGTACGAAGGATGCGATCCTGATATACCTTGAATCTTTAGGCGTTTTTCACTATTGCCAACTTTATTTTAACTTGTTGAGAAATTGAGGAAAAAAGAATGGCGAATTTTCTTGATATTCATGGAATTGTTCTACAATTAGTTTGGGTTCAGAACATTGAAAAGTACTAATGATGGAATATTTTCCAATCTAGATAATCTTCATCTTCATTCAGATGATGGTTAGGCTGCAGCGGCTGTGTTTTGTGACATGACGAAGGCATTCGACTGTGTCAATCATTACATTCTGATAAAAAAAATTCAAATCTATGAATATCCGGGTAATATTTCGTTAAAGTTCCGATTATATTTATCAGTCCGTGTTCAGACGGTGAAGTTCGAAAATATGAAATCGGGCAAAATCAAAATTGTGGGTGGGGTACCTCAGGGATTTAAGAACAAAACTTGGGAATTATTTTCAGGCTTCAGGCCCTTTGCTCTTTTTGTTATCAATGAACTAGAAACTGAACTGACTTTCATTCACAGAACAAAGAACAATAAAATAATATCAAGCAATATAATCGCTAGTCAGGTGGCGCCAGTTTTGTTATATTTTGATAACTAATTCTACACTTTCGTTCAACAGAATTAAAACTGACTAATATGCATTTAATGTAATTAATTATCTGTAACGAATGTTTTAACACTGAATTTTGGCTGTATTTATTCAAGCCCAACATTTTTATAAACTTATTATGCTTGACTGCACATAAACCTTTGGTAAAAACATCAGCAGGCATTTCTGAAGTTGGTTGATATTCCAAACGAATTATATTATTATTAATGTGCTCTCTAAATAAATGAAAGCGAATATGAATATGCTTTGATCTTTTATGCAAACAACTTTTATATGCCAACTTCTGTGCTGATTGTCATTCAAAATGATTATAACATACGATTCATCAGTTATAACATACGATTCATTAGTTATATCACATTGTGAATTCCTTAGGTATATGGCTTCTTTACATGAACCAGCTATACTCATGTACTCTGCCTCTGTGCTTGACTAGGCGACAGTAACCTTCTTATTAGTTTCCCAAGATACGGCACACCCAGATAAAGCAAAGAAAAAACCTGTGTATGAACGCCTATCCAATACATTTCTAGCCCAGTCAGCATCAACATAAGCTTGTAATTTAGAATTATCATCAGCAGTGTATTTGAGGCAGAAATATTTTGTTGTATCCAAATATTTTAAAATCCTTTTGTCATAAGCCCAGTTTTCAATACTATAACAGTTGATGAACTGGATCAGATAATCAACAACGAAAACAATATCAGGCCTAGTAAGCACTGCCAAGTATATAATACATCTTATCAACTACTGGTAAGGTAAGTGGATACTTACTATAATGTTCACTTTTATTTGAATTCAACTGAGCTTCAATGGGTGTAAGAATATTACATTTTTGTGACAAACTCTCAATATAGTATTGTTGGTCTAAAGTTATAATACCATTTTCTTTATCTACACGAACTCTCATGCCTGAACATTGCCTGATACTACCCTAATCTTTTCTTTCAAATATTGATGACAAGTCTTTCTTTATTTTGTCAGTCTCCAATACGCTGGTTACAGTTCGATAATATATATATATAAATCTGTGATTACGTCATCCGATGAACACCAGCACTTCTGCAAGTTTGACCCTGAGTGTTACCCAGATGAACAACAACCATAGGCAGACGGCGGGGGGTTACCGCTTTCTGTTGCCCGGCAACCCGGTCCTCCGCTTGGACGACATAGGTATACCCTTTACGGGGTCGCCTCGGTCTCCAGATTTGCTACTTCTAGATGGCCCGAAATAGACTCAGCAATTTCACTATCGAAATTCACAGGTTTTGCAATAATCAGCATTTGCTTATGGAGCATATAATAATAATCATTATTGATGATATTTATTCATCGATTGATATTACATACACTTACAAGAACAAGTTACATTGACAAAATGGTTGAGGCTTTCGCGGCCGAGGTTATTAGTATAACTACTGCTCTTCGGGCTTGAAGGCCGTCGTATTTTGGAATTTCTTCCTGACGTTTCGCTAGCGCGAGTGGCCAGCTTCTTCAGAGGCTTATTCATCTCCGATGACTAAACAGTTCGATAAATACGCCTTGAGAAATCGAACTGTTTAGTCATCGGAGATGAATAAGCCTGTGAAGAAGCTGGCCACTCGCGCTAGCGAAACGTCAGGAAGAAATTCCAAAATACGACGGCCTTCAAGCCCGAAGAGCAGTAGTTATACAAACAAGTTACATTATAAGTATAAATCGATGAAAGGCGGGCGAAGTTCAGCTTACGCTGTTTCACAACTTTACCTATAAATTCACATGTACAATATTGTAAGAATTCATGAAAGTACGTTAGTCAGATAGGAAACGGAGTTTTCGAACTACATACATTTACGAACCATAATTCGCATAACCGTTGAGAGAATGCTAGCAGATCCAGATAATTTATTCAGAACTTTTGAGAAATGATTTTTTTTCAATTGTATAAGGAGTGATGTTCGAAGTTATCAGGGATAGCATCATAATATTCAATAGAATTCTAGAAGAAGCTGCGTGTGAAGCAAGCAGGAGTGTGTTTTGGAAAAATGATTTGCATTCGATTTCGTGTGAATGAACTTCCCTGGGATACGAAGGTAATGTAACTTCGGTATATGTCATCTGCTGTTTCGTTTTCCATACGAAAAACGAATGGAATTATTCTTTATTTTTGCAGGCGTTTGATATCAGCTTGTCTCAGACCTGTTCCATATATTGTGGCGTAGCCCTTTTTACTCGACAATATTCCGAGCAAATTTGGGAATGAAACATTCGAGTACAAAAATATAACAAGACTTATTCAACAACAGAAACGGTACATATCATAAGAAAGGATACTTACTTTAGTATTGGATGCATCTTCAGCAGGGGTGAATGTGCGGATCTTTCAAAAACAACTCGCGAAGTGACTGGTGTGGTCACTTGGCACACCGGCCACCGACTCCCCGCGCTCATTTCCTAGTTTGCGTTGGCCCATTCATCAGCAATGACCCACTTTTTTGTTTTCGTGAACTAGTTCAGTTGAACCTGTTGAATCAGACTATTTCACCTTTGATGAACTAAAATGTTTTCTTTGAGGATATGAGCTGCGTTGTGGAATTCTTAAATGATAATGATGGGTGAAAAATACGATAGTTTTTATATTCGACACATCTTCCCCTTCCGTTAAAATCTGGACTCCAGATTCAGAGGTCGAAAACATTATCATATTTGGCAAATCAACCTCGAATCAGTTCGTTTGTTCAATAAAAAATGTATCGGAATCGTTTTATAATCAATACATGCAATACTGTATGTGGATAGAACTGACGAAACAAAAATTCTGGACCCCTTATCTTATTGATAATTAATGATACCATCAGCGATGCAGGATTTCATTCTGTGAAGAAACCTGCTCTGGCGCCGGTCGGATGTAATTCAAATTCTTATTCTTCAATTCCTTAGACTTTTCACAAAGCATGGAAACAGTCAAGTTAATAATATAAACTAAATAATAACGAAAATTGAACATGTAAGACATCATATCGTTCAAAATAACACGAATGTATAGAATATGAAATAAAAACATTTCAATAAATAAAATTATTCACAGAAACGAGCAATAAACATTAACAAACTATGATTCAAGATCCGCCTGAAAATATTCATTTAGTGAATAGAAAACATTTTCATTGAGGAGATTTTCAACTTCGCTTCCAAAAGTCTTAATGTTCTCAACGGTTCTCAATTTGCTCTAGCGACATTGGGAGCTTATTATATAAGTTTATTCATGAGATGTGAGGTTCATTTGGTACTTCATCCAATCGATGATTAGGAACAAGAACATTGTGATTTTGTCTTAGGTTATGCCCTGAGAGAAAACTTGTATCATCTCTGTTTCTAAATTTTCACAATGAGTCCTGACGTAAAAAAGGGAGTGAAAGACACAACAGTAAAAATTTTGAAATCGGCAAACAGTGGCTTACAGGAGTCTAGACTTTTTTTGAAACACATGGTACGGATAATTTTTTTTGCACTACAAGAACTTCTTGAATCCTACTGCAGTTTCCAAACACAGAAGACCATACTTGAGTGTGGAGTGGACATAGGCACAGTAATAGCTCAATAGTATGCTAGTTTGAACAGAGTTTCGAAGTTTCCATATAACGAAGCAATGCCTCGACAGCTTTTTCAAAATTAGGTCGACCTGATTCCAAGACAGCTGAGATTAAATCAGAACTCCCAAAAATTTTGCAACGTCCACCTGTACTATAGTATTATCACAAGTGAACTAGTAAATTGTAGTAGATTCCTTTAATCGAGAAAAGAACAACTTACTATTCAAAATCGAACCATTTCTGATATAATAATTGTGCATACTCGACCCAGCAGCATTCGCTTTGTTAGACAGGCCCGTAGACCGCTTTTCTACGACAGTGAACGTTTTGTCATCCGCAAATTGAACAGTAGACTCACAATTATTGAATGCAGAAATGTCATTAACGGATGAAACGAAGGGTGTGGGGCCCAGAACACTACCTTGTGGCACGCCAGTGGTAATGTGTCGATTTTCAGAATAATAAGTTCCAGATTCAAGTTTTACTCTGACAGATTGGGTTCTGCCAGTCAAGTTAGCCTTCAACCAGTTCAAACAAGGACCCCGAATACCTAAATCATTGAGTTTATATAAGAGGAGGTAATGATTTATAGTGTCAATATATAATGCAATGCCCTTCGAACTAATATCCAGATTAGTAGATGTTTTCTAACAGATTCCAGGCAAAACCTGCTGTGTAGGTTGTTTGAGACTGGCCTGAATGAATTGCTTCATAGATGATTTGATTTAAGAGAGGGATTGACAATAATACTCAGAGCAGCATCAACTTTAAGCATGAAAGGATTGGAATAGGTTATGAAACAATTTGGGGCTCGAATCATTTCTACAAATGAAAATATTGATTTATCAAAAATGTGTAATTTTTCCAAGTTTTTATCTCAGAATGGAACCAAAAGTTCGCACTTTCTTCATCACCTTTAATGAACCCCCCTGTCAAATATAAGCTTCAGAAAGTCTATGATGAACGAGTCTTTAGGAAAAACTTCAGTTCGTTCATGCATTATTAGAAATATTCAACATGTCAGCCAGAACACGTCTGAATTGAGTCGAGATCCGTTCCATACGTAATGTGGCTAATTTCTCATAGGTGGCGCTAGGGAGCGCCACCTCGAATACGAGTTAGGAGTATTATCAATTGTATTGGGTGACCTAAATAATATATGAAACGTAATTGTGTGTATTCAGTATTATCTCCGGACGTTTTTTTTAAAGAAACTATGTTATAATATAGTAGTTTTTTACAGTCTAATATTAGAAATATTTGAAGATGTAAATATTTTTTGTGATAGTATGGGGTTTGACCTGTGTAGATACAATTGCTAAATCTCATCTTCAGATAACGTCTTGCAATGTGAATGGAGCTGAGAATAGCGCTGAAATCGCTAAATTGTGAAAATATCCTACACTGAAATATCATTACATATTTAATGATTGTGTTATTGAAACATTGCAGCTCGCCGCAGTTACGCATCCGAGTTCATTGAAAAAATCGGTGAGACACTTATAAAATATACTGGTTAACCTAGGGCAAGGTCACTCCTGTTTCAACAAATCAGCATTGCAATTCAGAGGGGAAATAATAAAACATCTTGATTGAATTTTCTTCCTCCCACAAAAGTCTGCTGAAGTCAACCACAACAAGCTGAGTCCATCTGAGATTTCTAAATTCCGGATGATTCATTCCACTGAATTCCAATGAAAGACATATGACGCATATTCGTCGCTATCCAGTGTTTATGATTTCACAAAATTACCAATATCGCCATCCGGCTATGTATCAAACATTTTGAATTATACTTTCTCAATGCACCGATTTAGTGAATGTGATAACCACTATGGTAAAGAATACAGTGGGGCAAAACATACCAGTAACATCTCTAATACCATCAGTCAAGTAACAGCCAATACTCTAGATCTCAATGGTTTAAAGAATTTTGGTGAGACGTGTTTTATAAACAGTGCCATCCAGTGTTTATCGAACACGAGATGGTTGATGGAATATCTCAAGAAGAACGACTTCATGAACAAAATTTCTTATTCGGACGGAACCCTAATAGAAACGTTCGCCAAGATAAAAAAAAATTATTATCAGATAAGTTGGCTAACAGTTTGGTGGATACAGTATTACTAAAGAGCCAGATCCGAAAATTCATCCCCCGCTTCATTGGCTCCGCCCAACAAGACGCCCACGAGTTTTTACGATATATTGAGGAGCTTGCATGAAAACGTAAATCGACGGAAATAAAAACATGAACATATTTTGATTCAAACTGATGGAAAGTGGCGTTGAAAACGCTCGATATCTTGGTTAAGTGACAGTGAAAAAGCACAAGAGTCGTGGTCGAGTTACCTGTGCATGGAAAACTCAAATTTAGTAGACAACTTCGTCGGCCAATTAAAATCGACTTCAAAATACACATTTTGCGGGTACTGTGCTGTAACCTTCGAGCCGTTCCGGGACCTGTCGCTACGTATTTCACAGAGAATCGATCACTCCAGATTATCTGAGTGATTGAATTATTTTACCAGAGAGGAGACGTTGGATGGGGATGAGCAGCCGACGTGTTCCAAGTGTAGAGAAAGCCGGAAATGCAAGAAGTAATTGTCGAAATACAAATTCCTCCGGGGTTTGGTGATACAACCCAAACGTTTTTCTCCAACGGAATGGTTCAGAGGAAAATTTAATGTCACCATCGTTTCCGTTGCCACTACAACCTCGACGCACTGCCGATATCCTTACGCGAAAATGTGGCACCGATACCCTCAAAATCTGTTGTAAGTGGCGAAGCGTACATTCTATTTCATGAACAGAAAGTCACGTATGAACAGGATGAAACGAAATTTTCGATTTGAGATTGTTTTATTTTTTATTCTGTTTCATTTATTTTTATTTCTATTCATTTATTTTTTCATTATTTTATACTCTTGATAAATAATGAACTTCTGGTATCATGAATATATTTGAACATTGAGAATTGACTTGAATTTTGTATCATTGGAAATAGAGTGATCCATTAAAACTGCAGCACCATGTCAAAGCACCGCCAAAAATTGAATTGATTTGATAGCCTTGCGTGAATACTTTTTTTCGGTTATACTTTTTGGTTTTATGTCATCCTGTATGGTCCACAAATGTTTCAAGAAATATGTACTTCAATTTCAGAACTGTCGCAAAGTGACACATATGAGCTCAAAAACCTCTGGAAGACCTACAATTATGGAGAGAATAAGATATGATTCTATATGCATAAAAAAGTGGAAATGATCATTGATGGTGTTACTTCAATTATATATTCGCTCATAAGTCGAGAACAGGAGACCCTAGAAATTTCCACATATCACGTAGAACGTCATAAACTTTTTGAAAGAAGTATTACGGAATTATCGGATTGGACTCCACCACCTGAACAAAGAGTTGAGAGGGAACAGGTATAGCGAAGCCGAATTCGAACGGCAATACGGCCCAAGAGACATAACGCCAAGGAAACCGTAGATACGCCCGCCATTGGAAAAGCCTTCATGCCATATATAAGAGGTGTGATAGATCGAATAGAATAAATGCTGAAGAAACACCACGTGAAAGCAATACTGAGGCCGACACGAACCGTCAGAGATAGTTCAAGAACAGCTAAAGATCCAAGAGAGCCGTGGAAAACACCAGGTGTGTACAACACACTACTTTGGAACCACCAAACGAAGCATCAAGACACGGCTCTTCGAACATAAAAGAAATTGTCGCCTCGGACAGACAGATAAGTCGGCAGTAGCAGAACACGCACTCGGAGAAGGCAATCACGTGCATCTGACGAAACTCAAGTTTTCGATAGGACTCTGAGCTACTATTCCAGATTATACAGAGAGGCAATAGTGATACACAAATATAAAGACCATTTAAACCAAAAACCGCAAGGCATAAAAATCAATAAAGTCTGGTTACCTGCACTGAAGTATACACAACCAAAACCAGTTGATAGAAAACAAACCACGCCCATCCGCGACACACAGAACGTCCGAAACGGAAGCAGATATAAACCTGACCAGAACGTGAACGAAGTAGTATTTGCTGTGAGAACGAAAACATTGCGTCCGTTTCCTCATAGACTTTGATATTGCTTACCACAGCTGTAGGCGAAACTTCAGGAGTAAAAACCTATGGACCACGGCAAACAAACCCAAAAAACACCCCAGAATCAGTTATCTCTGGCCGTGAGAGTTTACGTTCTTTTAATGATAGTGTTGCTTTATTTATGATTTTGATCATAATTCGGAAACTATAGCTGAGTTCGTTTATTGAGCTCTGAGAGCAGCAAGCTCTCTCAGCTCGGAAAGGCTCAATCCACTCAAAGTCGTTCATTTATCCCAAATCGAGGATAGCGAGCGCGCAAAGCTATAACATGTTTTTTTTATTCACAGAGCGTGCATGTCGAGCAGCTCATTCGGCTCAGAGCTTCGTTAAAGAGATGACCGAGCGAGAAGATGTGACGTAACCGACCTTTTATGCAAAATGAATTTGACATTGAACCATGAAGTGAGGTTATTTATTATCGTTAAGGCAATAGAGACTATTTTTCCATATTCTTGTAGTTCTAATTATATTTTTCATATGTGAAAGTCATACTGACTGAACCTGGCTGGCACCTGTCAGGAAACAACTACTCCACTGGCTAATACTACGAAGATCATTGCATTATATCCGACCGGTACCAGTGCAGGTTTCTTCACAGAAAAAAATACTGCATTTGCTTTTGGCGATACGAATGAAGGAATTGATTTTCAATTATTGGGACGGACATACTTTCACATGGGTTTCGGGCTATTTGGCCACTCGTCAGTACAAGGCAGTGCCATCATCAACATAAAGTCGATGACTTCCCATAATTAAATATCAAAAACGTTCATAGTATCAAGCCACGACCAGAGCTGATGCGAACGACACGAAGTTATTGCGCCATCTACCCAGGGACGAGGTATTCCAAAAGCAAACCGTGAACGAATTGTTCAAAAAATGATTTGATTTAACGCCAGTCTTCAAGATACCCATCGACTAGGTCGAATATTTTTTCGAAAGGAATTGTTAAAAATCTCATCATGGCTTTTGATCCTATGATGTTGAATGAGAAATGTGACCTAGTGAAATATCAATTTTTCCATAAATTATGTTTTCGAATATCGTCAATTACCTATATTACGCAAAAATTCCACGAGATTTGGAAGAATCAGGAAATCAGAAGATGAGCCATTTAAATCATCAGCATTATCACTAAATTTCTATGGGATTAATAAAAAAACACTTATAATTTTGTAACGAAAACAAAAAAAATACCGAGTGGCCATGAAGCACTTTTGGAACGAGTGAAGTGGAAAATTGTCAAAATGAACATTTGCCAGAGGGTATATCATAGAAATGCATGATAACATAATATGCAATATACTCGATAAGAGGGACTACAACTTCCAGGTTGGTCATGCCTCATGTATTCTATTTTATTATTATTTTTTTTTATTCGACGTCGGCCTATTTCCGCTACCAAGGCCAATCACCGACGCCGGTGAGCACACTTCCCCCAACTGGAAATTTTGCCGAACCCTCTGGTATTCCAACCAGAGGTGGGGATCTTTAACGAGCCCAACATCCATGGACTCGGGACCGACGGCTTAACGTCCCCTCCGAAGGACGGCATATCCTCAATATATCTTGTGCTCATTGATATATTGTCTGCGAGCTATAATATGCTACTTCTCTGCAGCTGTACGGGCTTCCGACACGGTATTACCCTGCATGGTCACCCATCCAAGTACTAACCGCGCTCGGCGTTGCTTAACTTCAGATATCGAATGACTGTCAGTTGTCAGTAAACCTGAAGAGCTGGGCCATGCCCATCCCTCACGTATATTTAATTTGTCTTCAAGGTAATGAAATAGCATAATAATTCAATAACTGCAAAGTTCATTGGTACCATCATAAATATATCAGATGAGTCTTTCAGGACAGTTCTTCTCCATGTACCTACTTGTAATTTCATTTGAATGAATAAGCTATTTTGATTTGGATTGTCTTGATTCTATTAGTAACTGTACTGATTTGATTTCCCGATTCTCAAATGAATACCTATCTCATTTGTCTTAGATTTTTCACATTCTGATTGAAGAGTGTTACCATTATTTTCGAATTATTAGGCTTATTACATTGTTTTCTGATGGATTTCTGTTCGAGTGTTAGCTATTTATTAGATGATTACTTTAATATTCTAAATGAATAGACATGAAAAATTACTTCCTCAAATTATATCAAGAAGTTTTCTGCACAGGAAATTTCTTATTTATGTATTCTTGCTGAAATAATTCATGTACTGTAGTATCTTGTGAGAACAATCATAAATATTATAATTCAATAAAAATAAATTCACCGATTAGTTTAGGCACATGTATCTATTTATTAACGACATGGATTACATTTTACCCGTCTAAAAAACAAACGTTTTCCTTCTTAATTATCTTGTAAAACCTTCAGAATCCCACTGATTTCCTAAACGTAGACCCTTGGTGTGCAGCACGACCATCTCCCACTGGCCATGGTTATTTCTGTAGAAAAGTATAAGATAAATGTGAAAGTGAATACACACATGGTCTTCATTTTATAGTTGGCATTGCAACTTTATTGTCTTCCGTCTATAATATCTTGATGTGAAGATTTCTTTCTGTCTTTCCACATGCCAAAACACTCCATCAATCATTGCATCCTAAAATCATAAAAATTTCAAAATGACACAGAAAAAATCACTTACTTGCTTATCATTCAGACCGCCTCAATGCTCTTGAACTTGTTTTTAGGTAAGGATATGTTCAGTGCAATCTGCAATCCCAGATGACTTCTTTTCTGAACAGTGAATGGTGATACATTAGTGTCGACAGCATTCAGTTCATTTTTCCTTATCGACATACATATCTTATTCTTTCGTTTTACCTTTTCCACAAGAATTCATCATAAATTTCTGAATACTCTAGGGATATAATGTAGGGCCTGTTCGATATTTTCTATAGCATTGGAAAACTTGGACTCTTTTCAAACAATTTCATAGTTTTCCTTTTCATCCTGCAGGAATCATGTTCATCATACAAAATTGAACTTTTCGTAACTAGGTACATGAATAGCATCTATTCCAAGTAGGTACAACGGACTAGCAACAATGTAACACATCAATGATGATATGCTCTTTATTGGTGAATGGAATGCCAAGCTAGATAGGGGGCCACCTAGAAATCTCCACGAATGCATTCAATGTTATCATTTTTCTGATAAAGAATAGTAAAGAGTTTTTAGACCAGACACAATTGTAAATCAGTATTCATGGTGTCACTCCGTTCATTGTTTTGCTCATAACTCGGAAAAAATAAATTTTGCCATCTAGAGATCTCCACTTACGGGGTAGGATGTTATGACCTTTGAGAGAAAAACAGTACAGATCGGACTGAAACAGAAAAAATGGGCAATTAATATTAATGGTGTCACTTCATTCATGTATCCGCTCAAAAGTCGGAAACTAGAAAGGTTGCCACCTAGGAATCTTTACAGAATGGGTGTTTGAGGAAAAATAATATAGAATCTTGAGATCAGACGGAAAGAGGGGAAAACCAGAAAATCATTAGTGGAACAATGGAAACTCTTATTGATGGTGTCACTTAATTTATATATTCGCTCATAAGTCGGAAACAAGAGAGGGGGCCACCTAGAAAATCTCACATATCACGTGGAACGTCATGAACTTTGAAAAAAAAATCTCTGAATAATCATATCGGACGAAAATTCAGGAAAAACTGGAAAATAATACTGATGATGTCAATCCATCCAATATTCGCTCATAACTCATAATCTAGAGAGGGGGCCACCTAGGAATTCTCGTAGAATAGCTGGGATGTCATGAGTTTCCCGAGAAAAATAGTACGGATATTTCAGATCGGACGGAAAGACAAAAAAAATTTGGAATTAATATTGATGGTGTCACTTCAATCATATATTCGCTCAGAAGTGGGAAACTAGAGTGTGGGGCACCTAGATTTTCCCACAGAGTACATGAAATGTCATGGTACTCCCGAGAGTCAGATCGTACGGAAATCCATAAAAGTAGTATTGATGATGTCACTTCATTCATGTACTCATTAAAATAGTCTAGGAAAAAACAATTAAAATTTATGTTACCCTTCACGAACAATTGGTATACTCCTGAAAGTTCAAACAAATATTCTTTACAACCATTATCCCAATTACCCAATACCACGTTAAGGTGAGTTTAAACAGCAAATAAAATAAAATAAGGAACAAAATAAAACAAAATAAGAAAGATAAACATATAGATCTTTATGGAAGCGTTTATACAAGAAAAAATATAAAATAAGAATAACAACAAAAGATGCCATCTTTCACTATTTTATTTGGAAACTGATAATGCGCATGACCGAAATATTTTCTGTACTTAACGTTCCATGTTTGAAATTATTTTAACTTCTTTCCTTACAATAACAACCTCAGAATATTATTTATTAGTAATCTTTGCTATATGTAATAGAATCAAAATTCATAATATCAACAATTAGGAGGTTAGTTACTGTAGCCACTGTCAAAACGAAATTGTGATATTCACAGAACACAAAAGTCATTGTCAAAAAAGCTGCAATTTGATTGGTTCATTCTTATTTCTTGTTTTATTTCAGTCATCTGTATAAACACAAGTTTTCTGTCCTTATTCTTAATTAGTTTCTTATTTTATTCTTATCTTATTTTATTTGCTGTTTAAACTCTCCTTTAGTTTCATCCAATCACTTATTAAAAACATGCTGCGGCGACATTTGGACACGTGATGAACAGTTAAGAGCACTTTCAATGCTCGAAGTTGGCCGAACTCGAATAGTTGCGGAGGTTTAAATAACTGAAGCCAGTGTGATCAATCGATTTTGGAGAGATGCCGAGAGACTGGAGGTGTGAGGAGAGACATACAGGCGACGCACAAGAACCACAAGGCCCGTTCAGGACCGTTTTCACAGTTGCAGTCTAGCTTGTTCCCTAGACTTTTTTGATGTCTATATTCGCTCATGAGTCGAGAACTAGAGTGAATGACATCTAGAAATTTACACAGATCATGTGAAATATACCATGGTCTTCTTGACAAAAATATTAAGGAACATTCAGATCTGACGGAGATCCATAAAAAATTAAAAATTATTACTGATCGTGTCACTTCATTTATATATTCGCTCATCAGTCAGAAACTGGGGAGGCTGCCACCTAGAAATTTCCACATACTTGGTGAAATGTCATGATCTTTCTGAAAAATATTTCAGAATTTCCGGATCGGACGGAAAGACAGCAAAATGGGAAATTGATATTGATGGTGTCACTTCATTTATGTATTCGCTTATATCTGAAACTAAAACGACTGCCACCTAGGAATCTCCACATTTAAAAAAATAATCATTACAGGCCCATCCAAAAAATGGATGGGTCATATTAACCACCAGGTGACGTATATAGGACGATATAAGAGCATGAAATAATAAGATTCAGCACTATGCCGTCACTTGTAAGCTGTCCAACTGAGTGCTGGTGAGAATTCAAAAGTGCAGGTAGAGTGAGTACATTTTGGTCATAAATTTTTGTACGGCATTTTTACCCTCTATAGATGCATAAAAAATAATAAGAAAGCGCGTAGTGCCGTAAAAAAATGGTGCGCCACAAAGTCGGTAAATATTTTGGATTTTTTGACAATTTCCAGGGTAATTTGGTCATTTTATTATGTACGGCATCAGTTTCATACTGTTTCAATACAGCTTCTAATCCATTATTCCGCAATGCCGTGCAAAAATCATGCGACAAGGGAAAAAAATCGAGGGTTGCAACCCCCTCTCTTTCCGTGGTCCGGGGGGTATTTGAAAAAGTACGGCTTCGGTTCCAAAGCATTACGTAGCACTCAAAAGTACTATTAAAAATAATGCCATCAAAAAATGTTTGTTCATTTGAATGGATATTAATAATTATCTTCATCTCATGGTATACTTGATTCATAAAGCTGTAAAATCATTTGACTCTGTACGGCAACTTCTTTTTTAACATGATATTGTAAAATACAATCGTTATATAGTATTGCCGTTCACAAGAAACTGTTCTAAAAAAAATTATAGAGAAATACCAAATATGAATTTTTTTAGTTTTTGCAAAAGTTTAAATATTCATAGATTATTGAAAAATTTGAATTTTCTATATGTTTCGCTTGTTTCAAATAGTATTGAAATGAATAAATTTAGAAAAAATGATGCCGTACATTTCAATGCAGCCCATATCTTTTAGGCTGATGAAAATGACGCTACCATGTTTCATTGTAATGATGTGAATAAATAAAACAACAATTTTTTAGAAAAATTCTATATATTTAAAGATAATAATACAAAATAAGGTTTTTATTTAAATTATTCATTATCGAAATCAGCCGCTGAGTTGTTATCGGAATCAATGTCTTCATCGACGTCCGAATTATCTTCTCTATCATTTTCTGAGACATGAATGAGTTTTCGTCAAAATCAAAGTCTTACGTACAGATTAAAGATGTAAAGATTTATTTATTCACCAATGACGTCATCAATTTCTTCGTCTGATTCCTCATCCGGTTCCGTTATGTCACTGACTTTTTGGGGGACCTTTGGACCAACGATAATGTACGGCATGTAAAAAAATACTATCTATGCATAAAATACTTTCAAAATGAATTAATTTCATGTTGTTTCAAATCACCCCCCGGACCACGGAAGGAGAGGGGGTTGCAATTCTCGATTTTTTCCCCTTTTCGCATGATTTTTGCACGGCGTTGCGGAATAATGGATTGGAAGCTGTATTGAAACAGTATGAAACTGATGCCGTACATAATAAAATGACCAAATTACCCTTGAAATTATCAAAAAATTTACCGACTTTGTGGCGCACCATTTTTTTACGGCACTACGCGCTTTCTCATTATTTTTTATGGATCTATAGAGGGTAAAAATGCCGTACAAAAATATATGACCAAAATGTACTCACTCTACCTGCACCTTTGAATTCTCACTAGCAGTTCAATGTTCCGAATCGAAAAATATTCTACATTGAAACACAAAACATTAATCATCTGACGGATTCATTGAAACATTTCCAAGGTATAGGCAATAGAACAATTCAAAGTAATCAATATATAAATCATATCAGAGGAGAAGAATGCATAACAGGATTCAAGTCGTTGTTTTGAATATGTAGGTGATTGTTATTGCTGATATGGTCGTTGATAATTTTGTTTCGGAAGTTGTAATTGAAAATGATAAAAGTGGTTATTCATTCAATTAGTGAATTTCATTAATTACTGCCTTTGGTTTTTCTTTCCTTGTAAAATGACTCCTCATATCTATAGAGATACTTCCACCCGAGAGCAGAGGAGGGGCTAGCCTATTGTTCGAATCGATTGATCGAATAATATGGATTTAGGAAATCCGTGATGCTGTATGTAGAAGAAGAGACCTATGACAGATGACCAGCCAAGTCCATCCAAGTAAGCTATTTATGAACTTCTGTCAACAATCCGTTGAAAAAAGATTTCTCCGAATGTCCAGTCCGGCACTATGGAACATTTGCAAACCAAGCAGCAAATTGATTCAGGATGCTGAGGAGCAGAGCCTGATCAATAATTGAATCAGCTACATATGCCAAACCAACCCATCTCAAAGTCCAAAAAGAAACGCCGAACCAAACATACCAATTCATGAGCGTTGAATAGTATATATATAAATATATATATATATATATATATATATCAGCATCCTGAATCAATTTGCTGCTTGGTTTGCAAATGTTCCATAGTGCCGGACTGGACATTCGGAGAAATCTTTTTTCAACGGATTGTTGACAGAAGTTCATAAATAGCTTACTTGGATGGACTTGGCTGGTCATCTGTCATAGGTCTCTTCTTCTACATACAGCATCACGGATTTCCTAAATCCATATTATTCGATCAATCGATTCGAACAATAGGCTAGCCCCTCCTCTGCTCTCGGGTGGAAGTATCTCTATAGATATGAGGAGTCATTTTACAAGGAAAGAAAAACCAAAGGCAGTAATTAATGAAATTCACTAATTGAATGAATAACCACTTTTATCATTTTCAATTACAACTTCCGAAACAAAATTATCAACGACCATATCAGCAATAACAATCACCTACATATTCAAAACAACGACTTGAATCCTGTTATGCATTCTTCTCCTCTGATATGATTTATATATTGATTACTTTGAATTGTTCTATTGCCTATACCTTGAAAATGTTTCAATGAATCCGTCAGATGATTAATGTTTTGTGTTTCAATGTAGAATATTTTTCGATTCGGAACATTGAACTGCTAGTGAGAATTCAAAGGTGCAGGTAGAGTGAGTACATTTTGGTCATATATTTTTGTACGGCATTTTTACCCTCTATAGATCCATAAAAAATAATGAGAAAGCGCGTAGTGCCGTAAAAAAATGGTGCGCCACAAAGTCGGTAAATTTTTTGATAATTTCAAGGGTAATTTGGTCATTTTATTATGTACGGCATCAGTTTCATACTGTTTCAATACAGCTTCCAATCCATTATTCCGCAACGCCGTGCAAAAATCATGCGAAAAGGGGAAAAAATCGAGAATTGCAACCCCCTCTCCTTCCGTGGTCCGGGGGGTGATTTGAAACAACATGAAATTAATTCATTTTGAAAGTATTTTATGCATAGATAGTATTTTTTTACATGCCGTACATTATCGTTGGTCCAAAGGTCCCCCAAAAAGTCAGTGACATAACGGAACCAGATGAGGAATCAGACGAAGAAATTGATGACGTCATTGGTGAATAAATAAATCTTTACATCTTTAATCTGTACGTAAGACTTTGATTTTGACGAAAACTCATTCATGTCTCAGAAAATGATAGAGAAGATAATTCGGACGTCGATGAAGACATTGATTCCGATAACAACTCAGCGGCTGATTTCGATAATGAATAATTTAAATAAAAACCTTATTTTGTATTATTATCTTTAAATATATAGAATTTTTCTAAAAAATTGTTGTTTTATTTATTCACATCATTACAATGAAACATGGTAGCGTCATTTTCATCAGCCTAAAAGATATGGGCTGCATTGAAATGTACGGCATCATTTTTTCTAAATTTATTCATTTCAATACTATTTGAAACAAGCGAAACATATAGAAAATTCAAATTTTTCAATAATCTATGAATATTTAAACTTTTGCAAAAACTAAAAAAATTCATATTTGGTATTTCTCTATAATTTTTTTTAGAACAGTTTCTTGTGAACGGCAATACTATATAACGATTGTATTTTACAATATCATGTTAAAAAAGAAGTTGCCGTACAGAGTCAAATGATTTTACAGCTTTATGAATCAAGTATACCATGAGATGAAGATAATTATTAATATCCATTCAAATGAACAAACATTTTTTGATGGCATTATTTTTAATAGTACTTTTGAGTGCTACGTAATGCTTTGGAACCGAAGCCGTACTTTTTCAAATCACCCCCCGGACCACGGAAAGAGAGGGGGTTGCAACCCTCGATTTTTTCCCCTTGTCGCATGATTTTTGCACGGCATTGCGGAATAATGGATTAGAAGCTGTATTGAAACAGTATGAAACTGATGCCGTACATAATAAAATGACCAAATTACCCTGGAAATTGTCAAAAAATCCAAAATATTTACCGACTTTGTGGCGCACCATTTTTTTACGGCACTACGCGCTTTCTTATTATTTTTTATGCATCTATAGAGGGTAAAAATGCCGTACAAAAATTTATGACCAAAATGTACTCACTCTACCTGCACTTTTGAATTCTCACCAGCACTCAGTTGGACAGCTTACAAGTGACGGCATAGTGCTGAATCTTATTATTTCATGCTCTTATATCGTCCTATATACGTCACCTGGTGGTTAATATGACCCATCCATTTTTTGGATGGGCCTGTAATGATTATTTTTTTAAATGTGGAGATTCCTAGGTGGCAGCCGTTTTAGTTTCAGACATAAGCGAATACATAAATGAAGTGACACCATCAATATCAATTTCCCATTTTGCTGTCTTTCCGTCCGATCCGGAAATTCTGAAATATTTTTCAGAAAGATCATGACATTTCACCAAGTATGTGGAAATTTCTAGGTGGCAGCCTCCCCAGTTTCTGACTGATGAGCGAATATATAAATGAAGTGACACGATCAGTAATAATTTTTAATTTTTTATGGATCTCCGTCAGATCTGAATGTTCCTTAATATTTTTGTCAAGAAGACCATGGTATATTTCACATGATCTGTGTAAATTTCTAGATGTCATTCACTCCAGTTCTCGACTCATGAGCGAATATAGACATCAAAAAAGTCTAGGGAACAAGCTAGACTGCAACTGTGAAAACGGTCCTGAACGGGCCTTGTGGTTCTTGTGCGTCGCCTGTATGTCTCTCCTCACACCTCCAGTCTCTCGGCATCTCTCCAAAATCGATTGATCACACTGGCTTCAGTTATTTAAACCTCCGCAACTATTCGAGTTCGGCCAACTTCGAGCATTGAAAGTGCTCTTAACTGTTCATCACGTGTCCAAATGTCGCCGCAGCATGTTTTTAATAAGTGATTGGATGAAACTAAAGGAGAGTTTAAACAGCAAATAAAATAAGATAAGATTAAAATAAGAAACTAATTAAGAATAAGGACAGAAAACTTGTGTTTATACAGATGACTGAAATAAAACAAGAAATAAGAATGAACCAATCAAATTGCAGCTTTTTTGACAATGACTTTTGTGTTCTGTGAATATCACAATTTCGTTTTGACAGTGGCTACAGTAACTAACCTCCTAATTGTTGATATTATGAATTTTGATTCTATTACATATAGCAAAGATTACTAATAAATAATATTCTGAGGTTGTTATTGTAAGGAAAGAAGTTAAAATAATTTCAAACATGGAACGTTAAGTACAGAAAATATTTCGGTCATGCGCATTATCAGTTTCCAAATAAAATAGTGAAAGATGGCATCTTTTGTTGTTATTCTTATTTTATATTTTTTCTTGTATAAACGATTGATCGAATAATATGGATTTAGGAAATCCGTGATGCTGTATGTAGAAGAAGAGACCTATGACAGATGACCAGCCAAGTCCATCCAAGTAAGCTATTTATGAACTTCTGTCAACAATCCGTTGAAAAAAGATTTCTCCGAATGTCCAGTCCGGCACTATGGAACATTTGCAAACCAAGCAGCAAATTGATTCAGGATGCTGAGGAGCAGAGCCTGATCAATAATTGAATCAGCTACATATGCCAAACCAACCCATCTCAAAGTCCAAAAAGAAACGCCGAACCAAACATACCAATTCATGAGCGTTGAATAGTATATATATAAATATATATATATATATATATATATATATATATATATATATATATATGATGCGTTGTTTTTTCGGGTTTCATTCCTTGTTCTGTGGTTTTGATCCTCTGAAGGATAATACGGAATGAAACCCGAAAAAACAACGCATCATACTTCGTCCGTGAGAATCATCATGCTAACATATATATATATATATATATATATATATATATATATATATATATATATATATACATATATATATTAAACCAGTGGATAGTGGGGTGTTTCAGCAAGTAAAAGAGTACTCTTTTAAGTTATTCCAGACTTTCGGAAAATTTCATTTCCATCATCAGGAAAACTACAATAATATATAAAAAAGTTGTGAAGTAAATCAAAAATATCAATTACTAATGACTTACATCTTATTTGAGGATGGTTACATTGATGTTAGAGATGAATTGATGGGATATTGTTGACGATAAAACATGATACATAATTAAAACTGGATTAAAATTTTTCAGGTTGAAATCGGACGTTGCTCTCACATGAGCTTGTCAGTTCTACTAATTGAAGTATGACATTGATTTGAAATATGAAGTTGACAATTGAGTTGTGGCTGAGGGCCTGGGGTGTCAGTGTGTTACCAACTGAAATCTAGTTACTAATTTGGAACTAATTGAATTGAAATATTACTAAATTTTTTGGCTACCTTGAATTTTGATTATGCAAATGAATAACTGAAACTAATATTACTATTGGATAGGTTCTTGTCTAGAGTCAATGAATAAGAATATATTTCACTTAGGTGATTAATGTCTGTTCTTTTGTTCATACAATTATTATTTTGAAAAATGAAGGACATTTCTAAAAAGGACCTCTCAACTGTTAGAGTTTCAGTGGTTAAAACTTTTATTAAATCGTAATCCATATGGTGGTCAAACTCATTCACATGGTTCGCCAGTGCACATCTCTCAGGGTGTAGTCTTGAATAACTTTTGTGGAAAACGACTCTCGCACCTAATGATCGTGAAGTTTGGCCAACATATATTTTGTTGCATGAATGGCAAGGAATACTATACACGACATTCACTTGATTTATCGAGGGGACCTTGTCTTTGACTCTGCTGTGAATTATATTACTTGAATATTTCAGAATATCAAACACTTGTACAATCAGAATGAATATAAAAATAAAATAGAAAATTATATAAGAATATATAAAAAAAATTAATGAATTATGTAAAAATGAAATATCATCTTTATATCTATAAATAAAAAAAAAATAATTGTAAAAGTGGATGTGTCAAGCCTTGCGTAGATCCAATACTTCCAGAGGTGCATTCTTCTCAATTCGTATGTGATCGGCCACTCTGAATAATGGTTGTCCAGTTGAATGTAGATGAAATCCTCTCTTTCGGCAATTTGCAATGGTTTTTGAAGGAGTTAAAATGAAAAATCCAGTTTCATTATATTTTGGTGAGCATACTATCGCAATTGCTTCCGGTATCAGTAATTGGTAAGGATAATGGGTATGAAGATCAACACTTGAAAGGAATGCAGTTTGAGTGGGGTGAGTGTGAATCCATCCTATTGTTATCAAATTATGTTGATCTTGATAATCAAAAATCTTCTCTCCATTCATTGCCATGCAATAATCTGGGGTTCCTTTTTGTTTTGGAAAAATCATGTCAGTTATAATTAGCTCATTACTTTCGAGTCTGCCTGTTAGAATGCCACATGTCTCAATATTTTCAGAAGTATTACTTTGTGACATAGCTTGGAATATAGTCACCACTTCAATTGGTACCACTATAAGTCTATGTATGTCATACTCCTCTTGGACACTGATTTTTGAGGGCTTTCTGTTGTGGTCTACTGTCGGAAGGTCATGAAGACTTGTGATTGTCGGAAAATCGCTTGAATTATTCAATGATTTCGAACCATATGTTCCAGTTGTGATTTTACATGTAGAGGAAAGCGACAGAGATGAATTTTCCTGGGATGATTGGTTGTTGTGGAAGGCTTCTGCAAATTCTTGAGACCGGAAAGAAACGGAAGATGTAATTTTATTGTCGGAATATTGTGATTTGGGAACAAGAGGAATCATGAAAAATTCATCGAGACTTTTGGAATTAGGAATGGTCCCGAAACAAGAAGCTGCATTTCCCCTTTGTATTAAAATACTGATTCTTTGAATCAAGAAACTGGTAGCTCTTGGGTCGTTGGTTTCCATGGTGATTCGATGGCCTATTTCATTTATGAATGTCTCCGCTTGAGGACCAAAGGAGCCGAATGTTTCAATTCCAACTGGATAAAAAATGTAGTTATCTCCTAAACTTGAATATTTCCTTCTCTTCGAAGATTCTGCAGAAGTAGCTGCTGAGCCACAGGATACGGATGTTGTAGAAATATAACAAGAAGCCAGAGTATCTACGCAAGTAAAATCCCACACAACAGGTTCTCCTCTACGCCAGGGAATCAGACTCATGCCATCTGGATATATATATATATATATATATATATATATATATATATATATATATATATATATATATATATATATATATATAAAGAAAAGTTGATATGAGAAAAGATGGATACGGCGTTCAGGTGAAAGATATAATTTCAATTTTTTATATCTGATTTGATAGTTAATTCATTTTTATCTTGCTTGAAGAAGCTATTGTAATAGCGAAACACGTGTCGCGGTTTTGTAAACCCATTGTAAGTGGAAATCATACAGGAAACTGTAATATATTTTTGTTAATATGGATTATCATCAAGTATCGGCCAGTTCAATTCAATTTTAAGAAGTTCATAAATAGCTTACTTGGATGAACTTGGCTGATCATCTGTCTTCTACATACAGCATCACGGATTTCCTAAATCCATATTATTTGATCAATAGATTCGAACAATAGGCTAGCCCCTCCTGTGCTCTCGGGTGGTAGTATCTCTATAGATATGAGGAGTCATTTTACGAGGAAAGAAAAACCAAAGGCAGTAATTAGTAATGAAATTTACTAATTGAATAAATAACCATTTTTTTATTTTCAATTACAACTTCCGAAACAAAATCCATCACAAAAAAATTGAAATTATATCTTTCACCTGAACGCCGTATCCATCTTTTCTCATATCAACTTTTCTTATATATATATATATATATATATATATATATATATATATATATTTCCGTGTCTCATGTTCTCATCTATTTTTCCTACTGAGGAAAGTAATTACATGAATTGTAGTTTATTAACAAATGCCACAAGTACAGATGTTTGTGAGAGAATGCTATCAAATACAAATTTCTTGTTGTTTAATACTGTCAAGTCAAATTCACATGTGGGAGATGGTATCGAAAATTAGTGACGAATGTGGATAAGTATTCTAATGGAGATTCTAAGTTTAATTCATTTAAGGGGGATGTGGGGTAGATTGAATACGGAAAAATTAAAAGTTATATTTCACGCACAAATGAAAATTGAAAAAATATATTTACTGGTTCAGTTCCTTACCTGCTATATATTCATTTAATTATATCAATTGCAGACACAATTTGGGGGATAATATAAAATTAGTGTAATGATTTGAGAAAAAAATTGGTGTTAGCATCGAACTGTCCCTCCTAAGAGGCACTTAGAAACATCGCTTGGGGCACTTTAATGCAAAGCAAAAACTATGGAATGATATTGATTTTCAAGGCTCATAGTGTTCTTGAACATGATGCTCGAGATGTTCCTTTCGAAAAATTGGGTTCTGGCCGGCGTAAAACTACATCAATGAAATCAACACTTGCCTGATCTTCCACATTGGGAAAAACAAAAACGCAAGACGCAGCTTCTTTCGTAAGGTATGTGACTTGGTATTCGGTCAGATTATATTTGGTCAGGACTCTGGCCACGTAATGTAAAACATACTCTTTCTTCTGGAATTTGATGAGCAAAAAATCTCCAACATTTATATATTCAGGATTGACAGCTCCAAATTTTCCTCCTTCCTCTGTGTAAGATGACCATTCTTCTTCTTCGATCGGATTGTAATTGTTAACGGGAAGATATTGTTTTCTTTCTGGAATTCATGTTTTCCTTCAGACCCAATCAATTAATGGCCATTTTTAATTCTTTTGCTTTTTGTTTCATTACTTTGATTATCCGTTTCCTTCCTTTTCCTTCGTATACATTCTGTTATCTATCTTTTTCGGAGGTTTCAGTATAAATCCTGGATTTTCCTTCTTCCCTTTATCCCTTCACAGATACTTTTCCACCTACAACCTCTTTCGGAACTGGCTTCTGGTGATAATATATTCGTGGAGTATGGCAGAACAACGTTTGAAGATGAAACAAGGTTCGAATGATTGCCTGAAATGTAGGCTCTATCAGCAAGTATTTCGTTCACTACCTTTGATAGTTCCATTGTATTGGCTGCCTCCTGGACTTACGGAATTTTCTTCTTGTCTTTAGATATGGGGTTTATTTTTGTTTCCTTCAATTCGAGAACTTGAGCTCAAAATGTCAGTAGGAGCAAAATTCACATCTCCAAATGCAAAACAGTTGAATGGCCGAATTCCTGACAATGAAAAGCCACTTGTCATATTCCTAGGTTTAAAAGATTCTAGGAACTCCGATTTTGTTAGTTCTGCTATGCTGTATATGGATGAAGTTTTGCGTTCCAAATATGCCAGTCGTTGTAAAATACTTTCAGTTTACTCTTGATAGTACCAAAAACGCTCACATCCAGTGACTGTAATTTGTGGGAGATATGTGAAGGCAAAGGAAGGTAGATGATTTTCGTATCACTACAATTATCGACTGCTTTGATTGAAATGTGTGACTCGTGGTTATCACAAATAAGTAATATTAAGAATAATGTGATGAGAATATCTTTCTGAACTTGAATGTACAATTGTGTCGTCATCCAGCCGCTGCTCTATGCCAAACTCGGACTTTTTTTCGGAGAACCATTAAAAAATGGTCTTTGAAATGAAAATAGAAAAAACATAAACAGGAAAAAGAGAAGTGCCTGCTGCATAACTATTTCGCAAAACGACTCCCCTCGTTCAGCGGACACAATTTGTCCTACTTGCCTTTGGTTTTTCAAGACTGAACCTTGGGTTGACTCCTGTTTCATCAAGATTCATTATACGTTTAGGTTTGAATTTATAATTTTGAATTTTGAAAAACGATGCTGCAAAGTAGCATTTTTGAGAATGTTCTTGTCTACTACCCTTCGTCTGGATAAACTTTCACCTCAGGTCTTTACCCCCTCCTCATTGATATTACATCTTTCATTCTTTCTTTTTATATGTTCGCACCATTTCGATTCTAGAAATCACATCAGCAAGATTATTTAAAACATATATTTTTATATGGGGGCTCAATTTGACCATAGCGGGACACTTTGATGATTGAATGTACATCAGATTCTACCGTATCGAAGCTTCTTTATTCATTTGAAAACGGTCATGAAAAATCAATTACTGAATTTATCAACTTACCTTTACTTATATACTTTCATATTCTACGTACTTTTTTAGTTATGGGTACTCGAAACAGAACAACTCTCGTCAAATGTCAGTGCGTAACTGGCTGTTGAAGGGATTTCAACTATTGCTTTTAGACATGTTAAGACACATGACAGTGATGTCACAACTGTAGTACATTCAGTCGATCAAGAAATATTATAGGGATATCAATGTGTCCCTTGCATCGAAATGTCCCACTTCATATGGAAAAATAACAAAAATATCAGCGGATCTTGCAGAGAATTTGATATACTTCATCCAGAATTGGTGCCGATGAACAAAAGACAATATAGGCGAATGAAAAATAATTTTCAAACTTATGGAAAGGTGAGAGCCATTGAAACATATTCATCTGGAATAGTGCCAAATTGAAAAATTGTCATGAATATTATGGGGAATCTCCTGCAACCCATGAGGATCCATTATCAGTGCGGAAATCGAGTTGGTCACTTCTAGACGTTCAATCGAAAGGGTAGGTACTCAAGAAGTAAGTTGTCGGTTGGTGGTCTAGTGGTGTTCGGCGCTGTCGTATAAATGGATAGATCTTTATTGAAATGGAAAATTCTAATGTACAAGTAAGCTAGAAAGTTCGAAGTGAAAAAAAGGAAGAAAGGTATGTGGTACATATTGGAATGATTCGAAATATATGACAAAAATAAGATGAATACATTATGGACTTGATCGATAAGATAAGTATAATATTAGGTTTGTTCTGGTTCTGAAAAATTGTGGTTCTCGGACGTCAGGATCATGCGCAGTTAATAAAGAGCGTTCTGGTTTGTCGAGGACAAGTTCGGATTGATGAATCCTCTGTTCTGGTTTCGCATTTAAAATGATCTCAGACCGTCCTGAACTATCACGACTTGTTTTTGCTCTTGAGCGAGAACTGATGAAAACTGTTCTCGATGCGCATGCGCAGTCAAGTTCAAGTCGCAGGTAGGCAGGTAGGGTAGGTGTTTGTTTATAGATTAAGCTGTGGCATAGGCCTCAGTTTCTTCTTGTTAAAGTTGAAAGTTGGTGTTAAGCTAAAGTGCCATTTGAATTCAATTTTCAGCCGCTTTTTTATAGGATCGCTCCAATACTTTAAATTTGTTTTTACATTTCGAAGGGTGAATGGTAATATGGCATCTATTGGATAACTCTATGGATATTTTTTCCCACATTTTTTCCATACTCTTAAATTCTCCTCTACCTACTTTTGGTTTGTATGATTTATACAAATCCAAAAGTATTAGGATTCTCCCCCTGATAAAAAAGTTATCTCCATCCCTATCGTCATTTTTTTCATTTTGTATTAGAAACTCTGACAACTGATATTCTTCTGAAAAATATTTATATTTTAGTTATATCGGGACCATGCACTTTTTCACTCAATGTTTACCTGACATGGTACCAAAAATGTTAAAGAAAAATAATGAAAATATACTAAAGAACGTTTCAAACTGCGATTACGAATGACGAACAAACAGTGAACTGAGTGAACTCCCAAAATCCCAAAATACTTTCTAATGGCAGCCAACTCGAAACTTCAAAACTCCAACCTACTGTGTTGAAACCACAGAAATAATGAGTATTTATTTCTGTGGTTGAAACCATTAACTTCCAAGCTGTCCACTTGTCAAATAAAAGCTTCCTGTATACGAAAGATGGCGCAGTGGTCACTCAAAAAGAGCGTTATGGTTCAACCAAGTGTTCGAGACTGTCCTGGACTGTCTGGGATTTTTTGCTTCTACGCATCATGTCCTGCGCATGTTTGAAACAGTTCTGAATCTTCGAACCAGAACAAACCTATTATCTCAAGACAGAGAATTGAAGCTACAGGTAACAAACACATAATGCATATCATAATTGTGAATTGAAAAAAATTCTTCAGTTCATTCTTGAACATGTTGAGAAATGGGCTATTTTTTATTACATTTAGTAAATTGAATAACAAGGAATTCATGGTGTGTTTGTGATTTGTTCTGTTTGAGGATTGGTGGTGAATATCATGATGAAAGACAATTTAATGTTCTGAATAAGTTGGTCCCAAATTGTTCAATATTTTGTAAACGAAAATCATTGTGAAATATAACAGTCATTGGAGAATAGATTGCCAATGTGAAACATTGGGCATATCAGTAATAGTAATAGGAGTATCTCTACGGCACTTCAAAATCATCCTCATACCAGTATTCGGCAGCTTTTGGAGTTGAGACTATTTATTCTGATTGAATAGATATAATGTAGAGAAACAGTAGTCAAACTGTGGCTGAACAATTGACTTGTGAACTATGATTCTCGACTCGGTTGAAAGGTTATTGGCAATTCTAGATAAAACAATAATTTCTTTGATTTTTTTATGAATGAAAATGTTGATGAAACGAGTGTTATCCATCTGGAATCCCAGATATTTCGTTGAATTAACTACTTCAATTCTTTCATCATCAATGCTGAGGTTGATATTTTTCGAGACTATCTGGCTGTATTTGAATTTGGTAGTGGTTATCATCGCCTTTTCAAATACTTGTTAACACTAGCTAGAGTATTATTGATTTCTTTATATCCATTTCAAGGTTCTCATCGCTGCATGCCAAAAGAGTATCATCAGCAAACAAGTTTATGAATTCACAATCGAAAAACAATGACATGCTATTAAAATATAGTATCATGTTAAATTCCCCAAGAGAATATATCTTTCACTCCTACCCGTTGTTTTCTGTTGGTCAAATAATAGGATAACCAATTGTGCACTGTGCCCTCTATTCCATTTATATTCAATTTGGCTAGTTGTATAGACCTATTAATGGTCCGAAATGCTCTTTTGAGTTCAAGGAACACAGGCACAAAAAACTTTTTACTGTCCAGCTCAGTTTCGATTTTTTTTAGAGGTAGTTGCAATGCTCTCTCACACGAATGCATTTGTTGAAATCCCGATTGGTTGTTGATTGTTGATATTTTTCATCATATTCAATTATTTGATTATATATTGCTGTTTCTAGTACCTTCTCTATCGGAGTGTTCATTGGTCTGAATCATTAAGCTTCAATTATTGTACGAGGAATTTTGGGTATCGGAACGATAGTACTACTTTTCAATCTTCCAGGTATTCGGGTTCAAGAGAGGTATGGATAAGGTATAATATACCGTGACCGATAGTCTCAAAAACTTGTTTCAATATTTTGAAGTTGAGGATTCCATGTAGACTGCACTTATTATCTAAGGAAAGTATAATTCTTTATATTCGATGAGGTTTCCTCCAGCGACCAAAATTTTTCGGGCTTGCTCGGTGCGATAGGCAATCGTTGGTTGCCTATATATCGACGAAAAAAAATTATTCCAAGAAAATATCAAAACAACAATTACAACACACATGTAAAATACGAAACAACTGGTTTGTAACAAACATTTTAAGACGATTGAGATATATTGATCACGAGAAGAGATGCTTGATACCACGATAGTAATCGTTTGTACTATGAGGGTACATATCTTGCATAATAACTTTCAATTTAGTTTTGATTGATTGGTTGATTTCGACATCCAAAGTTGTCTTTTTTTTATTTACACCGGTTTCACGGTTCACTAGTTGCCAAACTGTTCCAGCTTTTTTGTCAGATTCATTGGTTTGATGGATGGATTGTTTTCGTGTACTTTTTCTGCGGAAAATATTGAGTTTATATACACCATACAGAAGATTAATAATCTCTTTGTGTCTGCTAATATCTTTGGAGTATCGGTGATGTGATTTCGTGGAGATATTTGAATCATTGTCATTGGAGACAAGTAGGAACGCGATGTTGAAATGAAAAAGAATAGTTCATTTCTTTTGTTGATCGTTTCAGCCTGATTCATAACTGTCCAAAGCTCATTTTGTAAAAGCTGCAACTTGATCATCGAAAGGGCTCGATGTTGGTTCAATTATTTTTACTACGAATATGAGGTTCATTTGAGATTACTATAAGTATTATTACAATCAGAATGGGCATCTATTTCAATTATTTCTACCTTTACATCTGCTCTCTCTAGTTTAGGTTTCTTCTGAACATGGGAAAATTAACAGAACACAAATGGCGCCCAACGTGCGGATGTGTTTTGATGGCCGTCCACTCAATAGAATAACTTGAAATGACAGTCATCAACTTCCTAATAGAGAGATAATTTCAGCTTCACTTAGAGATGCCAAATATTTGTCTTCGATAGATTTGAGGATAACATTCTGACAGATACCGCTCAGTCCAGGATCTAGACAAGAAACTGCTTTCAGTATAGTGGGAAGAGGTCAATTTCAGTTTGTTACTACTGTGCCTTTCAGTATTTTTGATGCTGCGCAGACGCAACAGCGTCTTGTAGAAGTTTTTTTTTGGAACCAAGTAGGGACCAAAAATATTTTCGTATATAGACGATATAATCGTAACTGGAACACCTTTCAGGTAAACTTGGAAGATGGACAGTGGGGTAACGTCAACATTCATCTATTTAGTACATAGAGAAGTTTCTAACAACGTAGTACCCGATGCTTCATCAAGAGTTATCACAGAACATGAAATTACTGACGATTTAAATTTAGCTTTGTTCAATCTCCATACAGATAGAATATCTCTATGGTAGACTAACTTCAGAAACAAAATGCTTGAAAATACAGTGAATTCTCCCAGTTGAAAGTCGAAAATGATTCCGTTTTTGAATATAGACTGTCTATGGACTCAAAAATTTCGGATTGGAAATTTTCGGTGCCAGAATCTCAAGAGCATGGACGTTGTTGAATCTTATCATGATTCACCACTATGCGCACATCTCGGCTTTTCTATAAAACTTCACACCGAGTAAAAGAAAGAACCTTTTTACTGGCCTAAAATGCGTCATGATATTCTGAAATATGTAAAATCTTGTAAAACATGTGGGACTCAGGAGGCCGATAGTTCTGGTCTTATGGGATTGATAGGAAAAGAGAAAACAGTTAATTGATCTTTTCAAATAATTGGGATGGATTCGATTGGTCCACTTCCAACCCCTACGAAACGAAATAAGTTGATTCTTGTAATATCGGATTGGTTTTCGAAATTTATTCTTCTGTATCTTTTGCCGAGTGCCAAAGCAGATATTATTAAGTTATGGTACACCGCAATATATTATCTGTGATATTGGTCCACATTTCATATCTGAGGAATTTGAAAGATTATGTTGGAAATATGGGGTGAAAATTTGGTACCATGTACTTTATTCTCCACGATGTGATTTCGTTGAAAGAAATTATCGTATGATTGAGATCTAGAGATACATAAAATTTGTGAAGCTGTAAATACTGCTAAACACGAAGAAACGGGATATTATCCTACCTTTTTAGTCTCTGAGAGACATGTACCTCTTTCTAGAAATTGTTTAAGTGGAAATGAGCTGGAAGATGATCTAGGATCGTTCCTGAGGATAGCAATACATAAGCTGCAGAACTACAAGGTTTTTTATGAAATATTTATAGATGTTCGAAAGAAATTTTATACTGCTTGTGAAAAGAACTCTGGAAAGTATTATTCTCGAAAAGAAACTTCGATTCCATTTAGAAGAAAGTGTTTAGAGGCGAAACAAAGCCAAGTCTAATAAAAGAGACCTGTTTTCTGCTAAGCTTGCTCCTAAGTATATTTTTTATCGATTGAGAAAACATTTCCGCGTTTGGTATTGAGGATCTTAAGAACTTTCAACCTTTTGATGCTTCTGAGAGCAAAGGTCAGACTTCCCAATCTTGTCATTGACCTTCTTTTCAAAATTTACTTAAGTTAACTACTGCACTAGTCATATTGCGATGTCAGCACGGGGACTCTGATAAATAGAAACGTATATTAGAATCGAAATGTGACGTCAAATTTGACATCCCGGTCCTATACTTACATTGCCGAGATGTCGAATTTGACGTCAATTTGACGTCACATTTCGATTCTAAAATATACGTTTCTATTTATCAGAGTCCCCGTGCTGATCAGACAAAATTCCCTTTCCGTGATAATCGTTCAATGATTGTCTAATATTGATGAGTGCCTTTGTTCTTCATTGGATACTTCACACTCATCAATCGACTCCTTTTTCTTGAGCCCCTGAATCGAAAAAAAAAATGTCAACGTTAACTTTCCATTGTTGCTGAATTTAAAAATTCTTCTTAATTTGTGTTTTATGCATGCTTTTAAAATGTGTATAATATACTAGTATACTATATTAGTGTTTCGCCTCGATTGTAAGAGAGACTACAAAATTCTTGTGGTTATAATTTGAATATTTAATGAATATATGTCATTACGATATAGTAAAATATTCGTGAATAACTTCACCAGATTTTGACGTTACTAATTTTTGAATTCATCTGAATTCAGTATGAATTTATTATCATGTCACAGAATACACACACAATATCGCAAGTATTTAGAAATATGTTGATGTTGATTTATCCAATCATCTCTTCATATGAGGAAATATTGCAAATCAAAAAAAGTTTTTCAATATATCCCTTTCTGAGGAGGCTTAGTGTAACGTTTTCATTCATCCACATCTGAAACGCAGATTCAACCGCTACTTCATGTATAAGATTGCGCTGAAAAGCTGATTTGTGAAAATCTGTTCCTCTGAATAAAACTCACCAAAACCCGGAGTGTATTGTATGTACAGTGGTCGTCTTAAAATAATTTACTTTGATTAGTATGGTGAGATGCAAGAAATAAGTTCTTTTTGTGGGGGTGACTTTTTCCAAAAAATAATGAATTTGGGAGAAACTTATAGTACTGAAAGATGGAGGGGACGGCTTGACTCTGTTTTTATAGGTTTTATCCTGGCTGAGTCAGTGCACGGGCCTGCTGAGTTACTATCTCTTGTCGGTTCCCATGGTGGGCCTCCCATTGTTCTAGGTTCCACAACTCTTCCTTATTTAGAGCGAAATACTGGGGGTTGCAACAGGATTTGAGGGTTTCTGGGAAATACCCTGCATTTCAACATCTTTTCTTCTTTTGAGAAGCTTGCGAATGAAATATATCATGAACATGAAAGTAATAATATAAATACTTATTATCCACGCACTAATTTTGTAGAATTGAATTTATTTGTTCAAAATTGTATTGGGTTCACATATTTAGTGCCTTTGTTACAGGATTTACTTCATTTGAATTGATCGTACCAAGGCCGTTGAAAAAATAAATTATGGTATCCAACTTCAGTGGTGTGAAATTCAGATTTGAGTATATTTTTTTTAAATGAGTGAAGTTCATGTTCGGTAGTATAACGTCTTTGAAATATTTGTTACAATTCTGATAACTTTGCATTTGAAAGTTGTTTATTTGCACACACATTCAGTTCCAGTTCTAACGCGAAAGTTCCTTGAATTGGGACGACGTCGAAATTTTTTTTGGCCAATGTATGTTCTGGAGAAATGACGATCCATTCGTTCTGCTCTATTTGGGAATCACTAGGCAATTGGATAGATTTACTGAACTTTGGTTCCAAAAAATCATTTAGAAAAGTTCACACATGCAGTTTGTGCCATTGGTGATAAGAAATCCCTGTGAAGTTACTGACGATGATGAAGTAGTATTCAGTCCAACTGTAGAAAGTCCTTCATGACTAACCAATAATCATGTTTGAAATTACGTGAGTTGGCGTATGTAGTTGGAACATATGCCTCGTAGTCCAATGAACGTGCGTTCAAATCCCATGGATCCTATTAAATTTTTTTCATTATCAGCAGTAAAGTTATGCAAAAAAAAATGTATGATACATTTTTAAACGTGATTTTATTTTGCTCGTGAGTTTGCCTCACTTGCTAACGCTCGTTTTGCAATAATCCTCACTCACAAAATAAAATGCCACTTTCAACACTTGTAGGTAAAACATAAATGAATATTTTTCCACAAAAACGGCTTTATTAAGAAAACTTGACGATTTAGGCATAGGGACATTATATATATATATATATATATATATATATATATATATATATATATCATCTTGAAGCATTTCTCATCATCTTTCAATTTATCGAGTGATAGACAGGGGGTTTCATCTGAAAAAATGAACTTTTGACCAATTTTTGCACTATGGAAATAATAGTAATTTCAGCACGCCCTGTATGATATGGAGTCGATTTCTTGGTGTTATTTGAATATATCGAGTTTGTCCAAACTATCATGAAAATATCAACTTTCCATGAATTGAGAGTACTGATGTGGTCAAGTTCAATAAGGGCTATGTTTTGGACCATATTCAGCACAATTTTTTTTTTCTCGAATACAGATAGAGATAGGTATAGGACATTCTCAACAAAAAAGTATTAAAATAATAGAGCTATTCCAAAAATGTGATAATATACGGGGTGTTCCATTGAAAAAATTAAGTTGCTGGGATTTTATGATGGCAGTGGCAACGCCGCAATGCTGAAAATATTTCAGATCGATGGAACAGGTAAAGAAATGTGAGAAGTGAAATTTTTAGAAAAAGCATGCGTTGCGTTTTCCAGAAACGTCTAACCTACCATCGACCGTGAGTCACGCTGTATATTGTTGAAAGTTTTATAAAGACGATCTGTGTGGAAATACATACAAAAGGTTCTATCTGCGGTAGTATAATCTCTTAAAAATTGAATGATCAGGTTCGACCTCCGAACTCGACGAGGTCGAAACTCAATCATCACCTAGAAGATGGCAAATGAGACTTTGCCGAAACGTTGTGACAATTATCCTTCAGAGGATCAAAACCACAGAACACGGAATGAAACTCGAAAACACAATTCATCATACTTCGTCCGTGAGAATCTTCATGCTAACATATATATATATATATATATATATATATATATATATATATATATATATATGAAGCATTGGGTGGTACTTGCTTGTCAGCAGTTCTCTGATTCAGTTCAAGTTTTTTCGGTTCAATGCTCGAGGTGGTGAAAGTAGTAATAGTTGCAAAGCAATTCACATCATTTCCATCTGCACTGGGTATTAGCCTCTCAAAATATATATCGTCAATATATCCATGTCTTTTTTTCGGTTTACTGGTGGTATAGCTAACTTTGTTGTCCTTGGTGGAATTGTTGCAAAGTAGTTTTTCTTTTTTATATTATTTTAAAATTTTGTTATATTTTCAGGTACATATACAATTTAAATTCCAACAACGGGTGTAGTTTTTAATTTTGTATGAATGTTTACCGAAGCATCGACTTGTTTCAGCAAATCAATACTTACCGTCGTTTTCATCATTAAATTTGAGTTCCATTTACTCGAAAAAGTATGAAAACTGGTATATTATTCACTTCATTATTATAACTGATTCTGTGTACGGTTTGTATATTGAAATCTTCATTGAAATATTATTTCTGTATAATTTTTGAGCTAACTCAGGGTTTATAAAACTTCCGGTAATTTCTGTATCCATTAAGAAATTCGCATTGAATTCCGGTATGAACAGGTATGGTAAATTAGCTCTGATGAGATTCACATCTATCAATCGGTTTGTTTTCGTAGTGGACTCATCGAAAATTCACGTTTGAATAATTAAAATCAGATGGTAAAGTATTGTCAGCATAATTATCGGCTCGTGGTGATTGCTATTCCTCTGCATTGATATCATATTCGCATTATTCATTGTTCCGTTTTCATATGAAGAATTATTAACGGTCGTCATTGTTTTCTAGATTCGTATCAAGTTCATTAAGATCTGGATAATGATTATCAGTATAGCCATTTTCATATGGATTTTGAAGTCGGTTAATAGCTTGTGGAAATAGTTCCGTTGAAGTAAATGCTTTCCTTGGTTGAATTCTAGTATTATTAGGATATGTATCCATTAGTTCTGGTTTATATTGATTATTATGAGATGGATTCCTAATGATTCGATTTGAAAAGTATAAGTATTTTTTAGTGAGTTGGAAATTGGTAGGTTCAAGTGTTTGTTGTTAGTTTTGAGGTACTATAATAGGCCTCTGGAATTTATTTTGTTAAGGTCTCTGAAAATTATCAAATGAAGGTTTCTCTGAAAATTATTTCGGAATTGTTGTCTATCAGATTGATTTAGGGAATATTGTTGAAAATTGGTTTTGCTATATCATTCTGATTGTTGTAAATGAGACATTCGAAGCAGTACGGAAACTATTTGTATATTTTGTTTGGTAGTGAGCGGGGTGATTTTTTGTAATTGCTTGAAGTTATTTTGAGGATTCAAGGCATTACCTCGAGGTTGACAGTAGAGAAAAGTTTCTGCCTGAATTGCAAGTGAAAAGACTGTTCCTACGCTTTCAGGACTTCTCAGTCTTTCATTATTTTGAAGTTGTCCTGTTGGCCCTGTAGTAGAAGTTTTCAAACCTTAATCATTATAATTTTGTTGTGGAATCCTCATCTCGTTTGAATCTGAACTGAAGAAGATAAGGCTTCTGGCATCTTGACAATGCATACCAAAATTATAGGGTGCTTCAATTTTGAATGGATGCAAGAAATCTTGAACAAGACAATCGATGTTTCGTTGGTCACCAAAACTTAATTTGATTGCTGATTTGATAACATCCTAGGTTCTCAGTTCAATTCGTGAACTTATTAAACTAAGAGCTCTGCCTATTGATTTGCCAATAATAGGTCGTGGAATAAAAGTATCAATGTCTGGATTATCTGGATCAGGAATCTTTTGTATCACAACTGTCAAGTTATACTCCTAACGTATTAGGATTTCCTTCGAAATTCGGAATAACCTCAACATATATTCTGAATAGCTGATAATTTATTAGACGAGCGACTGTCATTGCTGAATTCTAAATTTTTGAATGAAAGAGCTGAAATTTTCAATGTAGAAATCGGTCATTGAATTGTTTTCAAAATTGTTTCACTATACAGTATAAAGTGGAAAAGAAATATATAGTTGCTGCTTGTTTCGGTTTGATTCTTTCGGTTCTTCTTGATTTCTTCTTTGTTTCATCTCATTCTACGTGCCAGTGGGATCTGAGCAATGCTGTCTCTTGTCCTTTGGGTTCCTATGCTAGACTGGTTTCCGCGATTTTTGTCCGATACCAGGGTTCGGGTACTTCGACAATGTTTGTCCTCCATTGCTGTGTTGTTGTTCCGGTACTCCAAAAATGATTTTTTTCGGCCACTATTCCTCGTCTTCACCCGCAAACTAATGATACAGACCGGTACAAATACAATTGTTGTTGTTTACACCGTCAGGCTGTGATCCTACCACGAGTGCGCCACGAAACGGGTGCGATACTCGAATGAAGAAAATGATTGCCAAGCTTCCTGGCTAAAGGCAGCCGGTGCTCAGTGGGTTGAGAGCGGGTATGAATGAATTAAAATCAAATGAAAGAGCGCCACTCGTTTCAATGAAAAAATTCAAAGCCTCTGTGCAGCCAATAAGCTGGGAAACCGCTGTCAAAACAGGAAAACAAAATAATACAATTATGAATACAACCCACGAAGAGAAGGAACAAAGCATTCTATAATACTGCGTCGTTTACAATATACAAAAAAAGTTAACTCTAAATAGTAATAATCCTTCATTTTTGAATCTCATTTGGTTGTATGCTTATACTTCGTAGCAAATAATCATTTGAGAACTAGGCGATTGGTAATGTTCAAGTTAGCGACAGGGGGTTTGATAGACTCAAAGAAAACATATTGAGTGAGGGTCTAGATCTGGTGGGTATGTCAGAGACATGGCTCACTCCAAGAAACTCTTCAGACACCTTCCAGATTCGAAATTACGATTTTGTTCGTGCTGACAGAAATGGCAGAGGTGGTGGTTTAGGGATCCATGTACTTCGTACATTGTCTCATACAACTATTTTTTCATCAGCTTCAGAACAACTGTGAATATTCATAAACCATAGAGGTGAGGTTAACATAATAGGAGTGTTATATCGCCTACCTAGGGCAAATCAAGTACAGTCTTTGAATGAACTTGAAAATGCTCTTGGGGCTCCTCTCCCAACATGTGACTTACTCGCGATAGGTGGTGATCTGAATATCAATTTACTAGTTCCAGAAAGGCCTTCTATGAACTCCTTTCCTACTCAACTCATATGAGTTACATCAGTTGATTAATGGTCCTATACGTGTCACATCAACAAGCGCAAGTTTGATAAATATATTGGAAAGCTCCGAACCTGATCTAACCATATGACATATGAATAATAGATTTTATGACGAAATCTATTCAGATTCCGTCACATGTGAAATTCCTAACATATAAAGACTTTTCTGAGTTTAATAGTGTTTGTTTTCACGAAGACGTTGACCTCGTTAATTGGGATATCATTTATGCCTTCGAGAACGTTGACGATATGTTAACTTTCTTCAACAGTAATCTGCTGAAACTTTTTGACTCACATGCTCCTGTTTGAAGAGTCAGAACTTCCTAACCCCCCGCTATATGGATCACACCAACCATCAAAGAAATGATCCGAGTACCTACGAGAGAAAGCCATGAGCAAATATATGAATTCCAAATCATTGGCGATTGGGTTTATTATAAGGATATCAGGAACTACACCACAGCATCATCAGAAAAAAAGGCTCGAAAGCTAAGTGAAATACACTCAGGTCCCTAGACATTTTGCGAAATTACAAGAACTCAGAACTGCCAGCCGCACTTGAAAATGCCTCATCTATTAGTACTCACTTCCTAAACATAAATCATGTGACACGTTTCCCTGCTCAGTTAGCGTTCCTCGAAAAATATACCCATGTCGGATATCACTCATCACTGACTTTTTCAACTGTGAATACAAATACGGTTCGTGATCATCTGAACACCATCACAAGTAACACTTTGGCTTGGAAACGTGCAAACGTTATACCTATCCCCAAATGTGCGAACCCTTCCGAGTTTTCACAGCTAAGACCGATTACCATCTCACCAACATTGTCACAAGTGCTTGAACGTATACTCGAAGAACAAATAACCCAGTTCGCAACAAAGCATAACATTATTGCATCGGTCCAGTCAGGATTTCGAACGTCTCATAGTACAACTACGGCACTTTTGAACATTAGCGACTACATTTCCGAATCAATCGACCCGAACCAGTAAACGTGCCTAAATTTATTAGATCACAGTAAGGCCTTAGACACTTATTGATAATAATAATATTTATTCACGAAAAAATGCAGGAGAAACAATTCAGTTTCACACATTGATGTACAATAAACATCACGAATAGGAACGCAAATAAATGTGTATCCACAAAGTCATAGACTGTCTGTGGAGAATACATCTTTGTAACGCAAAATTTGATTGGGGCATGATGAACAACACAAATATGAATCAGATATACATACATATATACATACAAATATACCTACTTATATGTTCATATCCAAAGCTTTTGATAGGTTTTCAAAACAAATCATGAATTTCATGTCTATTTAAATTGAGTAAAAGTTAAATTTCAAATTTCTTCAAATGAAATTGGCTAATATCTCCTATTCCAGGTGTTAGAAAATTCAAAAATTGTGGAGCCAAACAAGAATAACTGCGCTGACCAATAGATTTCAATGCAAGAGGAGCTCTTTAATGATTGTCTTCTTTCCTAGAGTAGTGAGTATGATCATACATACATACATTCGTTGACACTGGTCTATAATTTTTCAAAGTTTTTTTCGAGCCGGATTCAAAAATGGGCTTGATTAATGCCTGGATGGATAGAAACCAGAGAAAAATAGATTGTTAATGAGGTAAGATAAAGGTTCAGATATTTCATTATTAATTTCTTTCACCATTTCAGCTGTGACTCCGTCAAAACCTGGGGACTTATTATCCTTCAGTTCCTGAATAATCTGCCAAACCTCTTGCGTGTTGGTTTGCATGGGGAAAGAACGTTTGCACATTCAAATTCTTTTGTGGTGAAACATCGGATCTTTTTATTTTAGCTGCCAAATTGGCTCCCACACTAGTGAAGTAATTCACAAATGCAGAAGCTATATCTGAACTTTCATGTAAATTGGATCCATCTTCCGAGTTGATTTCTTTTATAAGCTGGACCGATTCTTTTCAATTTGTGAGCTCATTTACAACATTTCGAATGTGTTTGTTATTATTAGGATTCTGGATAATTTCACTTTTATAATACTGACCTCCAGAATTTTTAATGATCATCTATTTCAGTATGCCGAAAACTCCCTCTTCAGATTATCATTGTGGAAATCTCTATTCAACACCTTTTACATTTTATCTCTAGTATGTATAGGGTTCAATACTTCTGCAGTTATCCAAGGTTTTCGTTTTCTCTGCTTGTGATTCATTCAAGCCATATTTTCATGCAGGATGTTACTCAATGCAATAGCGTCAGTGTTCGAATAGAAATCCCCCCAATTCACATTGTGTACATTCTTTTCGAGTTTGTTTGTATAGATTTTTCTATAAATGATTTATCGGAATTATGCTGTGTCATTTCTTCTATTTTAAGTTTCAAGATTATCGCGCAGGGGCATGGCCCAGCTCTTCAGGTTGACTGACAGTCATTCGATATCTGAAGTTGAGCAACGCCGAGCGCGGTTTAGTACTTGGATGGGTGACCATACAGGGAAATACCGTGTCGAAAGCCCGTACAGCTGCAGTGGAAAAGAATATCATATCTCGCAGACAATATATCAATGAGCACAAGATATATTGAGGATATGCCGTCCTTCGGAGGGGACGTAAAGCCGTCGGTGCCGAGTCCATGGATGTTGGGCTCGTTAAAGATCCCTACCTCTGCCTCTGGTTGGAATACCAGAGGGTTCGGCAAAATTTCCGGTTGGGGGAAGTGTGCTCACCGGCGTCAGTGATTGGCCTTGGTAGCGGAAATAGGCCGACGTTGAATAAAGAATAGAAAAAAATAAAGATTATCGGGTAATGGCCTGTGATCGCAGTTGTCGAAACAAATGACATGCATTCTTTTTTGAGGTTTCTGTTTTCATTAAACAATGATCCATGCAACTTCTGCTGCTACCTTGTATTCTTGTTTACGTATTGATGGCTGACCTTAAATTGAATTCACTCATTATGTTGAGATAACTTTCACTGAATATACCAGATTTTATATCAATGTTGATATCCCCGATAAAAAATTATAGTTATATGTACCTCTTGCAATTATCTCTACGAATGGTTCTGAGTTATTCAAAAACGTTTCTATGTCCTCTGAGGGGGGTCTATGTAAAGCTGTTATTTGATATTTGAAGCTTTCATATTGAAAATCAACTAATCTTGCTTTGATACTCCCAATGTTACGTATACTATTAGAAAAATTAATAGACTTTCTGATATAAATTATCACTGCATCATTTTTATTTATCGTGCCTTTCATTATATATAATGTTATATTCTGCTATTCTGAAAAGATCTGAATTTGGTATTTGAAAAGTTTCAGATAATACTACTATATCAAATTTCGTTTCCATTATATGGAGGATAGTCTCATGTTAATCAAAATTTTTATTAAGGCTTCGTATATCAACATAAAATACATTAAGTTGTTTTCAATTGCCTGTGAGAATTATAAAATTCAATAAATCGGCATTATATGCGAATTATCACAATCACGAATGTATGGGTCCATTTTCCAAGCTGGATAATTTTTTTTTATTTCCTGTACGCGGATGTTGGTTTATTATTTGATTTAAGTCCTTTTTGCGGTTGACCTGATCTATTTTCCAATACTTCTTTTTTATATTCACTGTTTCTTGAAATATTTTCACCTCTTGTTAATCCAGGATCTTCAGAGTTGTTTTCTATACTTTCTTTTGCTTCGAAATTATCCAGCTGCTTCTCTACTTTTTTTTTGTGACGGTTTGATTGGATCACTTCGTAGTTCCCGGGATAATTCCCCTCTAATATGACTTCCTGCTCGCAGTTCTTCCTCAGTATATAGTGTTCCATCAACAGCCAGTTTATGTCGTCGTACTGTGATATTGAGGTTTTTTTGTTTGGATTCCTTCCGAACAGCGAGGTGTAGTTCCAGTTCTTCTTTCGGCATATCTTTGTTGATAAAAATATCCGATTCCTCTAGTTTCTTGGAGTTTCGAGTGATTTAAATTCTTCCTAATTTGGATGAGAATGTTACAAGCACTGTTCGTGGTTTTCTACCTTTGATTTTTCCCAGCCTGAATATATTCCCAATTTCGAAATTATTAATTGTTATTTGTTCCGTATTTTTTTGTGTTCGTAAACTACCACAATCCGAGACAATAAGAATTATTATTGAAATCTATACAAGTGTAATATAAAAAAACTACTCATCAGACCACACTCAGTCAGTTATCATTGGCTCATTCGAATCTGAAGCACTACCAATTGCATATGCGGTACCCCAGGGGTCTATCTTGGGACACTTTTCACTTTACACAGCTGACTTTCATTAAACTGCACGATCCATCACTTTGCAGACGATTCTTGCATTTATCTTACTTTTTCTTCCGTGAACATCCATTCATATATTGATAAATGAACCCCTCTAAATGTGTCAGCTTGCTTTTCGGTGCTAAGAAATAGTGCAACCTGGTGTCACAACAGTTAAGCCTTAATCCTGCAGGAAACCGTCTTTCATGGGCCAACGAATCCAAAAATTTAGGTCGATGGCTTGGTCAGAGCTGAGGATTACAGTTTCCTTTGTCAGAGCCCATATAATGTTTTTAGACGATGTTTCTAGACATACTGCGACAGCATTTGAGGTCCAGCACTATTGCAGGTTAATGCCAACCGAATACAAAATTCCTCTATTCGTTTTTCATATGGATTACATAAATTCGATCATATTAGCGCCGAATATGAAGAGTCTGGATGGCTCAAACTGGAAACCTTGCGTAGTCTCCATCTCCTCACGATTACCCATAAAGTACTGACCGCAGGTAGGGAGGCTTACCTGCATACGGAATAGGCTGATCATATTCCGTAATTTCAACCAGATGAATACACGAAGGATAACTTGCATACCTGTAATATTTGTACATGTAATACCTAGTCATTTCACTAATTACGTTGTCACCGACCCCGTATTCTGCTGACAGTATGCTAGAATTCCTAGGAAGAAGCCGCTTATCAGCAAGTCGCCGAGAGTGCATCGCCTCTATGGAAAATTCATGCATTCAGTATGACATTATTCTTAAAACGATCAACACCATTGTCTTTGATATTTTTCTGTTCAAATAAAATAATTTTTTAGTCTTTTCTTTTCGAGTTTTCGAAAACAAAAGTGGCGCAGTCGGTAGGATTTCGAAAGTGAAAAAGTTCATCGAGAAATCGTTCACTTCAGTTTTTACTGTTTATTCGAAATCGCGAACGGTACGCATCCATCGAGGAATCGTCGTTCATAGACATTTAAGTGGAAACAGAGAAGCAGAGAAATACCAGCCCGTTGCAGAGATCCAGATGGCAAAAAGCATTGTGGTTTTATTGTGAGTATATTTCATTCATATTGTCAGACTCCTCTGAAACCTCAGAGTTCCTTTTAAGTATCCTTCATTCCATTGATCACACTATTATCAATTTTTTTTCTCTTCAATATTGAGAAATTCCTATTTCGATATACCGCATATTGAAAATATTGACCATTTATACAGATAATCAATAATAAATAATTTCGAAGATCAGATATCTATCTATTTCAATATATAATATAAGAATTTTTCAATACACCGCATATTGAAAATATTGATCATTCATATAGATAATCAATAATAAATAATTTTCGATAATCAGATAGTTATTTCTCAAAATAGATCCGGTTATAGATTTGTTAGCGGGAAGACTTGCGGCTCTCAGAATGCCTGAAACCGCGAATGTCCTGGTAATCAATTCCGATCTCTTGAGAACAATTCCTGAATACGATGGGAATCCAAGAGGTTTAGTAAGATTCATAAAAACCGTGCAAGAACTTGCGAATATTTATTTTGATAATACAAATGCCTCAGCACCTCAAAATATTCTCATAGTGAATACAGTGCTATCAAAACTCACCGGTGCCGCGATTGAAGCAGCCAATATTTACAATGCCAAATCTTGGCATGAAATAAAAGAAACTTTGCTACTCAATTTTGGAGATCAGAGAGATTTGAATTCTTTGAATCAAAATTTAATGCACATGAGACAGGGAAATGAAACACCGCAGCAATTTTATTCAAATTTTATTCATGTATTGAACACTATTTGCAATTATATTGATTTACATACTGCTACAGAGATTGAGAAAAAATGTGAAAGAAATCTTTTCACCAACCAAACTCTACGTGTGTTTTTAGTGGGTTTGAAAGAGCCATTCGGTACAAGAGTAAGAGCTCGTAACCCCCAAACGTTACCACAAGCCCTCACTATTGTCAATGATGGAATGAATATAATGAATTTGCAAAGAAATTTTTTCCCTGAGCCTCACCTTACCCACACTCGCCCCAATTATAGTCCTCCATATCGTCAAATGAGCCATAATTATCAACAACCTCAAATGAGCTTCAATTCACAGAGACCATCTTTTTCTGCACCGAATTTCCCTCAATCAAGTGGACAATCACAGCGTCCAACCTTTCCAAGTCAACCAATTGCTATAAAACCAATCAATCGCCCTCCACAAAGGTTTCTGACAAATGCTCAAGTATTTAGGGCCCCCCCAAAATGTCTGGAAAAATCCTCCAAACAGACCAAACAATACTCGACCTACCCCAATGAGTGCCATATCACACGGTACGACACTCCGACAACAAAATCGCCCGAACGCCTTCCAAAATAATGGCCAAAATAAAAACTTCATTTCCGAAGAACTTTTCCATACAGAACAGAGTTCCGTTCCCTATAACGATCACTCCGAACCGATTCCTGATGAATTCGGGAACGACAATGCATTTTACCAACCAGCGTATACTTATGACGAAGAAAATTGGGAAACGGAAAATTTTCCGAGTGCCCAGGACCAGGACGATCAAACTTAGTCATTGAATCAAATAATTTACTAGAAAGACAACTCCCATTTATCGAAATAAAACAACCTCCTTTAAAATTACTAATCGATACTGGTTCAACGCGATAATTTTTGGATCCAATAATTGCCAATCAATACTTTAAAAATTTCATTCGAAATGAACCTTTCTCAGTTTCCACTTGTTTCAACACCTCGAATCATAGTTCATCGATTACGATTCCATCATTCGATGAGTTCAAAAGTGATAAAGAAATAAAATTTTTCTTGTACAAGTTCCATAACATATTTGATGGATTATTTGGAATAGATAATTTGAAATTGTTGAAAAGTCGATTGGACTTGATCAATAGCAAACTTTTAACACCAGAATCAATTTTAACTATTAAATATTTCACCTCAAATCCAACATTATTATTCGAGGAATTGATTCCAAAAAATTCTAAAATTATTACAAAAATTCCTATTGATTGCTCGAACGGACACATCATTATACCAAAACAAGAGATTTTGTCGTGCATAATCCCCGAAACTTCAACAGTTGCATCCAATGGAAAAGCCACTGTTGAAATATTCAACCCAACCGGAAATGACACAAAATTAACCATGTTATACCCAATCAAGACTGTACCCCTCAAATATGACGAAACTTATAAATGTAATGACCTTCCTGAAATTAGTGAACATGACTGGAAAAATAATTTTGAAATAAATTTTTCCGAAAATCTACAGAACATCTCAAAAAATGATATTCAAAAAATAATACGTACAGATCACTTAAATTCTGAAGAAAAAAAAACAACTTTTGACACTTTGTAGACAATTTTCTGATATTTTCTACAGAGAAGACAAACCACTGACATCTACAACCAAAATAAAACACGAGATTAGGACTAAAGACGAAATTCCCGTTTATACGAAATCATGTCGGTACCCTTTTGTTCACAAACAGGAAGTGCAGGCACAAATTCAAAAAATGCTCAAACAAAATATAAGACCAAGCAAATCCCCCTGGTCATCTCCTATTAGGATAGTCCCCAAAAAAGTCAGATGCATCAGGAAAGGAAAAATGGAGAATTGTCATCGATTATCGAAAGTTAAACGAAAAGACAATCGATGACAAATATCCAATACCCAATATAGCGGTTTTGGACAAACTTGGCAAGTCTATGTATTTTACGACATTGAACTTGGCGTCAGGTTTTCACCAAATCCAAATGAATCCTTCTGACATTGAAAAAACAGCTTTCAATGCCTTCTGGTCTGAAAAACAGCCCTGCGACGTTTCAGCGCTATATGGATAACATCTTCAGACCCTATATTAATAAAATCTGCCTAGTGTACCTAGATGACATAATTGTGTTTTCTACATCATTACAGGAGCACATTGACAGTCTTACTAAGATTTTCAAATGCTTACGAGACGCAAATTTCAAAGTCCAAATGGATAAGTCGGAATTTCTAAAAAAAAAACGGCCTATCTTGGACATGTCATAACCACTAACGGTATAAAGCCCAACCCAAGTAAAATTTCTGCTATTCAGAAATTTCCTATCTCGACTACGACAAAACAAATCAAAGCATTTTTAGGACTCCTTGGCTATTACCGAAGATTCATAAAGGACTTCGCAAAATTGACAAAACCCCTTACAGCATGTTCGAAAAGAGGTGCAAAAATAACTCAAAATTCCGAATCCATACAATGTTTCGAACACTGCAAAACATTATTGACTAATGAACCTATACTTATCTACCCGAATTTTGACCAAGGATCACAGGCCCCTCCAATGGCTCATGTCACTAAAAGAACCAAATTCACGTTTGGTAAGATGGCGCCTCAAACTCGAGGAATTCGATTATGAAATTATTCATAAAAAAGGGAAAAATAATACCAATGCAGACGCGCTGTCGCGTATCGAAATCCACATCAATGAATTGCAGGATTTCATGGATAATTTCAATGAAAATAATCGTGAAATCTTAGAAATTTCAAACAATATTCCTCCAAGAATAAATCGTTCAACGGACGAGGAATCAATCATTCCTCAATTGGGAGAAGCTCCCAATCTCAATGACGTTGATAGCGATGCGAATTTACCTACATCGGATTTCATAACACCTTCTCTACAAGACCTTACCACTGACCTGGAATTTCCTCTTGTCAACACCGACAATACCAATAACAACATCGATATCCCAATTGATACCAGTAACACTGGAAATAGAAACGAAACTATTGCCAGTGGTAATAACGAAAATCGAGACATTCCTAATACCGATGCCTCTATTGAAATCGTTAATAATGACAGCGTCAACGCACAAGGGTCGAACTGTGAAACTGTTCACTCTAATGTAGAAGACCCAGTTTTGACAATCCCAATTTCAGAACAACCTCTGAATAATTTTGAACATCAAGTCAATATTGATCTCGTATTCTATTCACCAGCCACCCCAAAAATCAAAGAAATTTTTCCTGACAAAAAAAGAATCTTTGCTCAACTATCCCTTCAAAATTTTGAACAAGATGTGATCAGATTACTTAAAGATTATCTCGACCCAAAATACCTTTACGCTTTATATTTGCCCGACGAAAACATGATACCTCAATTTTGTGAAATAATTAAAAATACCTTCAAAACACCCTCATATAGATTTGTTAGATGTACTAATATCCTTAAAGACGTTCTCAGGACAGACGACCAACAACATACAATTCAAAAATATCACGAAGGCAAAACTAATCACAGAGGTATAGTCGAAACAGAAAAACGAATCAGAGAAACATACTACTGGCCAAAACTAGGTATTGACACAAGAACTTATATCAACAATTGCCCTATATGTCAACCAAATAAATATGACCGTAATCCTCCAAAACAAATATTTCAAGTTACCCCAACACCCATTAGGCCTTTCGAAACCGTTTTTATAGACACTTTCCAAGCAAAAAACCAAAAGTTTTCGACTATTGTTGACGCATTCTCAAAATACGCACAAGCATACCCTCTCCTTAATCTCAGTGCTGTCGAGGTTACAAATAATTTACTGACCTACATCAACCATCATGGTGTTCCCAAGTCCCTCCATTCGGACAATGGCACAGAACTCAAAAACGAACTGATTCAAGAGTTCGCTGACACTCACAAAATAAAATTACATTATGTCACCCCTGATCATCCAGAATCCAAAGGAATAGTCGAACGATTTCATTCCACAATTATCGAACATCTGAGAATTCTACAAGAGACCCACAAAGAACTCGACATTGTTAAACAAATGCCATATGCTATCATGGGATATAATCATTCGATTATTTCAGCCACGGGAATGAAGCCCATTGACATCATCACAGGTCACCTATCCACCTCAGATCCTTTCAATGTAAATTTGGAAAATCTTGTTCAGAGCGCCTACATGACAGCTCATAAAACAAAAACAGCTGAACTGTACCGACATTCAAACGAAAAACTCTCTAAATCCAAACAGAAAACAATTGAAAAGCGTAACACCGAACGCGAACCTCCACTCAACTATAAAGAAAAAACGCCAGCATACAAACGTACAGACACACGCAATAAACTTTCTCCAAAGTTCAAGCGAGTCACCGTTTTGAAAAATAGAACAACTAAACTAAAATTACCAAAAAATACCATGCACAAATCAAGTTTCAAAAGACCATTGTTTCAGGTACGTCCTGTCACTGACGATGAGCCAGGATGTTCAAATACAGTCCCTGAATAAAATTCCAGGTATCCTACCCTTCAAAATAGGAACCACTCGTGTAAAAGGAAACCACCATACCTTTATTCACTATTTTGACCTCACCCCTATATCTGATGAACTCTCTCTCATTCAATCACAATATTCGAAATTACTCGAAGCAGTAAATAGCGGACTGTCTCATCCATACTTTGCAGAACTGAAGACAATCAATCAAACAATATTTTTCCAACTTCAATGATCATTCACTAAATTAGATTCACTTGTACCAGCTAGAAGACCAAAAAGAGGATTAATAAACGGCCTCGATAGTATAATCAAAAGTATCAGCGGTAATTTAGATGCGGAAGACGCAGAAAAATACGATCAGGCAATCGCAGAATTAGAAAACAGTCAAGAAAATATTGTAACCAGAGTTAATGATCAAATTTCACTCTCTAAACACATGATTCAAGCTTTTGAAGAAACAACCAAAACAGTTAAACACAATCAGCAAGTAATGACAAATAGAATCAATAAAATTGTTTCGGATTCATCAACTTTTATATATGATTTCAATGATTTTTTTGAAACGAAGGAAGCTTTCGAACAACTCAACTCTATTCTTCAATTATTGATCCAAATATTAACTGATCTGGAAAACGCAATTGCATTCGCCAAACTGCACACAGCGCACCCGAGTGTTTTGAAAATAAAAGATCTCGAAAACATGATCATATTCGTATCACAACATTATACTTTCGAGAATCTTTTGTTTGGGATAGATTCAACTAACACATTTCGATACTATGAAATCATCGAAAAAAGAACATATCAAAAAAATAATAAGATAGTTTTTGTGATAAAACTCCCACTAGTACTCCCAAATATTTTTATCCAATACCACCTATATTCAGTTCCTACCCCAAACCAAACCAAACCCTCACCATATCTGACTACGGATGGGGTATATTTTCAATATTCGACAATGCCCTGCCTGGACCTTCATGATGTCCACTACTGCCCTTGGAACAATCTACTACCAGGAGTCTCCACGAGTGACTGCACCTTCCAAATTCTTGGCATCGACAGTGACCTGTCCAATTGCCACCCCGTGCCAATAAGCCAGGAATCCAACATCATTGAACAAGTGGACGATGCCCACTATATAGCAATTTTTACAAACGCCACCCGCATCCAGACAATGTGCAGCTCCACGGACATCACCACCCTCACAGGAGCCCATCTGATTACCCTTCCATTGGGGTGCCAATTCAGAACTCCTACAGAAGAATACGTCAACGATGTGACAGAAATAGGAGAGCAACCCTTGCTCTTGCCTGATATTCTGCTACCACAACACGCAACTACCCAAGAGATGCCTGCCTTGAAACTCCAAGACACCCCTCTAGACAAGCTGAACGAAATACATAGAGAGGCCGACCGCCTATCACTCCTGACAAGAGATCATCATCCATCCCCAGTGTACCCATGGACACTTCCGATATATGCCACAATGATAATCATTCTTGGTATCGTTATCATTAAGAAGTACAAGCACCTGATAGTTCGACGCCAGCCTCCTGCTACCCTTCAAGAGAAAAACACCGAGCAACCCTTACCAAAGGAACGGAAAACATTCTTCTCTCCATGAAACCATGTTTTCCATCTTAGGAGGGAGGAATTACGTTGTCACCGACCCCGTATTCTGCTGACAGTATGCTAGAATTCCTAGGAAGAAGCCGCTTATCAGCAAGTCGCCGAGAGTGCATCGCCTCTATGGGAACCTCATGCATTCAGTCTGACATTATTCTCAAAACGATCAACACCATTGTCTTTGATATTTTTCTGTTCAAATAAAATAATTTTTAAAAAAAGGCTTTTCGAGTTTTCGAAAACAAAAGTCACTGCTGCATTCACACGAAGTTTTTCATACAACGCATCAAAGTTTCACAATCAACTTCTCACCGAATTTTGGAACAACTCCCTCTCAAATAAAAAAAAGGGTAATCCACACCTCTCAATAATTTCCCTAATCGCTAATCTAGGATTTCTGTTCATTTCATACTAATGTATGAAAGCTTCAAGCAAATGCTTCCAATTTCTTTTTTCATGTACAAAAAATGGCGTAACTGAATAGTGTTAAACATGGATATACTGATATTCGTTCACCTTGATTCGATAATGCATGTTCTCTCTCTAATTTGTGGTTGTCTGTCCGGTTGAGTTGAAAAGCAGCTTCAGCTGACACTTCGCCCTTTCATCAACTGCACCAATTATCTCTCTATCTCATATATTTGTAATCATAATATGAACGTTGATGAATAAAGTCAATTATTATTATTATTTGTTGTTTCAACAAGCCTAGTCGGGTCTGTACCCCCCCACTGCTCCGACCCAGTGGGCGAACGCGCTGGTCCAATCAACCACTGACCACTTCCCGTACCGCGGGGTAAGTGGTCACTGGCTCCGAGAATCGTGACTCCTGAGCAGAGGCAACGAACCAAAAAAAAACGGCCTTCTGCATGCGGCCGCATTACGGCATGCCGGTATGGTCTTGAGCTCCGAGAGTAGCGTTGGTTTGGAACCACCGAGAACACCTATAATCAGAACCACTAATTTGACAGAATAGTCCGGGTGAAGCCTGCGGAGTTAGTAAAGTAAATCCTGATATTTTTTCTCTTTTCTCCTTTTTTTCGGACGATATTCGTTCCAGCGGGGGTCGAAAACTACGAGGACTATATCAGGTTTATTGGCTTGTATTCGCCTGAGGGTGGAAAATGAACAGTTCCAAAAACTTCGACACCTCTCATTCTCAATAACGGACTCAATATCCCTTGGAGCGTGAGGTAGCACCAGTGTCCTGTCTATTTCATACGAGGACCGAAGAAAATAGTATGGCACTCGTGAGGCCGCTTTAAGGCGATGGATATAGGCCGAGACCGCATACACTGCACAAGCAAATGTATCGAAGTCTCGGGTGCCTGTCAGCAGGCCCTGCATCTTGTATCGGGAACCTTCATACCCATCACGCGGCTCCGGTAGACAAGGGTGTTGAAGAGACCGTCTTGGCATGCCATGAACCCTTCAGTCTCCGACTTCAGCTCACCTGACCTGAGGAAGGCAAATGTCAGCTCAACAGACAAACCATGATCCTCGATGTTCTTAAAGAAGAATTCATGCATCATTTCATCATTCTCTGCAGCCTAGATGTGAGCTTTTCTCCGTGCGGGCTCCAACTCGGTGACAGAGAGGTGGTTTACCCGCTTGGTGCTGATGAGCTTGGCATAGTCTAAACACACACACACACACATATATATATATATATATATATATATATATATATATATATATATTATATATATATCATGAGTTGTTTTTTTGGGTTTCATTCCTTGTGGTTTTGATCCTCTGAAGGATAATTGTCACAACGTTTCGGCAGAGCCTTATTTGCCATGTTCTAGGTGATGTCTAGAGTTTCAACCTCCGACCCTCGAAGATGTCAAATGAGACTTTGCCGAAACGTTGTGACAATTATCCTTCAGAGGATCAAAACCACAGAACAAGGAATGAAACCCGAAAAAACAACTTATCATACTTTGTCCGTGATATATATATATATATATATATATATATATATATATATATATATATATATATATATATATATATATATATAAACCATCTGAATTTGGAAAATCCTCATGAAATGAAAATCAACCTTGGAGTTACAGTCATAAACTGAGTTTGGCCTGATAAAGTGAAACTCCTTATTAATTTGTCGAGCTTTCGATAATCTTTATTTTCTTTTTCAAGACATCTGAAAAACAGTGTTCATTGTTACATATAACACCAAAACATATTAATATTGAACTTACTAATGTGAGATTGGATATATAACAGCAGAGGTAAAATCTTTGTCTATCACAAGCAGAAAAAACATTTCTCATCAGAAATATTTACAAAAACTGGAAAACATGTCTCCGAAAATATCATTATCTTATCATTTGCTTGAGGTCGATAGAACGCAGTATGGTCAACTCAATGCCATAAGAGTTTGGCAATGTACTCAGTTCCTCTCTAACAAACTGCATATCATTATCTGTCAGTAACTTACTTGGTGCACCGAAAAGAAGAATAACGTCGTCTTCCAATAATTCACAGATAGTTTTGGCATTAGCTAGTTACATCGGCCTAAAAATACAGAACATACTGAAATTCTTGATGCTGACGATATATTTGAAGCCATCAGTTGATTGCGGAAGTGGGCCAACGATATCGATGGAAACAAGTTCCCAAGGAACTCAAACGTCACTTAAACGTCCAGACTCGTCGATAGATAACGTCTCATGCGTAGAGATAGAATTGATCACCACTTCCTATGAAACAGTACTATTAAAGGGCAAACCTTTTTTTTAAATCAGGTATCAACCCAGAGGTAGTCTCAAAATCCATCACAAGTATAAGATGAGAAGTCACTTCTGGAACAATCAAAATATCCAGGGTGTTTACCTCTCCTTCCAGGAGAATTGGAACGTTAACCGAACCCAAAACAGTACATTTGTCATCATCAGCTATGGTACGTGAAGAAATCTTCTAGACAGTGATATCTAGGCCACAATTTTTCGAAATATTCCATCCCTTTCTGCCAAGAACTGTTTCATTTGCTCCAGTGTCCAACAAACTTCTTATTTCAATACCAAGTATATCAACTTCTGAGTAGATTATCATTTTAAAAACTATCAAAAATATATGATGAGACAGGTTTGATTTTTTTCATTACAAGTTCATCTTCTCCCGAAAACTCCTTCATGAAAGAATCTGTGGTCAGTTCAGAATCCAACAAGCACTTTATGACCATCAAAATGCTCGAGTATCAGTTTCCCGAACATGTACCGCAAGTTCTAACCGCAATATTTGGAGTTCCGCATTTGAAACACACCATTCTCCGAGGTTGTTTCCACTTTGACAGAAAGTGTCCAACTTGGCCGCAATTGAAACATTTATTCAATTGATAACTCATTCGTGACTCCTACGGACTACGGAGGAATTCCACTTAGTGCGGTGGATACTGAGGCAACGTTGGATTCGTCTTGGATGTTTAGCGATGGGGCTGAAGCTAGAAGGATGTACCCAATTGAGCGCTTATACTCCAAACCTGGTTCTACTGAATCACGAGGACTAAATAATGGAAAGGTGTATTCTTGTGCGCATGCGTGTGCTTCTTCGACATCACGTGCTATCGCTATCAGTTCTTCAATAGTATTGACTTTTCTACAAGCCAGAGATATTTGAAACCGTCCATATACGCAATATGAATAACGACGACCGACTCAGAACTACTCTGAGTGCGAAGTCTCAACATATTTAGAATTTTATCGTCGAAATTTTGAGGTAAAAATATACGAATCAAGGTATCACAATCCGTGTCAATAGATTTCGTTTATTATAACTGATGACCGAACGCTGTTGGAGTGCTGAGCGAATGAGTTGAATGTCATTTTCGATTATTTTCGTTGCACTTATTGATCAATTCTCGTTCGATCAGGGTTTCTTGACGAGTTTTCTACTGGTACCTGAAAATATGGAACAAGTGTGTCAATACAGGGATTGTTAATAATTTGGTTTCATAAGTGTAACTTACCCACTGAGCTGATCGTTTTCCGATGTTGTTTCATTGAAAGTAAACAAATCGTCATTTATTTTGTGTCGAGCTTCTGTCAATTGTCCCAAGGATTGTAAGATGTTGAAGGAGATTCGGTAGTTTTCGACTACCAGACTAGTCAACTACCAGTTCCGGACGGCAAATTCAACTGTGTCTTTAGGATGGTATCATCTAGTCTGTTACGTAACAAGCGACCGTTATAGGTGACCGTTACAGTCGATATTCATATACTTAGCGATTTAAGAATACGTTTGAAGAGGGGTAAAAGTACGAGTTTGTAATAGCAGTGATGAAACGAAAGTAGGAAAGAGGTAAGAGAGAGCGAGAAATAGTAAAAACCAACCAATGTTTCCATACGGGTTTTTAGAGAGTACTTCTAACTACCGTCTATTAACTCTTCAATGAAAATATTCACTTCTCAAGGAGGATAAGGGAGACGATTTCAACTCCCATATTCAAAAAAACAAATATTATCTTTTTCGAGTACAACCAAAACCAAAACAGGTTTCAATAGAGTTGATAATTTAAAAAATGGAACCATAACCATCTAGCAAGGAACATTGTGAACCACATTCAAGAAAACGTACACCAGTCATTGCTTCCACATCCGTTTGTTCACTAAACTTACAATATATTTTAAATGGCTGCTCGTCCCGCACTGCGCAATATATCATCACTTCCGTGTCATAAGAAAATGGACAAGCTGTAACTACAGTGAAATTGGTGACTATATATGTGCCAGTTTTTGCTCGTGTGGCTATGCTCGTCACATAAAATATCAATTTTTCTTCTGATACACTATATGCTTGATGTAAATTCTATATCCAGGACAACAAAATTTGCTTATAACTGGAACTCTGAATGCAAAGGATCTCAAATATATATATATATATATATATATATATATATATATATATATATATATATATATATACTCATATAAATAAGTATATCATTTGAAGACGTTCGATTCATTCACAAAAAGTGTGAAAGAGTCCATCTATAACAGCGACTTTCCTGCCTATGTGGCACGACGGGCACTTACTTAATAACTTAATATATATATTTTTTTTTCCTAAACAATTATTGTACCAAGCTCAAACTTCATTCTCTCTACAAAAATACCCAAGTTCTCAATTATGAGTTTAAACTTCTGGAACTTTCGGATGGAACCCAATTACACAAACATCAAACTGGAATTAGTCGCAATCGACTCACATTTTGCGTTAACACCCGAAGATACGAAAAATTCATCAAATCAACCTGAAATTATTTTTATTTTGTTCTAGAATAACATTGATTTCAAGAAATTATATCCTTGATCCCACCTCAGTGTGTGAGGGACTCACTGCTGATAATATTCTGAATGTAATAAAGAATTTGGGAAACATGGGTGGGTTAATATTTATTATTGGAAAGCAAAATCGAGAGTTGAAAGAGTAGTTGCGATTTGTTCATAAATATTTTTGTTGGAGTTCTAGCTGATACTAACAGTCATATCTTGTCATACTAAAGTGGCTAATACACTCTCAACTGAAATGTTCGTGCATGACAATTCCTTTTATAAAACATATTGTGTTTTCCAAAAAATATTTTTTGTTTCCAGCTCAGGATAAATAACTCCTGTCATTCTTGCAGTCACAATTATACAGGGTGTTCATTTGAGAACTTCCCACCACGGATTCATCGAAAACTACTGATTGAAAGAAAAAACGCCGAGACGCGTCAAAAGATACATCAAGGGGGACAACTTTTTAACCAATAACTACTTCACCCCCTTTCACCCTCTGCACCCCAGGATCATTTCCTTGAAAATTTCAAATGACAAGGGGTGTCGAATGATCGCTTGTTTGAACAGTCTTCCGAAGTCCTTTATTTTGACGTTTGATTTTTTCAAATCGGTCGATTCGTTTTCGAGAAAATTGGAAAAATAATTTATCCTAATTTGGGAATTTTGGAAACAAAACATACAAAAATATTACATTTTATTTCAATAATTGTTCAAAATGTTGCCCATTGGTGGTCAGACAATGATATAGGCGATGTTCAAATTCCTGACGACATTTTCAAATACATGTTGTTGGATATCATGGCAGCTGTCGATAATGCGTTGACGAAGTTCCTTCAAATTTTTCGGGTTGGGGAGTGAACACAATGGACTTCAAATGGCCCCATAGAAAAAAGTCTAATGGCGTCAAATCCGGGGATCTAGCAGGCCATTCTATAGACCCTCTTCGCCCTATCCATTTATCTGGAAACTCGTTGTCTAGCCATTGTCGAACCGGAAGAACATAGTGAGGAGGAGCACCGTCTTGCTGGAAATATATCTGAGCCTCATCAAGTGACGGGTTTCCATCCTCTTCGATTTGGCTTTCGATGGTTTCAGTGATAAGCGGATTGATAGTAGTTTCCAACATATCCAAATAAATGTCTCCATTTGAATTTATATCAATGAACAATGGCCCAAGCACTTTGTTTCCTAAAATACCTGCCCTTACATTAATTTTTTGAGGGTACTGGGTGTGCCCTTCCACAATAGCATGAGGATTTTCATTGCCCCGATACCTACACTTATTAACAAATCCATTTAGATAAAATGTGCATTCATCAGTGAAGCAGATATTCTTCACATGAACGGTGCAGTCATTATTTCACAAAACTCAACTCGCCTATAGAAATCATCTTCGGTTAATTCTTGCAATATTTTCATTTCGAATGGATGGAATTCATGGTGTACAGAGCCTAATGAAATATGAGTCGCAGCAGCAATTTTGCGTAACGACGTATTAGGATTTATTCCAAAATGACCTAAAACTTCAATTTGAGCGGCTTCATCCAAAACTCTTCTATCATCACGTTTTTTATTTGCATCCGATCCAGTTTGAGTAAATTCAGTAACAAGGACCAAAACATACCTATGCGAAGTTAACTTATCTGGATGTCTGGCGTTAAACGTGACGGCAGTTTGCCGAGCACATTGATTTTGGGCAACATAAATCAGAATAATTTCCACTCTTTCGGCTAGTGTGTAAACCATTTTCGAAATAGATTCTGAATCAATGATTAAATTTTCACTATCTGAAGACTGTGACAGAGGTAACTGACAGAAAACTCAATTCCTTCTTTCACCTAGCAACTGAGAATAACTACACATGTATAACAATAAAAACAGTTCGCCTAGGCTAGGATATCTGTGTTGATGAAGAGATCGCGGAAAAAATTGGGATTGTTATTTGGTTATTGCCACGTCTAATCTTTCGAACTGCTGTTTATGTTGGTAGTTTTCGTTTTGAATCATAAACGAATTGTGGATTTGGCAAACCTTGAATTTCCTGGAAAACGAATCGACCGATTTGAAAAAATTAAACGTCAAAATGAAGGACTTCGGAAGACTTTTCGAACAAGCTATCACTCGATACCCCTTGTCATTTAAAATTTTCAAGGAAATGATCCTGGGGTGCAGAGGGTGAAAGGGGGTGAAGTAGTTATTGGTTAAAAAGTTGTCCCCCTTGATGTATCTTCTGACGTGTGTGAACACCCTGTATAATCCTAACACCTTCATTCTTATCTCAAATTTTCATTTAAAGGAATTCAGACCTTTCATGTGATAGTTTTTTATTTTCAGAAACAGAGCGTCCCCTTCAACTACAGCTGCTGGTCGGCGTAAAAAGTGAAATTGCTCATTTTTTTTTTTGATTTGTTCGAGAATATATGACAATTTATATTGGAACAAAATGTTTTATATGAAATATAAGCGTTATATATTATATGTTGTTTCTTTCGAAAAATTTTTGTTTGAATATGATCTGGTAAGGATGTCTTCAACTTCAATTTGTCTACCTATTTCTCGTTCAAATCCAAAACATTTTCCAAAAATTTAAAAATATCGATTAGTAGAATGAATGATATCAAAAGTGAAACTATTCATTTGAATTGAAGATGGTCATTCTCCAACTTATTAATACATTCTTCAGTTGAAAAGAGTTGGTATCCTGTATAAAAACAAAAAATAATGCGACTCTCCATATTTTTACTACGATGAAGAAAAACTTCACTTATCAGTTTTAATTGTGAAGAATTTGATGTCTCCGATTGAAGACTTTTTTTGTGGAGGTTAATACCTTTCTTGATTTTGAAAAAACACAATTTTTCAATCAAAATAACAATTATCAGAAATGAACTCCACCAAATATTCTCTAGTGAATATGGAACATTATTGGAAGTGAACAGATAAATTCGATTCAATATTATTAGGTTTCCCAAGATGAATAACAATTTTCTCTGAGATGGAGGTCTTACCTTTTTTCGAATTGAACGATAATCCATCAAAATTTTCGAAACTTCTCATTTGTGAATATTCCACATTTTCCATTTATAATGTACGTTCAGTATCGAAATGATACAAACTGTCGAAAGAATAAATTAAAAATTTTCATATTAAGAAAACTGGCGACTTTCGAATGAATGTTGTATGCTCTGGACTCATCTAATTCCTTATTACCTACTCTATTTTATCAGATGTAAGAAATTAGATTTACGAGAAATTATTTCTCGAAGCGACAATATGTTGGGAAAATATGAATGGTTGAATTTAATTGATTGTACACAGGTTGCTTTATTTCAAAAATTCCTACTTGATATCTGCAGTAGAAAGAGAGTTGAAAAAACAAGAAATTGCATTCATTTGATTTGATTAGACAAGCTATCATCCTCATCAAAATATTCGAAAGATATAATATTGATTATCATAGATCATTACAGTGACATATTGGTTGGACAATGGATTTGCTCAATCAATCTTCCAGTGGAAGAACTATCCTCACTACCGAGTCATTACAGACTGTTACAAAAGTTATAAAATAATGGAAAAAAATCACTTCATATCTTCAATTCACATAAAGAAGGAAAGTGCATTTCGAAAATATTGGCACAGAACAAAGTTTTAAATTTCATTCATATTTATTGTGGGTATTTACAATGAACATCATTATTTTCTCCCAGCTTTCGTTCGCGAATAAAGCTGGATCATCTTCAACCAACTGAAGACATTCTTCTTGGGAGATATTCCCTCTTTCAAATTATTCTTGAAGAAGAAGAGAGCAACTTTTTCTGTTCATCCATCCATGGTTGGAGTATTCATTTTTTTTTTTTTATTTTCGAAGCCTTGTTCAATGCCGTTGGATGTACCTGCTCATTCAGAAACACTATGTAATCATAAAGTTCAATGAAAAATTGCAATGATACTCACAATCGATGATGCATTTTTGTTATTAATTGAAACAAAGTCATCATCTTCGTTTTCGCCACCCTTTGAGTTATCTTCTTCTATACCCATATCGATATTAATTTCATGAAGACTCTTTCCTTTGTATTAAGAGGCCTGTCCTCGTTCATTGAGCAGCAATTACTTGGACACTTCAGCCATTTGGTATACATCACTAGGCAACCTATAATAGGTCTTATGAATTTCAGAAGTGTGCCTTATAAAACTCGCTAGATGTTCTAGATCTTGGTACGATAAATTGATAACTCAGATGTCAAAGCGGCTGCATTTTTAACCCCAGCAAGTCTTACATGTTTATAAATTGCCTTTGACCCGCAAATACTGCTTATGGATTTTGCATTCGGGAAAAGATATATATTTCCTTGTTGAACGAAATTATTTCGGATTTCTACTAACAGGTTAGTACTTTTACTATTTCTTCTGTAAATAAAACTGGAACTCCTCTTCCCCGTTTCCCTCTGATCACAACTCTTCTGAATGATTTCATGACAACTTTTTCACTTTCAGTGATACATTTGTCGAACTCATTTGAACTTTCATTATTGATATTGATGGAATAGGATGATAGAGTCATTCTTTCAAGCTCACCAACTCTTCTTCTATTCAATAGAAGTAATTGCACGTAAATTATTTCTACCAAATTTCCGAAAAATTTTTCGTCATGAGGGTTGTTCTGCAAAATACTTCTACCTCTTTCCTCCTCTTCCAATGTTTAATTTCTCAAACAAGTGAGATCTTCTGCCAGAGGAATCAAAGAGGGTTTATTCCATTTTTTTTTGTTAATCAATATTTGCTACAGTGGATAATTCAAAACGCCGTTCTCCTTCGAATAGTTCTCTCAGATCTTTCAATTTATTTGTTTCATCATTTTCTCCACGATATCTTTTGAGTGCCATGTTATAGGCTACATCAATAGAATCTTTCAGCTCAGTTCCCATGTGAGTTGCTAGTGATGGAGCTCCATAACTTTCCTTTTCAGCATTATATCTTGATATCATTTTTGTACACTCCACGAATATTTCAAAGTTCAATGGATCAAGGGCTTCAAACAAATTTTTAACACTAATTTTCTTCTTGATTTCTATCAACAGAGATGCCAATTGTCTCATTTTTCGTGAGACAACTGAACGAAAATGCTTATCTCGATGACTTTTCATATATCTTCTAGCTACTGCGCAAATCAGAATATCTGTTTTTGCTGTTTGATATTTGATCCGCTCTCATAGATAGATAGATAGATAGATAGAATTTTATTTCCCAAAAATACATATTTACAATATTTCTGTAGGAAGCAAATGCCCATAGAGTTAGCTATGATCAATAATTATTTACCTTATATCTATTATATACATATATGTATTTCGGTCGCATAGAGCTTAGGGAAAATGGCTATAACCAATTCACATAACGTAAATGATTACATCAACAGATCAAATAATATATATACGCACATATATATATATACATATACACACATATATACACCCACCACAACACAATGCATTTGACATCGGTATGAAGCAGTGTGAAACTATTACAGATCAGTATTGAAAAATTCATTCAAATTATAGAAAACATGTTGGTGTAGTAATTTTTTTAATTCGGCTTTGAATTTCGTCATGGAGAGAGCTTTCAAAACTTGAGGAAGCTGATTATATATGTTAATCCCTGAATACAGGGGTCCCCTACGAGTTCTGTTGAGTCGGTAATTTGGTAGGATTATAGATTGGTCTCTCGTTGGATAGGAATGTATATCTGTAGGGCGCAACAGGGAACCTCTATTTTTGTGGATGAGTAGTGAAATTTTGTAAATATATAAGGTGGTTAAGGTAAATATTTTATGTTCTGCGAAATAATCCCTGCATGAATCCCTGTAACTCAGATTGAAAACTGTTCGTATCGCACGTTTTTGTATAACAAAAGTAGATGTTGATTCAACAGACGTACCCCAAAATTCTATACCAAATTGCAGAAGGCTATGGAAATAGGCATAGTAAACGGTTTTAGCGACTTCATTACTTGTGTTCATTCTGACGGTTCGAATGGCGAATATAGCTTTGCTCAATCTCGTGTTTAATTGTTTTATGTGTTCAGACCAGTTTAAGTTACTATCAATGGTGAGTCCTAAGAATTTGGTGGAGTGTGATGGATTTATTGTATCATTGTCCAAAATTATCGGAAAATTATCAATATTTCTATAGGGATTGAATAAAATATTATGAGTTTTACTTAAGTTGAGAGATAGTTTATTCGCCACGAACCAGTCCAGTATACCATTCATAGTCCTTTGTGAGAAACCAAGTAATGTCTGTATCTCTGAGTCATTAATAATAATGCTAGTGTCATCGGCAAAAAGGGTGAAGGTCACATCAGGAAAGTTGCACACTATATCATTCATATATATGAGAAATAGGGTGGGCCCAAGAATAGACCCTTGTGGGACACCTGCCTTTACATCTGCCATTTCCGAATATGAGTCGGTTATGAATCGATTTCTTTCATGTTCAATTTTAACTCTCATCTTCCTCCCGCCGAGGTATGTCTCAAACCACCGCTTAGGGATACCGCGTATACCATAGTACTCCATCTTGTTCAGAATGATATTATGATCGACGCAATCAAACGCTTTAGATAAGTCACAAAAAATCCCAAGTGGATTTTTATTTGATTCTATTAGTTCATTTACATATTCTAATAAAGCGTAACTTGCGTCGGTTGTATTCAAGTTTTGGCGAAAACCGAACTGCGAATCTGTTAGGATATTGTGTTGCCTAAGGTACGTCAATAGTTGAGAATTTACAATCCATTCTAGAAGTTTTGAGAAGCTGGGAAGCAGTGAAATCCCCCTATAATTATTGGTATCTAGTTTATTACCTTTCTTGAAAATAGGAACAACAATTGAAGTTTTAAATAATTCAGGGAAAGTTCCGGTGAAAAAAGATTTGTTGACTAGAAAAGTTAGGGGCTTGATTAATAGTTCGACATTTTTTTTAATCAACGTCATTGGAATTTCGTCAATACCAGTAGACTTCTTCGGTTTTTGAGCATTGATGCAATTTCTCATATCATTCTCTGTTATTGGTGAAAAGAAAAACGAGTTCACAAAATTGAGGTTCATATTTTTAAGGAATTCATCGCAACTCTTTACACTATTTCGATCGATGTTTGTGTGTGCGGCAATAGTTGAAAAATGTTGTTTGAATTCTTCTGAAATTTGTAGAGGGTCTTGAATGAGCATATTGTTTTTTGATAGGCAAATGTTTTCGATTTTTGTACTTTTCTTTTTAGTGAAATGATTGACTAGATTCCATGTAGTTTTACTTTTGTTGTCTGATTCAGTGATAGTGCTATTGTAGTAATTAAGTTTAGAAATATTGATGGTTTTTTTTAGAATACGTTGATATGTTTGTATATATTTTAATATGTTCAAGTTATTGGTATACTTTTTCATAATTTGGAGGAAACGCTTATTTCTGCAGGATATTTTTATGCCAGTGGTTAACCATCCCTTGAATTTGTTTTTTTCTGCTAGGGCTACTGTTTTTGGAGGGAATGCTGTGGAAAAACATGAATTGAATAAAGAGTAAAATAAATCAAGCGCCTCATTCATCTCTGTGACTTCATATATTTGATTCCAGTCTATATTGCTTAGTAGCCTAGTGAAATTTACATTATTCTTCTCATTATATAATCTTATTTGTCTATTCAGCACTTTATCGTCATTTTCGGAGCCATACTCAACGTATAAGAATTGTGCATGGTGGTCAGATAAGCCCACGTCCATAACGGCTGTTGAGAAGGGTTTATCGATTTTGACCAACACATTATCGATGGTTGTAGATGTGATTTGGGTTACCCTTGTTGGTTCATTGATAGTAATGGTTAGTTTAAGCGTATTGAGAGCAAGTTTCAAATCGCTTAAGTATTTACTAGGTGCATCGAAATTTAAGTTAAAGTCACCACAAACAATAATATTATAGTTTTTGAATTTGACATATAGGTCGTCCATCACATCTAGGAATGCATTTAAAAAAATGTCAAACTTACCTAAGGGACTCCTATAAATACAGAGAACAATCACATTCAATTCGCGGCAGCAAGCTGCTGTGAATTCGATGTCTTTTTCAATCGGGATTGAATCACTAATAGGAATTTTTTCGAAATTGATATTTTTACGAGCAAAAATTACTACACCACCATGAATAAAGGTTTTACGAGAAAATGAAGAAATTAATTCATATCCGTCTGGTTGATAGAACGCCACTTCTTCTTCTTTCAGCCAGTGTTCAGAAAAGCAGATTATATCAATATTTTTAGTTTCTTCCTTATAATCATATATAAAAGAATTCACTTCATCCAACTTATTCCTCAAGGATTGAATGTTCAGATGCATCAGAGTAAGAGTATGAGGCGTTGAGAGTGCTGAATCCTATGGTTTTCTTGAGGTGTTGCGCAATGAGTAAGATTTCTGTTTATAGTCAGGAGGACCTTGCGATGATGACGTTGTGGTTTCACCCTGGCTCTGTTCTCGAATCATCTGGTATTCCGGGCATTTTACAATATTTTCAAGTGAGTATTTTTTATTTTCGATAATGATGAAGTTCTGCCTTAGAAAAGCATTCTTCCCCATTTTCCTTGCAATATCGAGATAGGGTGCAAGGCTTCTTCTTTCTTCCATGACGGCTTGTGTGTAATTTTCAGATATTGCAAAAGGGGTTCCTTTGAGCTGCTTGGCATTCTTGAATAATTCATATTTTTTCTGTGAATTATTTAGTTTAAGAAGTACTGGACGAATTGTATTGTCTCTTTTGGCGCTAATTCTGTGAACATCTACTATGTGGCTGGGATCGAGAGTAACATTCAAAATTGTGCTAAAAGTTGATATGATTTTTTGCATTACTGCGTCATTTGTTGGGAAGTCGGCTTCTGGAAGTCCGTAGAATATTATATCGTTGAGTTTTTGTTGTTTCTCCATGTATATCAGTTTTGTTTCCAATTTACTAACCCTGTTTTTGAGTTCAGCATTTTCTTGTACAAGATTACTCATATCGTTTTTAATCACTTGTATATCTGTTTTTATTTCAGACATAGTTTTTATGAGGAAGTCTAGTTTTTGGTCCGTATTCATGTTGATTTATTTACTACTTATTCGTTTCTTTGGCTATGAATTGAAAACAAATATTTCTTTTTTGTCTAATCCGATTAAATAATAAGAACTACGTGAAGATGTATGGTTTTCACTGGGATTGTTTCTCACGATAACACAGATTTATGCACTTTCAGAACCAACTTATTCGCACTTTACTGGGAGCTCACATAAAACACGTCCGACTACAATGAATGAATTGGTCAGAAAATGTTGGGAATATATCTCTTCGCAAAATATCATTACCATTATATGACGAAAAAAGTGACTGTCCTTCGCTTTGAGCATTAATTCTCAAATTTTTGTTATCGTTATTGTGAGAACAGTTTTCAACATGCCTATAAAGACTTCTCCTTTTATAAAATCCTTTGCAGTACTTGCATGGAAGGTATGTATTTACAGTCGTTGGTTCTAAATCATATTCTATAGGTTTTCTAACCGGGACGATAGTTTCATTTACTGAACTTTTCACAAAATTTCCTTCATTTCTGAGCCTAGTGAATAATTCCTTCCTTTTTTTATGTCGAACAGGAAATAATAGTATTTCTTGCACTCGATATTCAAACTGATGATGTCGCAAAATGTGGCGTGAAAACTTCAGAACATCAGTATCACAAAAAAAACAATGATCTTTCTTATTCCAAAGTCTTTTCCTTTCTACTTTCTTCAGTTCTGCTATAAATATATATATATATATATATATATATATATATATATATATATATATATATATATATATATATATATATATATATATATTATTCTCACACCGTAGGAAGTGAGCCACTTCAGTAGAAAAAGTACGGTTGAAGTGAAGTCCGAGACAAAATGAGGAACAATAGACGGACCTCAGTTTGTTAACCGACTCAAATATTGTAGATACGTTCACGGCAACAAAATAATTCATTTGACAAAAAAAAAGTTGGACCTCATTTCATTTTGTAGGATATGTAGTTTTCACTGTATATTTCGGTTTGGAATTTGGCCGCATGAGGTCGTGTTTCCTAGAGTATATTATCAACTGTGTATACCTACTCTAGTGTCAAGTGCATTTCCGCGCAAATCTACACCCAGAATGAGCACCGGTGATATTGCAACACAACACTGTCCTCTCTTTGTCGCTGACGTATAAAATGAATATTAGATAGACCGGGAGGTCATGACAGGTGACGTTCCACCATTTTTTCGTGCATGCCTTTTTAAGGCTTGATAAATAACCCTGAAATATCAAAGATAGTCGGGTTTTTAGCCCCCCCGCGCGTCCTCTTCATAGGGAAGAACGCTTTTCTTTCTGTAGCGAAATTTTGTGTTTTGCCGTGATATTTTACTGCATGCCATTGTAATATACGGAAGTTCAAACTAATTGAAGCTCTAATAATTGATGGCATGCACCCCGCAGCGGCCCAAGATGATCAAAGGGTTGTGAAAACCTGAAAAAAAAATTAGGAAAATTCCGTGTTTTCAAATTGCATGCCGATGTGAAGAATTGAAGTTTTTGTAATAAAAATACTATGGGAAAATTGGCATGCACCCCCCGTAGGACCAACGGTGAAAAATTTCCGGAAAATTCTGTAAAATTCTAACACCGATTTTCCGTGATTCCAAATCACTCCTAATAAGGATGAATATTAATTTTATAACGGAATGATTATCTAATTCAAATGGCATGCATGTTGAATAAGCCCATCGTATTATAAATAATAATAAAAGTTGCAAAAAAACAGTGCAAATTTAGGTGACTTGTTTTTGCATGCCGTTTTGTATTTGATGAATTCACCTTATTTCAAGTCATGAATGTAAATGGCATGCATGTAGCTACAGCCCAATACACAAAAATTGTGAAAAACTTGAATAAACATCAATTTTTGGATTGAAAAAAAAAATCTAAAAAATGCCGTGACTTCTTCTTGCATGCCACTTTGTATTTCGTTTGTAGATACTATTTTAAGTTGGAATACGAAATGGCATGCATGTAGCTCCATGAAAATTGTTTGAATAAACATTATTTAAAGTTGATGGCTGAAATAACATATATGTTATCACAGTCCAACATTCAAGAATTATAAAAAAAAAATTCAAATGACTCGAATCTCCCGGTCTCTAGTCTAAACGTGGCCTATCATACGTTGACTAGCACGAGAGGTTACTACTACCCTATTGTTACGATCTTTCTTCTGGAAAATATCAATTCTGACACCACTGTTACGATATATCCTTTCAAAATCCAACTTCTGACACTACTGTTACGATTTATTCCTGGGTCGTCGATTAAAACACCGAACAACACTGAACTTCTTTTATTATAACTCTCTATCACAATACAATACAACACAATCACTTAAATCGCTCCGATAACTTTCCAATGCTCGGTACCAAAACTCTCTGTACTAAAAATTCTACTTCCGCACAAAGCTCTGCTCCACTTAGCTCCCAATAACTTTCACCACCGCTACACGCTACGCCATTGCCTATACCACCGTATAGAAGTAAACAACAAGTTCGCTACCAGTCGGCATGATGTATCAGGTCAAGATTTTATATTTAGCTGGGCTCTGGCGGCATGTGGTGCGGTAGGAGGGTGTCGGCTGAGAGCATTCTTGGCTCACTTGCACTCACGCCTCAGATACATCGGCTGAGCGTTAAGTAAGAGATGGGAATATTAACCCAAATAGGGCGGAGAGTGAATTTAATAATAATAATACTTCATGTATAAAATAATGATGCTGAAAATGATTTTCGACTTCCATTTTTCATAAAAAATTTGAAAAATAATAAAATTATTAAATAGGACGATTTTTTTGTTTATTTAACCAATTGTCATAAAGCTACATGCATGCTATTTTGCATTTCGGCTCAAAAAAGTATATAGCGGTATGCAAAAAGAAGTCACGCCATTTTTTATATATTTTTTTCAATAAAAAAATTGATGTTTATTCAATTTTTTCACAAATTTTGTGTTTTGGGCTGTAGCTACATGCATGCCATTTACACTCATGACTCAAAATAAGGTAAATTCATGAATTTCAAAACGGCATGCAAAAACAAGTCACCTAAATTTGCTCAGTGTTTTTTGCAACTTTCGTCACGCATGCCTCTATTTTGCAACACCCTGGTGTGCATGCCAAATTTCCTTCTATTGAATTATGGTACGAATTAAGTATTTTTTCAATGGCATGCAGTTTGGAATCACGGAATTCGGTGTTAAAATTTTACAGAATTTTCCGGAAATTTTTCACCGTTGGTCCTACGAGGGGTGCATGTCAATTTTTCCATAGTGTTTTCATTACAAAAACTTCAATTCTTCACATCGGCATGCAATTTGAAAACACGGAATTTTCCTACATTTTTTTTCAGGTTTTCACAACCCTTTGTTCATCTTGGGCCGCTGCGGGGTGCATGCCATCAATTATTAGAGCTTCAATTAGTTTGAACCTCCGTATATTACAATGACATGCAGTAAAATATCACGGAAAAACACGAAAATTCGCTACAGAAAGAAAAGCGTTTTTCCTTATTAAGAGGACGCGCGGGGGGGGCTAAAAACCCGACTATCTTTAATATTTTAGGGTTATTAATCAAGCCTTAAAAAGGCATGCACGAAAAAATGGTGGAACGTCACCTGTCATGACCTCCCGGTCTAAGAGGTAGACTGGCAGTTACCCTGCATGTGTTGAAATGCTTCTCGAAACCGAAAAATATTTACTTCGATTCTGACGTTTCATTGTTGCTGTCTGTCGACCTTGCGAATTATATTTGAATATATATATATATATATATATATATATATATATATATATATATTTATATATATATATATAAATATATTGCGAATTCATTTTATATATATATATATATATATATATATATATTGAACGATTTTCTGCTTTTTGTTGTGTTTCCAAATGAGAGGAAAGAATTTGTTTCGAATCAAGGGACTTGAGTGGTACGAATTCGATTGTTTGTCGATCTTGCTTTTCATTGCTTGTATTATTTCAGTCAAATTCTGTAATTCCTGCCTCACATTCGTGTAAGACTAACGGGTAACTCACAATGTTTCATTGCAATCAGATGAATGATTTACGAAATTCCAATTTGGTTTTTTAAGTTGGTTTCATATATATATATATATATATATATATATATATATATATATATATATATATATATATATATATATATATATATATATTTATATATATTTATATATATATATATATATATATATTATATATATTTATATATATATATATATATATATATATATATATATATATGTGTAGAAATTGATGTTTTCACGGATCTTCGATATGCAAGATGAATTTTTCTGGGTTTTTATCCGTTAGGTATCTTCTGATTTGTTCGACGTTTCGAATTCCATTTTTGAATTTCGAATTCAAAAATGGAATTCGAAACGTCGAACAAATCAGAAGATACCTAACGGATAAAAACCCAGAAAAATTCATCTTGCATATATATATATATATATATATATATATATATATATATATATATGACCATGTAGGTCACTTGTATCCATCATTTAAAACTATTTTCACCTAAACAGGATGTTCCACGAAATTATGCCACATGAAAAATATGTTTTCATTGGAACATACCATGAAAATCCCATTTCGTTCCATTTTCGATTACTTATTCAAGGGGTTTCCCACAGGGATTGTCCAAACTTAAATGCAGCTGATTCTCGATAACTGCAATTTTTTTGTGATTATTGTCTGGCACTGTATTCAGAAGCCTTCTCTCAAATACACAATTCCAATAATATCTGTATATTCTGTTTCCATGATGAAGATTTTTCATGTTCTCTCGGATTCTGTTGTTTTCATGTAGGAAACTGAGCGTTTTCGAGTATATCACGATTTCATTCCAGTTGTTTGCTTTTCAATGATTCAACAAAAAAAATATGCTTTTGTTCAACTCTGTTGACAATAGCCGTATTCGGGTTCGCAATAAATACTGTTCTAGGACAGTTCAAAATAGTCACCCACCCAATTATTGTAGATATATTCGCGACAAACCCTTCACGCCTCAACAGTCCAACTATTTCGAACCGTTTCTGAACTGGATTTGTAAAGAACCCGAACACAACCATAGTCTCTAGTTGAGCAGTACCCGTAGTGTTCGTTCAAACTTCCATTGCAGTAACTATCAAACGCTAATGAAAAGGCTCGATGAAAAAAAATCATTGGTTTGACATAAAACAACTGAGTTTCACAGCAAGAAAATAAGCAAATTCAAATTGGAGAAAAAATTTAAAAAATGGAATAATGATATGGAAAAAAATAGGCGACATTGAAGAGGCCACTGAGAAGGTAAGATCATTGAAAAAATGTGAAAAAAATTATAACGAAGTCCAGAAAACGTGAATAACTGTTTATCACTAGAATGCGATTGTAGATAGGAGCGATCGAAACTTCGTGATTATACTCGAGCTGAAACTTATTTGTTTTATTTTTCATTTTCTATATTTTATTTTTCCGTTATTTGATTCGTTCACGAATTTTATTTTCATCTTCCATATTTTATTTTTCCATTATTTGATACGTTCACGAATTTTTTTATTTCATTATTGTTTTTGTTACATTCTTTTTTCTCATCTTCAGTTTTGTAAAACTTTTTTGGGCCTCATGGAATCTTACTTTTCCTCGATTTTTTTTTTGTTTTCCCCACTGATCTACTTATCCTGATTTGTTTTTTTTTGTATTCCATTTTCCACATAACCCCATTAGCTTTGTCAAGTTTCATAATTTGAGTTTTAATTGATCAGTTTTTCTATAACACGTATTGGAAGAGTGGAATATTTCAGATGATGGAAAGTTCACAATTATTACTGAATAATCAAAACTTTCTGAGAATTGATCAAAAATTTTTCGTTCATGTTACCGTTGAAAAATCTTCAACAACGTTGAGAAACTGGCAAGAGAATTGTTGGTTCTTAATACAAAAAAGTGTTGAGAGAAGGTCCTTGAACACAGTATAAGATAATTATTTCCTATGGCTTCAGTCTTTGTGAAATAATTTTTCTCAGAGACACTGATTCTTGAGAAAACTGCAATATTCCATATGGTGAAGATAACCTCTGTGGAAAACCTCTTAAAAATTACTATAGAATTCGGAAATGGAAGGAAAGATGGGGTGTGGCCACATTGTGAATCATGGTTACAACTGACCCCTATGATCCTGTTATAAAAAATCGTCGGAAATATATATCGTCCAACTTCTAGGGACCATCTCGTTATTTGTGACGCACCACACAATATATCACCTATTTTGATCAATGAAAGAATGAAAGAACTATCTACCTTTGGAATTGTAAACTGACATAGAAACATTGTTACAGATCTGTCATCGGTCTACGTGTAATACCAAAAACAGTGCCATAACTGAAAAGTACGCAAACTCGTGCAATAAAGCTTTACCGGTAATAAGAAATTAATACGCCATGACTCGTCGATCAATAGAAAGATCTAGCTGTTCCCCAGTAGTCGATATGGAACACGGATTGATGTCCCCTCCTCCACCACAAGCCTCACCAGCGGATAAAACATCATTGAGAGAATCGTCTAGTTCTCCCACCTTATTGGCAACCATGATGCCGGTAAACGTGATGGAGCTGAAAAAAGAGATGGAGGAAGAGAGTGCCATAGGGGCATATTCATCGAACACCCAAGTGAAAACGGAGGTTATTTATGAGAAAGATGATGATATATATGCTCAAGAAATTACAGATAAAAGTAATACTCCAATAGATTTGATTTATGAGGACGGTAATAAAACTGTCATATATACAACAGCTTCAGATCAAAAAAGCCTGGAAATATATTCGGCAGACAACTCAGGGGAAATAACTATAAACAATATCATAGCGCACCACATCCACAATCAACAGATCACTGATATAGTTATTGACGAACAAAAGAGTGCCATAGACAGTTCAGCTGAGCAAGTTGATGATAGTCCGCCAGTTTCTGTTGTGCTCCAAGGAAATAGCCAAGGAATAATTCAATATCCACACACACAGTTTCCTGGTACTACTGTGCTAGTACTTTCGGAAGTTGTCGAGGATGAGGCTGTACCTATTATTGGACCAAGGTGAGTTTTACTCGATTCGACCAAATCAATCATAGTCTCTATTACAAAAGCTTCAGTAGAACGGTAGGCTATCGATACATATTTCAGATGGATCATTATATACATTCATTTTCCTGACGTGTCCAATGGACACGTATATATATATATATATATATATATATATATATATATATATATATATATATATATATATATTTGATCGGCTAGGCTGCCGCGGTCAGAAATGTGCTGGCTGGAACTTCCGGTTGATCCGCGTCTGGAAAGATTTACTTGTCTACGTTTCGACTCCCATTTCGGAGCCATTTTCAAGACTGAGTGACCTTGCGTCTAGGTCTGAGTTGTCTCACTAGCTGGCTATCATCACTGGAGATCGAGGATAGAAGGTTGGTGGGATTTAAGGGTTCATTAGTAATTATGGCAGGATCAGGTATCGGACGGTCGATGGGAGGTTCGAACGGATTAGTTCCCAAGTCGGAGTGAATAGAAGTATGTCGGACCAAAAGTGGTTTCCAGGTATTGGGGAGTCTTTGAGAATCGTCGCGTTTATTGAGACAGTTGGGACGTTTTTCGATTTCAATGGCTTCACGGGTAATTCTGGTTTGGAGGGTTTTGGCTGTGGCAACGGTTTTGGTGTTTTTGAAATCTATTTTGTGGCCTGTTTCTAAATGATGTTGGAATAATGCTGAGTTTGTGTCAGAATTACGGACTGCTAGTTCGTGTTCATATGCTCTACAGGACACTCGTCGGTTGGTCTGGCCGATGTATGTTCTGGGACAGTTAGAGCATGGTATTTCATATATTCCTTGGGTTTCATTGGGGATTGTGTCTTTGGGTGTCAAAGGTTTCAATTTCTCGATTACTCCTAGATCTATTCCAGTCGAAACCATTATAACTCAGACTGAAGCAGCCATCTCTCATCTTCCTAGGAACACTGCCGAAGAAACTAGGCAAGATGTTGCTTCCTTCCTGAGAAGAGCCAAAGTTCCCCAATCCGATGTAACCCCAGCTGAGAGACGGTCCCTCAAGAATCTCCACAACAATCCAGATATCATCATTCTACCAGCCGATAAGGGCAACGCCACTGTGATCCTCAACACCACAGACTATGTTGAAAAGATGACAACATTGATCAACTCCCCTGAATATCAACACACTTCAAGAGACCCCACCACGTATCTCGAGAAAAAGACCAAAACCCTCATCAACAACTCCAATATCCCGAATGACCAGAAGAAAGCTCTCATTCCGAGGGAGAAATCTTCGCGCATTCCCCGAATATATGGCCTCCCAAAAATACACAAACCGAATATCCCACTCCGTCCCATAGTTAGCGCCTTTGGATGCCCAACACAACCCCTTTCCAGATACTTAGCAAACACCCTCCAACCTCTAGTAGAACAGTGTTCGTCGTATATCCAAAACTCTTTCCATTTCATTGAAACACTCAAAACCTTCAATATCCGACCAACAGACATTCTCGTAAGCTTCGATGTAGCATCTCTCTTCACGAATATTCCTTTAGCTGAAACCTTGAGTGTTTTGGAAACCAAGCATCAAATCTCTAGAGACAATCTCAACCTCATCAGCCATTGTATGTCCAGTACATACTTTCTATTTCAGGGCAAATTCTACAAACAAGTGAAAGGAGCTCCGATGGGTTCCCCCCTCTCCTCAGTTCTTGCAAACCTCTACATGGTGGACTTCGAAACCAGAGCCATTGACACATCTGAACTCAAGCCCACTTGCTGGCTCAGATACGTAGATGACATCTTTGCCATTTGGCCACATGGGTTTGAAACCCTACCAACATTCCTGACCCACCTTAACACCATTCACCCCAACATACAATTCACTATGGAAATAGAAAAGGACGACTCCCTCCCATTCTTGGATGTTCTCATCAGGAAGTCCAACAATTCTTTCACTCACACCGTCTACCGCAAACCAACCCATACAAACCGGTACCTCAATGCCAAGTCTCATCAACACCCAGCACAATTGAATTCGGTTCTGAATTCTCTCATACATAGGTCCTTCAAACTCACCGATAACCACAATAGACCCAATGAAATGGAAAAGCTCAAATCCGCACTTACCCAGAACGATTTTTCCGATTCCCAAATCCATAAGTCTATCAAACTCCAGCAAACCCGAGATCTTCACCCTAGACCCCCGAAGGACGAACCTGAACGACGAAAAGCTTTCCTTCCATATATTCATGGTGTTACTGATAAAATAAGTCGAATTCTGACACGACATGACATCAAAACCATTTTCACAGCTAACAACCAAATATCTACCTACCTTCGAACACCCAAAGACACAATCCCCAATGAAACCCAAGGAATATATGAAATACCATGCTCTAACTGTCCCAGAACATACATCGGCCAGACCAACCGACGAGTGTCCTGTAGAGCATATGAACACGAACTAGCAGTCCGTAATTCTGACACAAACTCAGCATTATTCCAACATCATTTAGAAACAGGCCACAAAATAGATTTCAAAAACACCAAAACCGTTGCCACAGCCAAAACCCTCCAAACCAGAATTACCCGTGAAGCCATTGAAATCGAAAAACGTCCCAACTGTCTCAATAAACGCGACGATTCTCAAAGACTCCCCAATACCTGGAAACCACTTTTGGTCCGACATACTTCTATTCACTCCGACTTGGGAACTAATCCGTTCGAACCTCCCATCGACCGTCCGATACCTGATCCTGCCATAATTACTAATGAACCCTTAAATCCCACCAACCTTCTATCCTCGATCTCCAGTGATGATAGCCAGCTAGTGAGACAACTCAGACCTAGACGCAAGGTCACTCAGTCTTGAAAATGGCTCCGAAATGGGAGTCGAAACGTAGACAAGTAAATCTTTCCAGACGCGGATCAACCGGAAGTTCCAGCCAGCACATTTCTGACCGCGGAAGCCTAGCCGATCAAATAGTACGCCTTTACGGTAAGGAACCACTCAAAATCACTAAAACCTATTCATCACTCCTTATCCAGAAATCCAAACTCCTTTTTGACCTCGCCTGCCTTAAATCCTGCAGAACACATCAAGTAATTCCCAAGTCATTCCGTCTGAAACACCACATCAAATCGTTCCATACTAAACGCATCTTAGAATATGCTAGTTTCGCTCTTATTCGAAATACCATTCACGACATAAGAAGTAAATTACACTTCATCAACCCATCCCTTCATCAATGTTTTGGTGAACTTTCCGTTTCAACAATTCATCCAACAATCTGGGACACTTTCGTCAGAATATCCCATGAAAAAGCCGATCATATTGCCAATGAAAAAACCATCACACAAAAGAAAAAGCTCTCAGCACTACTCAAGCTGAAAGCTCCACAATCATCCCCAGAGGATTCACCAGTTTTAGTCCACAACTTTTCTGACACTCCACTTGACCCAGCAGCCCACAACATTTTATCCAAAGGTTTCAATTTCTCGATTACTCCTAGATCTATTCCAGTCGAAACCATCATAACTCAGACTGAAGCAGCCATCTCTCATCTTCCTAGGAACACTGCCGAAGAAACTAGGCAAGATGTTGCTTCCTTCCTGAGAAGAGCCAAAGTTCCCCAATCCAATGTAACCCCAGCTGAGAGACGGTCCCTCAAGAATCTCCACAACAATCCAGATATCATCATTCTACCAGCCGATAAGGGCAACGCCACTGTGATCCTCAACACCACAGACTATGTTGAAAAGATGACAACATTGATCAACTCCCCTGAGTATCAACACACTTCAAGAGACCCCACCACGTATCTCGAGAAAAAGACCAAAACCCTCATCAACAACTCCAATATCCCGAATGACCAGAAGAAAGCTCTCATTCCGAGGGAGAAATCTTCGCGCATTCCCCGAATATATGGCCTCCCAAAAATACACAAACCGAATATCCCACTCCGTCCCATAGTTAGCGCCTTTGGATGCCCAACACAACCCCTTTCCAGATACTTAGCAAACACCCTCCAACCTCTAGTAGAACAGTGTTCGTCGTATATCCAAAACTCTTTTCATTTCATTGAAACACTCAAAACCTTCAATATCCGACCAACAGACATTCTCGTAAGCTTCGATGTAGCATCTCTCTTCACGAATATTCCTTTAGCTGAAACCTTGAGTGTTTTGGAAACCAAGCATCAAATCTCTAGAGACAATCTCAACCTCATCAGCCATTGTATGTCCAGTACATACTTTCTATTTCAGGGCAAATTCTACAAACAAGTGAAAGGAGCTCCGATGGGTTCCCCCCTCTCCCCAGTTCTTGCAAACCTCTACATGGTGGACTTCGAAACCAGAGCCATTGACACATCTGAACTCAAGCCCACTTGCTGGCTCAGATACGTAGATGACATCTTTGCCATTTGGCCACATGGGTTTGAAACCCTACCAACATTCCTGACCCACCTTAACACCATTCACCCCAACATACAATTCACTATGGAAATAGAAAAGGACGACTCCCTCCCATTCTTGGATGTTCCCATCAGGAAGTTCAACAATTCTTTCACTCACACCGTCTACCGCAAACCAACCCATACAAACCGGTACCTCAATGCCAAGTCTCATCATCACCCAGCACAATTAATAATAATAACAATAATAATAAGTTTATTTACAAAAAAATTTTACAAAAATATATCACAAAGATGAGGAATTTTGATTCCTAGCTGGAGTAAATAAACTAAGAAAAGTCACTAAAGGTCAAACCTGTGCGTGACACATCCATGAACACATCAATCAGATAAAACAATTACAATAATAATATCAGTAAAACTACTTAAAATCGATATGTACAACAGATAATGAGGTTGAATAAAATAAAATAGAAGGGTCGTTAATACTGGAACAGTGGTGTAAATTATAACAGTAAAATAGTAGGTTATGTTTTATTGAAGCCCATATGAAAAGCTCATTAATGAGACAAAATTAGTATCTCTAGGTAGGTATTCAATCAGGGCACATCATATTATTCTATTAGTTTATGAATCATTTCTCTAGAATTTTCGAAAATGAACCTTTTCAGGTGATATTTGAAATTTTTGGGTTTATTTTCATTTTTTATGTAATCTGGAAGTGTATTATACAGTTTGGGGGCTTGATAAGTGTAGCATTTTTGGCCTGTCGCTTTATTTGTCTTTTTCAGCAGGAACGTTTTATTTTTATTTCTTGGGTGTTATTCATGATCTATATTTTTGAGTTGATGTTTATTTTTATGTTGATAGATGTTTGTAATATAATAGTATAGCTGCCGTATATCCATTATTAAGCTTTCCTTAAATAGATTTTCGGATGGATAAGTAAAGTCATTTTTGTATATAACTTTGATGATTTTTTTTGAGTAACTCCAAGATTATTCAAAGTAGTTTTACCAGCACTACCCCATGCTACTATACCATACATTAAGTGTGGTTGGACAAGTGAGGTATAAACCGTGTGGAGCATCTTATGATTGAGAATATCTCGTAGAAGTTTGAATTTGTATATAAGGAATCTTACTTTTTTAATAACATATCTCACGTGCTTGTTCCATTTCAAATTTGAGTCCAAGACGACTCCCAGATATTTGAATTCAGTAACAGCATTTACAGACACGTTATTTGGAAGGTTTATTGTTTGAAATCCCGGTGATGTTCTAGTGTCAATATAAGTGGGAAGGAATGATGTTTTTGTGAAGTTGATTGTGAGTAATTTGTTATTGAACCATTTTTGAATTATGACAAGGTCTCTTTCTGCCAGTATTTTGACTTTTCCCCAGTTTTCTTCTTCGTAGAAGATGCAAGTATCATCAGCGTATGCTATGATTTCACCGGCTGTTGGAACTGAGAAGAGATCATTCAAATAAATGTTGAACAGGATTGGTCCCAGTACGGATCCTTGGGGCACGCCAAATGTTATTTCTCTTCTTTCACTTTTGGTATCATTTATTTGTACAAATTGATATCTCTTTGAGAGGTACGATTTGAATATCTGTAACCCAACGCCTCTGATACCCACATCTTCCAAAGTGCTCAATAGTAGCGCATGGCTGACAGTGTCAAAGGCTTTCGAAAGGTCTATGAAAACACTCAGTGCCATTTTGTTACTATCCATTGCATTATACATTTTAGATGTTAGGTGTAATATGGCATCCTGTGTCGATACACCACTCCGAAATCCATATTGTCTGTTTGATAAGATGTTGTGTTTGTCTAGGTAGGAGCATAACCTGACTTTCAAAATTTTCTCGAATATCTTGGAGAATGTAGTTATGAGTGAGATAGGTCTGTAGTTTATAGCCTCTAGAGGGTCACCAGATTTGAATATAGGTTTTATTAGAGATATCTTAAACAAAGAAGGAAAGTATCCTTTTTCTATACATCTATTCAATAAATATGCTAGTGGTTCTGATATATGTTTTACTATACATTTTAAAATTTCACTAGTTATTCCATCCTCGCCCGGAGCCTTTTTGTTTTTTAATTCTTCTACGACTTTGATTATTTCTGTAGGGATACAAGGTGAAAGGAAAAGGGAGCTTGAGTTGTATTTTTTGTTTGGGGGGGTATAGTTCGGATCACGTACAATTTTATTAGCTAAGCCTGGGCCTACTGCAATATAATGTTCATTGAACATATCGGCTATAATTTTTTCATCACTGACAATATGACCATTTTTTTTCATTTGTTTAATAGGTGTATTAGTTTGTTTGCCGGATGTTATTTCTTGAATTGTGTGCCACATTGCTTTATTATTATTCGCGTTTTCAGTTATTTTTTGTTAATAGAAATCATTTTTAGCGTTTCTCAAAATGGAATTCAGCCTGTTTTTATATTCAACATATTTTGTTTTCAATTCATGGTTGTAGTTTGTTCTCAGAGTCTGATACATTTTGTCTCTCTCATTAATCGACTTGATTAATCCATAAGTTATCCAACTTTTGCGTTTCCTTTCTTTTTTTTTACCGTATAGCTACAAGTTTTGATCTCTGTGGTGATCAATGTCACAAGTTCTTCTAGTGCTGTATCAATATCGGCAATATTATATATTGAGTTATAGTTGGTGTTTTTCATATTTATGGACAATTTGCTGTAATCAATTTTTCTGTATGAGTTTGGCTTGTTTTTGGTGGTAATGATGTTTGTACTTGGAATAACAATTTGTAATAAAACGGAATAATGATCTGTTATTCTAGATTTTATAACAAAAGGTAGCAAGAATTCTAGATCATGTGTCGTACGGACAAAAATATGATCTATACAGGATTTTGTATTTTCAGTTTCTCGTGTATGTTTATTCATTGTAGGTACAAAATTGAATTCGCTCAGTGTATTGATGTAGTCCACAGAGTCTCCATCATCCTCATCAAGCAAGTCAATATTAAAATCACCCGCTATAATATAATGATTAGTTTTATTAAATTTCTCTGTTAATAAGTAGCTTTTCAAATTTTCTATGAATTCTGCTGGTGGGTTTGATGGAGATCTGTAGCCTGATAGAATTTTAATCAGTTTGTTATGAAACATCACTTCTGCTAATATCAACTTGTTTCCGTTTTCTAAAGAAATGATTTTATGGGTATAATCTAAGGATGATTTGATAAAGACCATTGTACCATCATTCTGATTGAAAGTGCCATAATTGTATATCAAGTTGTAATCATCTATGTTAAAAATACTTAAGTCATCTATTTGCCAAGTTTCAGTTAAAATGATACATTCTGGTTTGTCTGAAAACTGTTCAAGATAACATAATAGCTGATCAAGATTTTTGAAAGCGCTTCTGATGTTATTATGAAGTATTTTAAAATTAATATTTTCGTCATTTACTTTGAGTACTTCATTGCATCCTGAGAAATTTTCCAGCACTATTGTTTCTATTTCATCTGATTTATAGTCTCTAATATAGTCATCCATGTTGAAATTTTTATTCTATATACATCATAAGTATCGAATAAAGTTGTAACTTGCCCTTGTTAGATGTTCATTCATTTATTTGCGGATCGCAGTCTGTTCTTTCCATTTGAAGCCGATGCTTCTATTTTTTTCTTGATTGTACCCGAATTCGTAGCGATAGCTGACTCCTCGGTAGCTCTATTTTTTTGGGAAGATTCCGTTTCTCGTGTTACTTTGTATTGACTGATTGTATCGCTAAGAATTGCTGGTTGATCGGATTCTATTGCAGAAGTGGATTCCTTGTTCCGAATGGTCGGTGTAGGGGGGGCGCTGTTGAATTTTCCGTAGAAGGGATCTTCTTCAGTGTTTTCGAGTTGGTCCGCTGTGTATGATTTATTATTGATATACAGTTTGTTCCCTTTTATATACGTTATATTATTTTTATTTGATCTGGCTCTGTTCAGGTTTTCTCGTAATATTCTGTTTTCTGTTCTCTGTTCAAATGTCAAGTCCTGCGCGATTGATATGTTGGTTCCCTTTAGTTTCTTACAATTTCTCAGAATTTCCTGTTTCCTCACATATGATTCTAGCTCCACTTTTAGTGGGGCTTTCCTAATATTTCTCAACGGATAGATATTATTTATGTGATCTTCAGTGATGCTGATTCCAAGAGTATCTGCTGTTTGGTCCAAGCCAAATATCAAGATATTATTTTTTTTTGTTATCCTCTCCAGCAGCTCGACTTTCCTCTTCAAACTTTGATTCTCCTTTTCCAACGTATTTACTCTGTTATTCAATTCCTCTAATCTCAATAGTACTCTTGCTTCACTAGCTTCTATTGCACTTTTTATTTCTTTTCTATTTCTTATAATTTCTTGGCGAATATCTTCCATTTCAACAATTTGGCATTCAATCTAGCGTGCGTGGACACTTTTAGCCAAGAGCTTATCTCCGGCTGATAAATTCGGTTCTGAATTCTCTCATACATAGGTCCTTCAAACTCACCGATAACCACAATAGACCCAATGAAATGGAAAAGCTCAAATCCGCACTTACCCAGAACGATTTTTCCGATTTCCAAATCCACAAGTCTATCAAACTCCAGCAAACCCGAGATCTTCACCCTAGACCCCCGAAGGACGAACCTGAACGACAAAAAGCTTTCCTTCCATATATTCATGGTGTTACTGATAAAATAAGTCGAATTCTGACACGACATGACATCAAAACCATTTTCACAGCTAACAACCAAATATCTACCTACCTTCGAACACCCAAAGACACAATCCCCAATGAAACCCAAGGAATATATGAAATACCATGCTCTAACTGTCCCAGAACATACATCGGCCAGACCAACCGACGAGTGTCCTGTAGAGCATATGAACACGAACTAGCAGTCCGTAATTCTGACACAAACTCAGCATTATTCCAACATCATTTAGAAACAGGCCACAAAATAGATTTCAAAAACACCAAAACCGTTGCCACAGCCAAAACCCTCCAAACCAGAATTACCCGTGAAGCCATTGAAATCGAAAAACGTCCCAACTGTCTCAATAAACGCGACGATTCTCAAAGACTCCCCAATACCTGGAAACCACTTTTGGTCCGACATACTTCTATTCACTCCGACTTGGGAACTAATCCGTTCGAACCTCCCATCGACCGTCCGATACCTGATCCTGCCATAATTACTAATGAACCCTTAAATCCCACCAACCTTCTATCCTCGATCTCCAGTGATGATAGCCAGCTAGTGAGACAACTCAGACCTAGACGCAAGGTCACTCAGTCTTGAAAATGGCTCCGAAATGGGAGTCGAAACGTAGACAAGTAAATCTTTCCAGACGCGGATCAACCGGAAGTTCCAGCCAGCATATATATATATATATATTTATATATATATATATATATATATATATATATATATATATATATATATATATATATATATATATATATGTATATATATATAAACCGTTAAATTGTCGAGCTTTCGAAAATCTTAATTTTTTTTTTCAAGACATCTGTAAGACATTAGTAAGTTAAATTTTAACATGTTTCAGTGCTTTATGTAACATTGAACACTGTTTTTCAGATGTCTTGAAAAAGAAAATAAAGATTTTCGAAAGCTCGAAACAAGAGTAAGCAAATACTTCAATTGTCTGTTCTCCATGGAAACTGGTATTTATATTCGTCTCACAGTTCTTGAGAATGAATTCAAAATGGAATTCGAAACGTCGAACAAATCAGAAGATACCTAACGGATAAAAAACCCAGAAAATTCATCTTGCATATCGAAGATCCGTGAAAACATCAATTTCTACATAATACCTGGATGGGCAGGATACAACCTTAGAGAGCGGCTGACGATATAATCATCAATAATATCGGACCTAGTCGGATAATAACTGGAGAGAATCATTATAAATACCAGTTTCCATGGAGAACAGACAATTGAAGTCTTTGCTTACTCTTGCTTGGTTACTTCGTAAGGGGAGTGATTGACCAGGACGGTATGGACAGATATTCGTCTCACAGTTCTTGAGAATGAATTCAAAATGGAATTCGAAACGTCGAACAAATCAGAAGATACCTAACGGATAAAAAACCCAGAAAATTCATCTTGCATATCGAAGATCCGTGAAAACATCAATTTCTACATAATACCTGGATGGGCAGGATACAACCTTAGAGAGCGGCTGACGATATAATCATCAATAATATCGGACCTAGTCGGATAATAACTGGAGAGAATCATTATAAATACCAGTTTCCATGGAGAACAGACAATTGAAGTCTTTGCTTACTCTTGCTTGGTTACTTCGTAAGGGGAGTGATTGACCAGGACGGTATGGACAGATATTCGTCTCACAGTTCTTGAGAATGAATTCAAAATGGAATTCGAAACGTCGAACAAATCAGAAGATACCTAACGGATAAAAAACCCAGAAAATTCATCTTGCATATCGAAGATCCGTGAAAACATCAATTTCTACATATATATATATATATATATATATATATATATATATATATATATATATATATATATATATACATATATATATATATATATATATATATATATATAAATATATATATATATATATATATATATATATATATATATATATATATATATATACATATATATATATATATATATATATATATAAATATATATATATATATATATATATATATATATAAATATGCAAACTAGTGAATATTGGGGAGTGCAGCACGTCAAAAGTAAACTCTTTTAAGTATGTCCAAGCCTTCGGAAATATATTTTATTCCATCATCAGGGAAACTACAATGAACATTACATGTGAACTCTATAATAACTAGGTGCATGATTACTTACACTTATGTGAGGATGTTTGACTTGATGGTACAATTCAGCATGATGACATTCATGGTAATGATGATAATCAATTAGTGTGTAGATGAGTTAAAATAATCGTAATTATAAAACGTACACATTAAAATCTTAGTTAAAATATAATTAAAATCTAGTCGAACATGTGGTTGGAGTAAGAATGATAGGTTAAACGTCAAAAGTGAATGGACAGATGACAATGTCATATTGTCATGTGTCAGGTCAACAATTCAATGGTGCCAACTGATTGCTGGTGCCACTGTTGGTATGTAAGAATAGTTATTAAGGTTCGTTTGCACTGTGTTGAAAATTATATGGGCGGTTGAATTAAATTGGGCGAAAATTGGGAAAGAAGTTAAAGTTATGAATTTTATTGTGATACCAAAGTTTGTTCATAAATGTTTACTGGAGAATTGTCTGGAGCCAACAAATAGGAGTAAATCTCACTCAAATGATCAATGTCAGTTTTTTTTTGGTCATACAATTTGGTTCTTGATTGCAAGCCATTTCTAGGAAGCTTCTTTTTGTCGGGTGTGACTCCTTCGTTAACACCCTCACTGATCTATAGTCCATGTTGTGGTCAAATTTGTTGACATGATCTGCTAATGCACATCTTTCTGGATGATGTTTGCAATCACTCTTGTGTGAGGTGATTCTACCTGACAGCGGTCAGAGGTTTGACCTATGTATTTTTTGTCACAATTTTGACAAGGAATACAATATATTACGTTGGAAGCTGAGGTAAGAGGCACTTTGTCCTTGACTTTGGAGAATATTGAACGACTCGTAGTATGGTTTCATTAGCTATTTTGATGTTGTTGAAAGGATGGAAGAGTCTGGCAATCTGGGTGTGATCTCTCTCATGTAAGGCAGTGAAGTGAAAAAACACTGAATGGGACTCATGGTAGTATCGGTGGGTATGTTACTATTATTGTTGTCGGTTGGAGCTTGTACTGTGGATGATGTGTTGAAGATAACACTTCTCACTAATTTTGATGGATATGCATTGTCTATGAAAAAATTGCAAAGAATATTTAAATTTTTATTATGAATGGATCTATCTGAGATTCTGATGATTCTGTTTTTCATTTGTTTCACTAAGTTCACTTTCATGAAGCGTTTGTGGTATGACTCATAATTCAAGTATCTGCCTGAACTGCATGGTTTCCTGTACCAATCCACTAGTAACTTGTTACAGCGTATAAGCCTTTTGTCCAGGAAAGGTACGGAATCATCGACGTCTTCTGTTTCAATTGTGAACTGTATATATGGATCGTAGCTATTGAAAGTATCGACGATCTCAGAGTGAAACCTTGATTTGGTAATGTTATGATTATGTCATCAACATATTTTCTTATGAAATGAATACTGAAAGAAAGAACTGGAATAACTGTGTCCAAGACATCATCCATGACGTAAGCTGCCAATATAGGTGAAATTGAAGCTCCCATAGGAGTACCAAAAGATTGTTTGTAAAATTTTGTATCAAAAGTGAAATGAGTATTGTCAAACAGAAAAGTTAATAAGTTCATGACAGATTCTTCGTTGATGTTACAATGAATGCTAATACGGTCCCAGTTCTTATGTATGGCACGTTGGCAAACCTCTAGGTACACATTACTGAACAGGAAAACCACATCCAGACTGGCCAGTACATAACCATCTGGGATAATCAAATTATTGAATTGTTCAGTTACTGCAAATGAGTCTTCGATATAATATTCGTCGTCATAATTATGGGCTTCAGTTAAAATATTTTTTGAAAAAGTGGCTATAGGTTCTGTAGGAGCCCCTATTGATGCTACTACTCTTTCTGTCAGACCTATAGTAGCTTGAAACCTCTAATATTACATTCACAGTATTTTAAAATCATTCAAGTTCACCTGATTCAGAAAAGCAAATACCCAACTTAGGAAAATATCCTGTATAGTAATAGTTGAATACGAACGAACCCCAAAGTTTGAATAATTATCAAAGTTTGGTGAAAGATGCATTGTCGCCAATTGTACTAATGGACGTCTAGTTCGTCTATACCCCCATAACCATGGAGTTGGCCAGGTTTTATCTTCGTGAGATTCATCTTTTTGAGTGCACTCCTTCTGGAAACCAACATGTGTATGAGTGGAGGTGTTCCATTAATACTGTCTCAACGGCGTGGCTCCGGAGATTATATCAATAGAGTGTGTGAGTTCCACTAATACTGCCTCAGCGGCGTACTTCCGGATATCATATTTACAGAGTGTGTATGTTCCACTAATAAAAGAGAGTTGGAGTGCTGCCATGTACGTCAACGTAAACGTACAAACTGACAACTACGCATGCGTAGTTTTCCATTGTTTACGTTTACGTCGAGAACTTGTTTACAGGCCTACGTAATTTTGCAGGCGCTCACGGATACGTAAAAGATCAATGTACGTAGTCTGAAGAATATACGAATCACACCGATGAGTTGCGAATGACCGAATTTTGAAGCTTCATTTAGCAAGGCCACAACTCGTATATCAAGATCCGAAGAGATGGACTCTAATTCAGATCAACATGATCCAAATTACAGAATAAATTATCAGCATCAAAACTCTTTGAGAGATGATTTGAAATTTGGTGAAGAAACATATTCAACTAAGGTTGCATAGGAAAACGGGTGAAAAATTAGTGATCGAGAATGCAGTTTCTTGAATGAACTAGATTCAAGTACCTACTGTTATCCATCAGTAGGAATCAAATTTAAGTGTCTTGAAAATGAAATTCAATATGAATAGTGAAATATTTATTGGTAAATTTCAATTTAGAATTTTATTCAATTATTTACAAATATTTTGGGAAATGAATATCATAACATCTTGAAAAACCAGTACCTACAAGATGTACTTTATGAATCTTGATGGTGCATCATAATATTCTTCTATAATAGTCAATTTCGGAAGTTTTCTATTCTATATATATTCACTAGAATAAAACTGATTATAAGGTATATAAAATCCTCATAATTCAAGTAGAATTGTTAATCTTGATGGAGTTCTATTTCATTACTAGGCTAAATCGCTATCCAATCCGCATGGTAAAACACTGAATGGTAAAACTGGAAAACTAATCGATAGGACTGGACATCTAGTGATGCAAAATTCGAGTGTTTTCATTGAAATAAAAGTATATAACGTGTATTCCATTCATAGCAAAAAAAATATTTTGTTCAATAAAAAATGAAAACACCCTGATCCTTATGAAGGTACTAATCTCATAGTTTTCGTTTCGAATAAAAATATCATTCTTGTTCAGAAGTCAATAGGCTAGATATCTTGGATTCTGATCAAAATCCTCACAAACTTCCTATCACTCCACAATTACTCCGCAGTGTTGAAAATGCTCACAAAAAGAGTAATTAGTGGTAATTATTCACAAAACGGCAGCACTGCGGTTAACGGCTAACAATAACGTCATACAGATAACGTTCGTACATTAACGTCTACGTTGAGGTCTACGTATTGCAATCACTTTAGCTCTCCATTGTCTCAACGGCGTAGGTCCGGAAATCATATGAACAGAGTGTGTATGTTCCACTAATACTATATCAAGGGCGTAGTTCCACAGAAGATATTATTAAAGAGTGTGTTCCACTAATAGTGTCTCGATAGCGTGGTTCCGGAGATCATATCAACAGAGTCTGTATGTTTTACTGATACTGTCTCAACGGTGTAGTTCCGGAGATCATATTAATAGTGTGTGTGTTTTCCACTTATACTGTCTCAACGGCATAGTTCCGGAGATAGAGTGTGTGTGTTCTACTAATAGTGTCTCAACGGCGTAGTTCCGGAGATCAAATTAATAGAGTATGTGCGTTCCTCTAATACTGTCTCAACGGCGTAGTTCCAGAGATCATATCAAGAGAGTGTGTATGTTTCCCTAATACTGTCTCAACGGAGTAGTTCCGGAGATCATATTAATAAAGTTTGCGAGTTCCACTAATACTGTGTCAACGGCGTAGTTCTGGAGATTATATTGAAAGAGTGTGTGTTTCACTAAGACTGTCTCAACGGCGTAGTTCCGGAGATCATATTAATAGAGTGTGTGTGTACCACTAATACTGTCTCAACGGCGTAGTTCGGGATATCATATCAATAAAGTGTGTGAGTTCCACTGAATCTGTCTCAACGGCGTAACGGCGTAGTTACGGAGATGATATCAATAGAGTGTGTGTATGTTCCACTAATACTGTCTCAACGGCGTAGTTCCGGAGATCATATAAGTAACATGTGTGAGCTGTGACGAAACAATGGTTAGTTTATGACAGTTGAAACTTATATACCAAATCAATTTGAAAAAAAACTGTCAGGAATAAATCAAAGGAATCATGCACAACTCTTGACCGAGGTTGTCGTCATAACCGAAACGCATCGTGAAGAAACTACTGTCGAAAACTTTACGATTCTGTGCTAGTGATGTTCTGTTTTCTGTACTTGTAATCTTGCAAATGTGTCAGATGGTCAATGGTTCCTCTGTCAGAAGGAAATAGATTTCGACAAATGTACAGGTAGCATCAAAATGGCTGGACATATCTGGAAAGAAACACCCGGCCTATACGAACTCATATTTCTCAATGTACCCGAAAAGTATACCTCTGACGATTCACAAACATAGAAAATAATTCTGGATTTATCGAACGTCTACAAATACACTCTCGATCATCTGGAAGGTACTCAAAGATACAAGTACAATGAAATAATCAGGCCAATGTTTTCTCCGGAACGTAAATCAGGTTCAGGTTTACAACCAATGCCTGATACTTTACCTACCGCTATGATATTCAAAACGAATCCAGTGGGATTCGTTTATTGGGATGATCCTAACGAACTATTTGAACGTCTCGAGTTATTGATAGCATCTCGAGATGCTGTAAACACTTCGCTCGGCAATGAGATTATGGCCATTTTGAGTGAACTCAAGGAAGCGAATATAATAAGATGAGGTGTGCTGCTAAATCATTTTCACAATGGTTGTCGATGAGTTTGGACGTAGTGACAACGTCCCCAACGTCAAAAGAAGGCGAATTCAATCAACGTCTGAAGGTAATGCGCTGCATCACACCCCAGATGGTAGTATCGGTTTCGGTGATTTGAAAATATGTAATGTGAAGACGCCAGCAGATGCTACGGAAGCAGCCACTAAGCGATACGTGGCACACGCAAAAACTATCTGTGGTGAACAACGGAATGAACAGACGAATTCAAACTTCTAATGTGAATTTGGTGCAAATATCGAAAAAAAATACAACACTTTATAATGAGTATGTTGCAAAAATTCAGAATATTCAAGCCGCATTGGGTAAACATACGAATGATATCGATGCGGTAGCGAGGAGAGAAACCGTCTTGGTTGATCAAGTGAAAAGTTTTCAGCAAACAATCAAGTCAATGGGGGCGCTCATGAACCAGTGTCATGGGAAAATGATATCATTGAAGAAATATACAACTGCTTTGACCGATAAACTGAATGTTTTCCAACAAAAGTTTGATGAAACTAATACAATAGTGGAATTGACATTATTCCAACATAACAATAATATCACGAAAATAAAAAATGACATATACGCTTTGATTGAATCCCGAAAAGAAATACTCGACTTGATCAAGTAGAATTCAGTATACCATCTGCCATCAGAATGAAAGGACATTCGATAGGCCAGATCGCAAAATATTTTCACGACGTCGAACCATAATCAAGGGGTTGGATGACTTGTGGCAAATTGACTTGATCGAAATGCGTCCCTACGGCTCTCAAAATCGAAATTTCAAACTCATCCTGGTTGTGATTGATTGTTTTGCGAAATTTGTATGGACTCGTCCACTGATATTGAAAACGGGGGAGGAAATTACAGAATCGTTTGCAGATATTTTGGCACATACCAAAAGATGTACGAAAAATCTACAGAGTGACTAGGGGATCAAGTTCTATAATGAAAAATTTCAAAGTCCCATGGAAACACACGGGAATAATCATAATAGCACATACAGCATGGCTGAACGTGTTATCAGAACATTGAAAAAAAATCCTACAAATATTTCAGTTTGAATGGCACCTAAAAATGGTTGAATGTTTTACCTGAAATCATTAAATGCTACAATGATACGCGTCATTCAAAGATAGGCAGGAAACAGTCAGAAATCAACAAATCCAACGAAAAAGACATTCTCTAATCGGTATATTCTCATCTGAAAATAGCAGGGCCTAGGAAATTCAAAGTCGGCGATACTGTGCGCATATTGAGGGTCAAACATGTTTTCGACAAGAGCTACAAATCCAATTGGACTACAGAGCTATTCAAAATTATCGAGGTCAACATTACCAATCCGGCCCATTTCATGTTAGAGGATATGCAGGGTGTACCTATTCAGGGGGCGTTCTATGCGGAAGAATTCAAAAATCCGCCAACCCTGATGTTTATTCGGTGGAAAAAGTTTTGAGGAGAAAAGGAAAAAAAATGTATGTCAAATGGCTCGGTTTGGAGATCACACAAAACAGTTGGATCGAAAACTTTGATTTTATATAGAATCTTATGGAAAACAAGCACACATTGTACGCAGCTGAAATCACGTGATCTGAGGCTATAAAAGAGCATGAGAGCGTCAACGTCCAGTTTGAAAACAATGTCGGTCGATAGTGGTTGTGAAGCAATGTGCGATAGTGACGAGGAATACAACGAAACTCTAGATGCCATAGATAAAGCATTGGGGCAATACGAAATGTTGGCACGAAACGAACACCAATTGCTGTTGATGGTCTTTTCCTCTTTTCCATGGAATCATATGAAATTTGATCCGGTCTGAGTTCATCCAGAGACTTCAGCTCGTGCATAATACTCGAGCAACAATTCTCTGTGTTTTCCATCAATTCCACTTCATTCGAGTGGGAAACTCTGATTGGTATTCTGCAAACGATATCAATAAAGTGCGGAAACTATATTCACGTCACGCAGAGAGTAGTACAAAGCAAGTTTCAACTACCAAAGATGTAACGAATATGGAGCTGTCTCAACGGGATGTCAACGACGTGCTCGGTACTCACTTGGAGGTGCTGTCAGACTGTGTAGCCATGCTGGATGCTCTGAATTTTATGATTATTATCGAGGTGTTTTTGACATTATTCAATCTTGGTTGCGTGAAAATGAAATCAATTAAACATCAGAGGAAATTATAACAGGTTTCTACCAAGCCTCATCATTAGATAGTTTGTATGCATATGGCTTGCGAGAATATTCATTTTATTTTAAGCATTAAGCAAAAATTCGTATATGACTCATGTAATACATGATTGTGATAAAACACATGAATATATATATGTATATATATATATATATATATATATATATATATATATATATATATATATATCGAGGTGTTTTTGACATTATTCAATCTCGGTTGCGTGAAAATAAAACCAATTGAACTTCAGAGGAAATTATAACAGGTTTCTATCAAGCCTCATCATTAGATAGTTTGTATGCTAATGGCTTGCGAGAATATTTAATTCATTTTAAGCATCAAGCAAAAATTCGTATATGACTCATGTAATACATGATTGTGATAAAACACATGAAATGATTTGTTTTTCAATAATCAATGAATATTCGAAGGAATACATGAATATGAATATATTATATATATATATATATATATATATATATATATATATATATATATATACAGAGTGACCCATTTGAAAGCGGGCCACCTCTCTAAAACTGTTATTTATTATCCGATTCAAAAGTTTTTTTTTTTCAATAGATAGAGCGTCAATAGTTCTATTAGAGTGCTGTGAAGTCGAAATATAAATAAAATTTTCAAGGCCTACTTCGAATTTTTTTCAAGGTCAAAAATCCAAAAAACATACTAGCGATTTTTTTATATGAAATTTGACGACGCCACTGGATTTGTGATGCTTTCAAATGGTTGTGACTAAAATTTCACGATGAAATATGTTTTTTTTTACAGAAATATAGCATAAGTAAAATTTTTATCACTTTATCTAAATATTTCGAATTGTCGTCATATTAAATCACAATATTATTAATAATATCGTTTAAAATGCTCTTTCACGTCGTTAGCAGTCGAGCTTGTAAACAGCAGTTATTCAAAATGGTGTCAAATTATGTTTCTTTCAAACAGAACTCCATAAAGTATGGAAGATAGTTATGTCCATCAAAACACTGCAGTTTTTTTGTCATCAGAGAAATGAAATATACATCTTTACATCAAATAGTAATCAATATTCAATAATCAATAATAACCAATATTGATGAAATAAATGAACTACACAACAAAAAAATGGATTGAGATGAGAGTGCCCAGACATTAATTTCCGTACTTTGTAACCAATTTCCGATTTAATTCGATACGTTTATTCTACCATTTTCTAATGCTAACTAATCATAAGATTCGATCAAAATTCGATCATTGGTTTAGGGTAACATTTATGCAAGCCTGGTCTTATTCTTTCACGCAGTTCCTCTTTGGTGGTTGTCAGTTATTCCGAATATCTATCTTGGTTTCATTCAAACATGTTTGGGATGCCACATTTCGAAAATATTATTTTTATTAGAAGGCTTTGAAACTTAAGTTGCCGTGGAGATGACAAGTCATTAAAATAAAAGACGAAAAGACACAAATTTGTCAGTATTAATAGTGAAGTTTATAACTCTTCAAGTACCTACACTAATAAAGAAGTATGGCAGATTATTTGACTTTGCAGGAGAAAATTGAAATAGTAAAACTTTGTGGTAACAACGACAGATCCGAAAGGGAAGTATGTAGAATTTTCAATAACATGCATCCGGAGCGTCGAAATATTAGCAGAGCTACAGTTGGAAGAGTAAACAAAATTTTCAATCAGTATGGAGCTGTTAGTAAACATATCCTGAAGAATATTAATACTGTACAAAGGCAGAGACGAAATAATTCTGAACGAATTCGAAATTATTTTAATAATAATCCGAAAACAAGTGTGAGAATTGCAAGTTTGGACATCAACTTACCGCGTGAAACAATAAGGAGAAATCTTAGGAAATATAATAATATGAAGCCCTTTAAACCAAAGTTTCTTCACACCTTAGAAGAAGGCGATAATGAAAAGAGGATGGAGTATAGTTTATGGGCTCAAGGAGAATATCTAAATAACAGGAATTTTCTGAAAAAAATTTTGTTCAGTGACGAGGCAACATTCACAACCAATGGAACAGTTAATTCTCAAAATTCAAGGTACTGGACGGAAGAAAATCCACATTGGATAATAAATTGCAGAAGACAGTACTCCCAAAAAATAAATGTTTGGTGCGGAATATTACATACCAGAATAATTGGCCCCTTTTTTTTTGAAAACAATTTGAATGGTCAAATTTTTTTGAATTTTTTGAAAAACGAGTTTTCCAACGCTATGGATAAACTTCCACTAGCAGAAGAGGCCCATATTCTATTTCAATTAGATGGCTGTTCCATCCACAATAGCAGGATTGTTAGAGATTGGCTGGAAGAAAATTTTCCTAATCGGTGGATAGGGCGAAATAGTTCACTGATTGAGTTTCCCCCCAGATCCCCGGACTTGACTCCACTTGATTTTTTTTTATGGGGCACCGTTAAGGAAAAAGTATACAAAACTCGCCCAACGAGCAAAGAGGAACTGCGTGAAAGAATAAGACAGGCTTGCAGAGATATCACCCCAAATCAATTATTGAATGTTTTGGTTAATATTAGAAAACGATATGATAAATGTATCGAATTGAATGGAGATTTGGTGGAACAGTCCAAAATTTAATGTGTGGGCATTGTCATGTTAATACATTCTTTTGTAGTGGTTCATTTATGTTTTTAATATTGATAATTATATTATGATATAAAGATGTGTATTTCTATTCTTTGACAACAAACTGCAGTGTGCTAATAAAGATAACTATATCGCACATAAAGTTGTTATGTTCTGAAGAAGTATTTCAAACTATATTATTTACAAAATTGTTATTTAATATACAACTATTTGAATTATTTTGACAGTGATTGGTATATTTTACTTATGCCATATTTCTGTTAAAAAACATTATTTTATCTTGAAATTTCAGTCACAACCATTTGAAAGCATCACAAATCCAGTGGCGTCATCAAATTTCATATAAAAAAATCGCTAGTATGTTTTTTGGATTTTTGACCTTGAAAAAAATTCGAAGTAGGCCTTGAAAATTTTATTTATATTTCGACTTCACAGCACTCTAATAGAACTATTGACGCTCTATCTATTAAAAAAAAAACTTCTGAATCGGATAATAAATAACAGTTTCAGAGAGGTGGCCCGCTTTCAAATGGGTCACTCTGTATATATATATATATATATATATATATATATATATATATATATATATATATATATATATAGGAATACATGGATATATAGAGAGATAAATGAGTGAATATATCATAGAAAAAATAATTGGATATACATGTCAAAGTAGTTGAAATATAGTCAGAAGATTAAGTAATTGAAGGAATCAAACGGAATTATTCAAGTTTTTCAACAACATTTTGTTCTTTTTCTTCTATGTAAATTATGAATGCAATCGCTCTGATTTTCGAGTTTGAACAAAACGTGGGTGAAGCAATTCTGACACCATCGTAATTTTTCCTTGAACAAAGTATGTAGCTCATGAGAATGAAACATTTCATGAAAGCAACTAATTTGAAAATTTTTTTTTTCATGCATTATACGTAACATTGTATCGAATAAGTCTGCACAACTATCGCAAAATCTGATATTGAAATGTTAATTTTCATAAAACTTTTCCCAAAACACAATATGAATCATGCTTGGAGTATGGCTTAAAATCGTTAGAATCTAACAAAGCTTTGCAAAAATTGGCAGGTATATTTGGAGAGTGACGGGATTCAGGTCAAGCTATAATGCCCCCACGGCAGGATGTCATATGACTGGGGGATGAGATGACGTTTGTCATCATCTGAAATTAGGGCCACTTTCACCTGCTCGATACTTAACACGTTGTGAGCGAAAGATCGCAGGTACATTGGGTAATGTTCTTTTGCTTGAAATTTTTCAAACAGTCAGCGTAGTCATCGAATGTAATTTCAGTCTCTACTACGCCATATTTCACCCCTTCTGCATTTTTGACGACTTCACCACCCTGCACTTTGTGAGTGTAAATTTTTGAACGCAACCCTGCAAAGTGCGTGATGATTTTGCCGTTCGCCTCATCCTTCATGAGGCCAGGCACTTCTTTATTTACAAGTGGTTTTCCATAGATGCCATCTCTTGCATGATCAGATGTGTCAAATTTCTCAATGTACTTTTCAATGATTTCTTTGTATGCATCGTCACATGACAATTCATACACAAAGGAATCAGTATCAGAGTACATAACCATACATTTGTCCACACCCAGAGTGGGTAGCAAAATCGTAGTGAAATTTGAACATGCAAGTTTCCGAAATATCCATTATAGCCATTCCCACATACACCGATTGAATACAAGTTCGGCTTTTTTCAATTCAATAGCCATCAAGTCCACATCGAAAACTGTACGATTGTGAAATCGATGGCTATCAATGAGATTTTTGGCACCATACGGCCTTCGTAGGGGGGGACTAATTTTACGATTCTGTCCAACCGGATGTTCTCCATAGTCATAGTTTTGCCAAAAATCGCATTGTTGGCTTATTCAAACTTTTTTTTTCCAAAAGAACTACCAGCGGCAGTCCTCAGTCGAGTATTCAACTCGATATGAGGGCGCAGCCATGCAGCCTGTTTGAATTTCTGGACTTTATGGATTTTCGTTGATATCAGTCCATGTTCAAGAGCCTGTTTTGAACTTCTATAATATAGAGTATATTCAGATTTATTGTGAAGAGTTGGCATCAATTTTTTCAATTTCGAGTTTGGTGGTGCCCGATGATCGGTGCAAAGAGGAAAATCTTTATGTAGATCATGAAGGTGTGCAGGGTACTCTAAATCAACTTGAAAAATGCAACTTTCGGTATTGTTGTTGGGAATTTGAGTAACATCAATGTTCGTATCTGTCTATTCAAAACCTCCATATGGTAGACATTCTGATATTGCCCATCAATATGTATTATTTACGTCAGAATACATGAGATATTTGGACTGTTTCGTGGGATCGTATGTCGGCATATACCAGTTGTTTGCCTCTGAATATCTATTGCAGCAAACTGAAATTTCACCCCTTATCCCCTTTTCCACAAACATTACCATATCGACGTCCTTTGAAATCTGTAATTTGCAACCTGTATATTTCGCTGTATTGACCTAAATTTTCAATATTGAATTGACGCCAAACGTTTTGCGCATGAGCATACTTTTCATCGTTTATATCTGTATCATTGAGCTTGTTGTAGAATTTTTTCTTTGATGGAAGCTCAGTGTCGAGGAGTTTCAGTACATTATCTGCATAACCATACGGAAAAACACCCTTTTCGTTAAAAGAGCAAATTTCTCGTCATTTAGTGAAGGAAATTCATTTTTAGGTATTTTCAAATTGTTTGGATTCAATGTTGAAACCAACTCGTCGAGACTGGCTCCCATGAATCGAAAATAATCTATAAACCAGAATTTTATACTAATCACTATCAAATTGGGTGAATGAAATGTATTTCTCCTTGTTGATGAGAAGTATGCTTACACGCCCTCTTTTAACGACATCTCTGATTATGAAATGGCTATCATAGCCCGAAAGATTGTGGAATGTGATGGGGACAATAAATAGCTTTTCGAATGACTGATTGCACGCTTGATGACTCCACCCCCTACACAACCCTAAAAAATGGCAGTGATCCCTTACGATGATATCTCATAGCGAAGGGTTTCTCGCAAAAAATATGACATACCTTGGCAGTGACCATATTAGGAGGACATTTCATAATACAAGTAGTAGCCTGTACTGGAAGCTTTATGTGATTGATATTTTTTGCATTTGTCTGAAATTCTCTCCTCGCAATTCGCAATTTGCAAGAGATATTGAAAAAGGCCCGATTCCTACCAAAACAGAAAACATGAAAAAAACGTCAACTACCCCGACAGATCAGAAGAAGCCGATGAGAACCCGCTCTACAACTGCAACCACTAAATAGGTATATTTTACTTCTCCAGTATATTTTCTTGTTCATTTCAAATCACAGTTTTTTCATGTCATACTGAACTTTAGAAAAATAAAAGCTGAAATGAAGCAATATTGTCGTGATTTTGAGATAGAAACAGTGCAGAGTTACACTTTACAAAACCACATTCAATGCAATGATGTTCTGAATGTAAATCAGAATGTGGAAAATTTCAACATTATTCATAACAACATTCGGAGCATCAACAAAAATTTTGATGAATTCAAAATTTTCTTATCCCGCATACGTTCAAGTATTGATTGCGTTGTCTTAACGGAGACGTGGATTCTACAAAACCCCGAGTTCTACAATATTGAAGGATATGACTTGATTTATAACCACGGCAAATTGAATCAGAATGATGGGGTTGTGTTATATATAAAATCAAACTACAAATACTCTTACAAAATAACTGAAATTAATCATTGTAAAACCATCCAACTCAGAGTCATTATGGGAAACAATACCAAACTCGTTATGAATGCCACTCACCGATTACCTTCGACGGACCCAAACGAATTTAATCTATCCTTAAACGAATATTTGAGAATGAATGACCAAACTGATTCCACTTACTCCATCATTATTGGAGATATTTATATTGATATCTCAAAAAACGACGAACATTGCCATGAGTACCTGAATATCTTGAGTGAACATGGGTATATATCAACAATTAAAAATGAAACTAGAGTCCAAAAAATAACGGTACATGCATTGACCACATTTTCATCAAATTTAAACTGAATATCAGGGATCGCATTATTCCTCTCATCATACAGACCAACATCACCGACCATTACACAATCGCACTTCAAATCCTTCTGACCCAAAACGAGCACAGAACCCCAAGATCACACCAGAAAAAATACATTGTTCGTTCTGAAAAAAAATAAAAATTTGTTCTAAAATTGTTCGTTTTCGTTAACCAGCTGACTAACGTCAACCCTCAAAAGTCGAAAGTTGTGCGAGCAATGGATCAACGAGGCCTTAACTTTTAACGTGCGATTACCCAGCACGGTGGCCCGGCGAGGATTCTAACCCCGGCCTTCCGCTTTACAGGCAGATATGCTAACCACTACACTAACGAGACCACAGATGGGACATTTATAAAAAAAAATTGAAAACTGTACTGCGGAACGAATCTTGGAGTTCTGTTTTCTCTTCAACCAACCCCAATGAAAGTGCATCCGACTTCATTGATACTATTAGTCGAGCTATGAATGACTGTACATCAGTAAAAATTTCCAGAAGAAATGACACCAAAATCGCACCTTGGATAACGAAATCTCTTGTAAAATCTTCCGATACGAAAAATCGACTATTCAAAAACTCACGAAACAACCCGGAAGATTTGGAACTGAAAACGCAATATAAGAACTACAGAAACACATTTACAAAACTAATTAAAAAAACTAAACTAGAGTATTACCAAAATCAAATAAATAGCAATGTATCTGATAACAAAACACTGTGGAAAATAGTACAGGATATAAGCAATCCAAAAAAATGGTAAAAAAATCATAACAACAATAAAGAACGACTCTGGAGTTTCAATAACTGATAAAAAACAAATAGCTGATGAATTCAATAAAGTGTATACACAAATCGGAAAAAAATTGGCCAATAATATAAAAAAAAACAACTGACGCGGAGGAAATTTCAAGTCTCATCGGCGAAATGGAAGATAAAAAGAGCGCAGTCATTGACGATATAAGTGTTGAAACTCTCAAGTCCATCAGTATATATATTAAAGAACCCCTCTCATATCTGCTTAATTTATGCATGGAAAAGGGTATCTGGGCAAATGTATTCAAAGAAGCTATAGTAGTGCCAATATACAAAAAGGGCGATGAGTCAGAGATAACCAATTACCGACCCATATCGCTGATAACTCATCTAACAAAAATTTTTGAAAAATCTCTCAAAAAACGACTGACTTCTTACATTTCTAAGTACAAATTGTTATCTGACAAACAGTATGGGCTCGAAGAAAAACTTTCCACACAAGATGCATTACTGGCTCTCACTACAAAAATATCGTCAGCTTTAGATGAAAAAAAACGTGTCTCTGCGTCTTCATGGATTTGTCCAAAGCATTCGACACTGTGAGTCATAGTCTACTCTTGCAAACTCTGGAAGATATTGGGATACGAAACCAGTGTCTCAAACTTTTTGGTAGTCAACTCACCAATAGATTTCAGTCCGTAAGGGTCGATGATGTGAACAGTGAAAGGAGGGCAATAGAAAACGGAGTACCGCAGGGAACCGTACTCGGTCCTCTCCTTTTCAACATTTACATCAATGGTATGTTCTCTGTTGAAAGCGACGGGGAAATAATAGGTTTTGCCGATGATACCGCGATATTTTATGAAGCAGATGATTGGGAACAACTTGAAAACACCGTACAGAATGACTTACCCGCGATCAAAAATTGGCTTGAACACTACCTACTCACAGTGAACCTTGACAAAACTTTTTACCTACCATTCAGTTACAACCGTTCTAACTCACCAACTTTCAAGTGTCTCACATTTTTTACAAACGGACAAGTGAATAAAATTTTGTCCCAACAAAAAGTTAAATACCTAGGTATATTAATAGACACTCACCTCAGATGGGACTCACATATCGACTATGTTTGCAACAAGCTACGTTCGATCTTATACAAATTCAAATACCTGAAAAATATACTCACAATAGATCAGCTTAAAATTCTGTACCATGCTTTGATTGAAAGTCACTTACGATATGGTATAGTAGGCTGGGGAGGGGCACTGAAAACTCATATGCGCCCTCTAGAAATATTACAGAAAAGGCTACTGAAACTGATTCTCTCTAAAGAATACAAATATTCCTCGGATAGACTCTTCAATGAAGCCAATGTTTTTGAATCCGACAACTTTTTTTTTTATAGTACAATCCTAACATACCATAAAAATGAAAAGACTTTCATCTTGCCATCTCACTCCTACCCCACTCGGAAAAAGCATCTTCATAAAGTCCCTCAAATGCAAAATTGGTTGGACAACGTTCCTATCGGTACTTAACTCCAAAACTGTATAACACCATCCCCCTACACATACATAGAATTGACAACCTAAATCTGATGAAGAGAGAATTGAAATCATTCTTACGCAGTGTTCCGCGACAAAGAATAGCAGATTATGTGGACAACAAATGAATTGTTTCCCCTTTCACAGATGCACCCCTACCTATTTTCAACCTAATTCGTGTCGACATTATGTCAATAATTTCCCTCCCTGCTTTTTAGTGCTAGCTATAAACAAAATTCGACTTTCAATTTCAATATTGCATATGAAAAATGTGCTTCAGAAATAGTTCTTGAATAATGTTGGAATAGTTTTTAGGATCCACCAGATTAATCTTGATGTCTCAATATCGTTCATTTTGACCTTGTCTTGTATATGCATGTTTTTAAATGTTTGTATATATTTACGTGCGTGTATAGTATCTACTATTGTTTAGGAAATTTTTATAAACATAACAATAGTTCTAGTTCTTTGTTTGCTGATTAGAACTATTTATATTTATTTTAATTGTGAAAGTTTTTTATATATTTTTCTATTCGAAACAAGTGCTTTGACTTATCGAAATCTTTGATATTTATTCTCTTTTATATCTACCTGATCACAACGTGTATTACTTATACTGTGAATGAATATTATTATTATTATTATTAATTCTCTAGACCTGATTCGAAATCCGCGTATAAAACAAAAAACCACTTTTGAATGTATACGTAATTCCGGAATTCTATGTGATCGAATTGCGGGAAGGAAATCCTGCAGTCGTTTGCATTTTCACAAGATGATATGGGCATTGGATTTCTTTAGCATTTCTATCGCAAAAATAGTTTTTACCGCCATGTTTGCTAAGTTGTGATTTAAGTAATCTGGACATGTCTTTTATCCAGCATTTATGATACTTCATTTTAGAACTATCTGTATCTAAAGGTGAAGCATCATATTCATTCAATTTGGGAAAGTATTTGTTTTGAATTAAAAGTAAATTTGCGACGTGCCTTTCTTTCAAATGTATCTAAAGCTATTTTCTTTCACTAAGAGTAGGTGCATAGTGAGCACTCGCAAAAAAAAATTAGAACCACAGGGTTATGCACGTCTATCAGTCGTGAGTTTGGGGTGGGTAGTTGGTCAAATTCAATTTAGGGCGCCACCAGCTCTAATGCAGCTCGAACTGGCAAACTCCCAGGTCTTTTGGGACCTACTCAGTAACAAAAAAAAGAAAATAACTACTACGGTACAAATCGCGATATTATTCGTCTTTTAACTGAAATGTTATCGGGCAATTCAATTGAAACAGGCTTAATGAGGAATAGAGCAATTCGAAACTTTATTTATTTGAAACAAGATTTCCAGATGGAGATACGGGTATATTATCAATGCTAGAAACAATAATACTGATAGCTCAATCGCAAAGCCTATCTAGTGGCAAGGGAATTTAAATAACTGCAGAATGCCGCTCAAATGTTGAGTATAAGAGTTTGGTACCGAACATGCGCATGTGGGGTTCATAGGACACATACATACATATCTTTATAAATATATCATATTCAAATGATGTCACCTATAAGCCAGGTAAATAGTGTGCGACAATTATTTCCAATTTGAATTTGAAATTCGAAGTTTCTCCGGTCTCCTCTTAACGACTCTAGTTTATGAATCAAGTGAAAAAAAGGCTCTATATTCTACTCACTTGGCAAAAGACGGATATATAAGTTTATAAAAAAAAAATGTTGTATCTCTTTCAAACCAGCTTATAAATAAGAGACATAAAAAAATCCCAAATGAAATCCTAATCTAAGGCTTATCTGTTCTGGAATCAAATATAACTGTATGGCCTCTCTGGTTATCAACGGCAAAAAGCACTAGCATGAGCAGGTCCTCCAAAAAGAAAAATCACACCAGATCCTTATGTGAAATTTGATACAGCTCACACAAAAGTTGTCACGGTGAAAACGTTGTATTTTAGCAATACTAAATCATAAAACCCTGGAAGTCGAAAAGTGTATTAGAAAAAAAAAAAGAGAAGAGAATGAGAATTGAAGTGAGACTTCTTCTACTTTGTGAAAGAATTACATACCTCAGGAAGAGGGTCCTTTTCAAAATCAAAAATGGCTGAGTTTCGTTCAAAACACAAAATGAAATCTTGGTTCTTTTTAAGGTAGTACCTTCATTTGGTCGGAATTTATAGAAAAGGCTGAAATACATATAACTGTTAGATTTAGTCATAACACGCATTTTTGCGAAATTTGAGCGAGATTGACCTTTTCGTTACCGAGATAATGAATTCAACATTTGCATGGGCTCTTATGGGAAATCGGAAAATTTGACGCAAAATTGCGTTTTTAGTAAAGAACGAATTTATAGACGTGCGCAAAAAACCGATTGTATTAAACTATAGCAAGATTGAAAATTTCGTGCGAAGTTTGAATGCATTTCACCTTCTAGTTATTGCATTATAAGACAGAGAAGTTTACATTATTGCACTCGCCGCAGTAGCGAGCTGGACTATGTAGCAACGTCGCACGAGTTGCTCTGTCGAAATGGTTGTCAAGTACTCGGCGCAACAAACTAAAGTCCCGTCGACTTCTTACAAATACAAAGATTTTTGGTACTCAATACAAATATTTTTGGTACTAAATATACATATTTTTTGTTCTTATATTCAGGTACATATGGCTTCTTATCACAAGCAAGTTTTGAAAGACTCTTGTCAAAGCGTACTTATTGTCTATTCTTTGGAGTGTAAGAATCATTCGACGTCACATAGTTTTGATGTACTTGTACAAATTAAGTCGTTAACCTTATTTGTATTACTGTAATTTTTGAAACGATTGCAATCTGGTGCCATAACAAATAAAATTATCTATTCTCACCCCACAGCATTTCTCTAATGCCATTTTCTCCACTTTCTTGCTAAACATTTTCGAGTTTTTCGTAAGTTATACCCGCTTCAGCAATTCTCTCAATCATTTTTTTCGAAATTTGACCACTCAAAGGCACACGCGTATTCACACAACTCAAGAGTCCCATCCATTTCTCGCACAGCAGAGTATGCAGCATTGCCGGATCTACGGCTCCATGTAAAAGCATACGGAGCGCGGTACACTCGGGCGGAAAAGTATACACGCTGCCGCAGTGCAATAGCAGCGCTTCTTCACTCTCGAGAGGGCGAGAATTTTTGCGCCTGACGTTAGCGCTGGTACTACCTTAACGGTCCGAAACAAATCCTTCAATGAAGATACTGATCTCCTTATCACTTCAAATAGATCAAAACATTACGTGAATAGAGCTCAAAATGCATTCAGTTGAACACAATCAATCCCAAGAATGGCTGAAATAATATTTCAGATAAAAGTGTCAACTACTCGGACTGCCGAAGAAAAGATTCACAACCAAATATTTCTCCTAATCTATCACCTTCGATACCAACGAATGAAAAATGCGTGCCATCTATTCCTGCTATACGATACCAGGTTTTTTGTGTAGTTTGCAGGAGCGCAGAGATAGCGAACTGACAATACAACGGCTGAGTTTGTATAATACCAGGTAGGCCAAAAGTTAATATGAATGAGGATTTCGTCCGGAAGTCTGACGGACGGATTGTTGTTGTTACAATGAAATAGATTGTTACGAATTCCACCCCCACCTCTTTGAAATTTCCTTAAGAAATTTCACAATTATATTCCTACAATTTCAATTCTATCAATCATTTAGGTGCAACAGAGAAGAGAAAAAAAAAAACAGAACACAACGCAATAGACTGAATAATTGACATTTCGATTAGCCATAACAAATTCCGTTATTCCAAGACTTTCTTTGAATCTTTGGCGTGCCAACTTCCTCTGAAGCGGCCATCACTATCCTTCAACTCGTACATCCAAGGAGATATTTTCTTCGAAATAATAAAGGGACCAACGTATTTTGGTGCCAACTTTGAGGAAAAATAGTTTGCGGCATTAGATAAGACAGGATTCTTACGATACACCCTGTCACCTATTTCATATGTAACATCCCTATGACGGAGGTCATAATATCGTTTATTTCTTGCAGCAGCCCTATTTAGTCTCGTTTTAATGTACTCGTACAAATTTCGAAAAGATTCAGTTCTATCCCGATGCAAGGCAGATTTATCAATTTTATAATTTTTATGTTCCCTACCCTTTGCCGGATTAATATTTATCGGAAACTCTCTGCCAAAAATTATGAAGTAAGGAGTGTATCCCGTACTCTCGTGAACTTGTGAACGGATAGCGCATGCAATTTTGGACAAATTTATGTCCCACTCCCGATGGTTATCGGTTATGTAACATCGTAGCATAGTTTCTAACGTCTCATTTACCCTCTCCGTCGGATTAGCCTGTGGGTGATAGTTTGCGGTAGAAATTTGATTCACGCCATAGGAACAAAGCAGTTTAGTGAACTCTCTACTTCGAAGCTGACTTCCATTATCGCAAATCAAAGACTGAGGCTGACCAAAAACAAAAACAAATGTACCTCTACGGCAGTACAAAGTAGCTTAGACGTAGCGTTACGTAAGGGGATCACTAGAGAAAATTTGCTGAAACTGTCAGTAATAACTAATATAAACCTGAAGCCGCGTGTTGATCTAGGGAGGGGTCCGATTGAATCGCATGAAACCAACTGAAAAGGCTTATCCACCACCCTGTGGGGAGCTAATGAACGTGCAGGTTTCCGCTGTTCGGGCTTGTTTTCACGACAAACCTTACATTTTCTTGCACATGAAGAAATATCCGCCTTCATTTTGGGCCAATAGAAATGTTGGGATACCCTTTTGAAAGTTTAAAAAATTCCGGGGTGTCCGGAACAGGAATCATCATGGCACTTCAATAAGATTTCAGGGCGCTTTTCCTAAGGAAGAACAAGTTTCCAATCATCAGGGTATTCAAGACCGGGAATTTTCTTGAACTCGACGTACTTATAGAGTTTAGAACCAGACACACGCCAAGCAGGAAGAAGTGAAGGATTATTTTCCACGTTCTCAATCATTTTGGAGTACCATCGATCCTTATGACTATCGATATCGACATTGCCATCAACGTTGACCGTATCGGCAACTGGGACAGACCGAGAAAGCATATCGGGTACAACGTTGTCTTTGCCTTTACGATGGATCAGGTCGAACGAATATTGCTGAAGTTTGAGGCTCCATCTCCCGAGGCGACCAGTTGGATCTTTTAGATTGTTGAGCCAGCACAGTGACCAATGATCTGTTATCACTGTAAAATGCGTTCCTGCCACGTAGGGACGAAGTTTTTCAATGCTACAAAGCACAGCGAGGCATTCGCGCTCGGTGGTAGAGTACTTCCTCTCCTGTTTGGTGAGTGATCGCGACAGATAACACACAACACGTTCACCATCCTCAGGATGATTCTGGGTTAAAATCGCCCCTATGCCATATGCACTGGCGTCTGTTTGGATAACAAATGGCAATTGAAAGTTAGGACAAGAAAGCACAGGTGCAGAGATGAGATGCTCTTTCATTTGGCGAAATGCTTCTTCTTGGCGTTGGGTCTAAGTGAACTTAGAATTTTTCTTCAAGAGCTCGGTTAAAGGTCGAGTCAAACAAGAAAAATTTGGTATAAACCTCCCATACCAACTTGCAGTACCTATGAGACTGCGGACCTCCGATATTTTACTAGGAGTAGGGATTTGAAGGATTGCCTCCACCTTCTTGGGATCGACATGGAGACCGCTTTCATCCACTACATAACCCAAAAAGCTTAACTCTGCGACAAAATTTACACTTTTCTCTACTGAGGGTCAAACCAGCAGCAATTAAACGGTCGAAGACTTGTGAAAAGATTTCTATATGTTTTTCAAATGTCTGAGTTGTGATGATTATGTCATCCAGATATTTGAAACAGAATGGTTCCAAGTCTACTCCTAAGACTCTGTCGATAAGCCTCTAAAAAGTCGCCGGAGCCGTACTAAGCTCAAAGGGAAGTCTTTTGAATTGGTATAATCCCTTGCCAGTTACAGAAAAAGCTGTAATAGGTCGAGACTCTTTCTCTACTGGTATCTGCCAGTACGCAGATTTGATGTCGAGACTTGATAAATATTTTGCATCTCGCAACTTATTCAATATACTGGACATATAAGGGAGCGGATAAGCATCATGTTTTGTAACACGGTTCACCTTACGGTAATCTACACAGAAACGCCATAAATTGTCCTTTTTCCTTACCATAACAATGGGACTACTCCATGGGCTCGAGGAAGGCTCTATAACATCCTTCTCCAGCATATCTCGCAATTCCACGTCAATGTGTTTCATCAAGGCTGGTGAAACGGGGTAGAACCGTTGCTTGATGGGTTCAACATCATTCAAAGTAAGTATTCGATTCTCCACCAGGTTTGTGCAACCCAAACCATCACCCATCCGGTTGAAGCAGCTATTTAGCAGTTCATCAAAAATGTTAGTTTCACTCTCCGACAATAAATCAAGAGAATGCAGTGCCTCGATTGCACCAACTTCTGCTAGATCGCCTTCAGCAAACTTCCACTCTTTGGACCGTAGATCTGGCACTATACCCATGCGTAACCAAAAATCAACCCCTAATATTAGAGTATGACTAAGATCTGGCACAACCATAATGTCAATAATTTTTTCAGTGTCTTTCAACTTAACAGGAACACGTAAGATACCTAAACAATTACATTTATCACCATTTGCTACGGTGACACAAGATAAATCAGTCCAAATTAACCAAGCCTATGCTTTTGAGTATTTTCCACCCTTTATTTCCGAGAATTGTGCGACTAGCACCGGAATCTAATAAGCCCAATAATTCTTTACCAAAAATTTAAACTATTACATAAGGTCTTTCGTCCCCATGTACATGAGAAAACACAAAATCTAAAATGCATGTGATTGACTTGTGATCACCTGATTTGGAACCATGGAACGAAAGTAAGTTATTTACTGACGTCCCATCGGCCCGTTTCCCTGGTTACTGCATTTGGGACAAGAGTTCTTTGTGACACCAGGCAAACCACAAGAAAAGCAGTATTTCTTTTTAACCTCTCTACATCTTGTAGATAAATGGGTTTCACTACCGCAATTCCAGCATTTTCGATTAGAACTTCTTCCTCGAGAACTACTCGAGAAGTGACTATTAGCATTTACTTCACTCACAACGAGTGTCATTCGAATTCACAGGAGAGTAAACACATGCCAAGTCAGGTTCCATGAGTTCACCTCTATTTCTGGGAGGCGGTACGAAAGAGTCGATAGCTACCTTCGAGGCTTCTATTTGCCTACATAGTTGTAACAAATGATCAACTGATTGAACGGTAACTAAACTCAGTTGGCATTGATAAAATGACGAAATATTTTGTTTTAATATTTTCAATTTACTCGCCTCTCCCAACGGGCAAGTGAGACGATTGAACATGTTATTCACTATCGCAACATACATCCCAATAGACTCATTTGGGCCTTGCGTGCGTTGACGGATTTCATGAAATAATTTCTCTTTGTAATTAACCGGTTGAAATTGTAGTCTCAATTCATCAACTGAATCTGACCAACTTGTCAATCTTGCTCTCACCGACCTGAACCAGAGCAAAGCTTGACCTGTGAAAAGATCGCTGGCAGATGCAAACAACTCCTGCCTCGATACATTTCTTGATAGACAAAGTTCCTCAACATTTTCAAGGAATGCACTGAGGGACACCTTACTATCACCTTTGAATTTATCCAAGTTCCATTTCGACACAGGGATGCTTTTAGTAAGAGAAGTCGAAGAATTGGGGAAGGAAACGTGATTAGTCGGGGGGGTCAGAATATTTGGTGGGGGATTTTCATCATCTGAATTTTCGCTAATAGAGATAGATCGGCTAGATGAGGCTTGTACCATACTCAATTCAAGCGGAAGATTTGAAATTCGGGAATCACGCCTAAATTTATTTGCTTTCGATTTCAACTCGGACTACAATTCGAGGAGTTCTAAGAGAGTCTTGAATTTTTTTTGTGTGTTGTTCATCCTCACTTTATAACGAACGTTCGACTCGTTGAAATACATAAAGAAGTTTTGATTTGATTTTCAAATAATTCGGACTAGTATTAAGATCAGAAAAATCAGAAACCATTTTTTTTATTTTCGCGATTTTTAACACGGCGTAATCCAAATCTTCTTCAAAACTGAATGGATATTTTGGTAATGTCAGGCTAGCATTCATATTTTCTAGCTTTATGAAGTTACGTAATGATTTTCTCATTTTATCGACAGTACTTACATCCGTAATACCTCGGAAAGTTAATTCATATGTGAGCTCCTCTTTATCTGATCTATTCACCTCAATTTAACCTTCCATTGCGAAACGAGAAAAGAACAAAAAAAAATATACCAAAGCTGTGACAAAATTGATTGATGTCAATTACAAATATTAATTAATCAAACCAATATTCGGTATATTTCTACAATATTAATCGGACGAATCCAAAATGGTAGTAGAATAAAAAAAATTATTATTTTTTTTATTCTTTTTCAATTATTTTTTTTTACGCAGAGCGTCGAACGGCGTCCCCCTGTTAAAAAAATGAGAAGTGCCCTCGCAACTCCGAATTACAATGAAAAAGTAAAAATCCTAAATCTCGGTTGGCTTCTGCTGAAATAACAAAGGAAATCAGGAAATTTCGAATCGTACCCCAAATAATGCAAAAACACCGCAATCATATAATCGACGCCAAACGTCCCTCACCGTCCACTGCAGAAAAGTGAAGGTCCAATCAAGTTATATCAAGCACGCAACAATAACAAAAAAAAATCGACAATGTCACACACAAAAAAAAATTAACTGTAGGAACTAAAACGATACCTGATTTTGCTGGGCTTCGTTATGCTCATTAACAAACGTCTCAAAAATGAATTCAGCTACCACAGAGACATACAAAAGTCAGTATAATTATTTGAGAGAAAAAATTTATGGAAAGAAAAAAAAAATTATGGAAAAAATATATATTTCTGACGCATGCGTTGTAGTGCGTTGAAGACGTTGGGCGCCAAGTTTGCGACATGCCTTTCTTTCAGATGTATCTAAAGCTATTTTCTTTCACTGAGAGTAGGTGCATAGTGAGCACTCGCAAAAAAAATGAGAACCACAGGGTTATGCACGGCTATCAGTCGTGAGTTTGGGGTGGGTAGTTGGTCAAATTCAATTTAGGGCGCCACCAGCTCTAATGCAGCTCGAACTGGCAAACTCCCAGGTCTTTTGGGACCTACTCAGTAACAAAAAAAAATAACTACTACGGTAAAAATCGCGATATTATTCGTCTTTTAACTGAAATGATAATCAGGCAATTCAATTTAAACAGGCTTAATGAGGAATAGAGCAATTCGAAACTTTATTTATTTGAAACAAGATTTCCAGATGGAGATACGGGTATATTATCAATGCTACAAACAATAATACTAATAGTTCAATCGCAAAGCCTATCTAGTGGCAAGGGAATTTAAATAACTGCAGAATGCTGCTCAAATGTTGAGTATAAGAGTTTGGTACCGAACATGCGCATGTGGGGTTCATAGGACACATACATACATATCTTTATAAATATATCATATTCAAATAATGTCACCTATAAGCCAGGTAAATAGTGTGCGACAATTATTTCCAATTTGAATTTGAAATTCGAAGTTTCTCCGGTCTCCTCTCAACGACTCTAGTTTATGAATCAAGTAAAAAAAAAAAGGCTCTATATTCTACTCACTTGGCAAAAGGCGGATATATAAGTTTATAAAAAAAATGTTGTATCTCTTTCAAACGAGCTAATGAATAAGAGACATAAAAGATATCCCAAATGAAATCCTAATCTAAGGCTTATCTGTTCAGTTGGCATCTGTTCTGGAATCAAATATAACTGTATGGCCTCTCTGGTTATCAACGGCAAAAAGCACCAGCATGAGCAGGTCCTCCAAAAAGAAAAATCACACCAGATCCTTATGTGAAATTTGATACAGCTCACACAAAAGTTGTCACGGTGAGAACGTTGTATTTTAGCAATACTAAATCATGAAACCCTGGAAGTCGAAAAGTGTATTAGAAAAAAAAAGAAAAGAAAAGACAATGAAATTGAATTGAGACTTCTTCTACTTTGTACTTTGAAGTGAGACTTCTTCTACTTTGTAAAAGAATTACATACCTCAAGAAGAGGGTCCTTTTCAAAATCAAAAATGGCTGAGTTTCGTTCAAAACACAAAATGAAATCTTGGTTCTTTTTAACGGTCCGGAACAAATCCTTCAATGAAGATACTGATCTCCTCATCACTTCAAATAGATCAAAACACTACGTGAATAGAGCTCAAAATGCATTTAGTTGAACACAATCAATCCCAAGAATGGCTGAAATAATATTTTAGATAGAAGTGTCTACTCCAGTCATTACGTCGGAAAAATCGGGTTAGAAATGCAAATGAACCGAGAAAGCCAAATTTTAGATATTATGTTGGGGAAGACTAGAAAAGCTTAAGTTCAAATTGTCGACCAAAATAACCTTGTGGGTTTTCCGCCATCTTGAAAAAAGGTTAAATTCAGTTTTTTCATCATTACTCGGTTCCCCGTTGAGATAAGAAAATTTTTATTGAATACTTTTTTGTTGCTTTTCGCACGATCTACAATTGAGGTTTCATACATTTTTCACGTATCGATCATCGTTATCGAGATATCGATGAAAACAACCATAAATTTGGGGAGAACAAATTGTTTTTCGCTATTTTCTTTTTTCTCGTGAAAGATATCGAGAAATGTTCGAAATTAAACTTGTAGATCATGTCCAGACCTACAAATTCGTTTTTGAATTTTTTATTTCCGTCAAAAGTTACGACCTCTAGCGCGCCACAAAGTCAATAAGACTGTGTCCGGTTTTTATTTAGCCGCTCGCACGGTTCTATCCACACGTCAGGGAATTATTGCAATACAAAATAAATTAATAAACCAGCCAAATTATATATCACATACATGAAATTTATTAATCAAATAATTGTTATGCAGCAAAAATAATAATTACAGGCAGTCATTTTTTTCACACGTTTTTCGGCATTTTGATGGTCCTGGCTGTTCAAACTTCTCCTCGGTAGACTCTTCGAGTCGTGAAACTTCGTCAATCGCAGGAAATGATGCTGTGACGGTCAAAAATTTGTCATCGTTATCATCGTGATCGTCGTTGAACAAAATATCGACTCTGGCGACATTGTCGCAAGTCTGTCCACTACAGTGAAGCCAAATAACGGAGCAACTAATTCCTGCTTTCCTGCACCCTCAAGCAGCTCAAAATTTTCCTTTACATTTGCACGAAATGAGTTTTGAAAGTTCGGGTGGAGCGGGTGCGGCTGTGGTGCAAATTGGTTCAAGCCCGTAATTACTCTGTCGCCAACCCCATTCCTGAGGATCTTTGAAAATTCCGAGCCACGTTTGTACTCGAAGATATGTCCGGAAAACGTGTTGGCGGACTGCGTTTTACGTTGGTGGGAGTAGTGAAAGATTATTCGTCTTATGAAAGAATGTAGGCTTTCACGGCCGGTGTTAATACATCTCCGGTTTTTCGGGCTTGAGGGCCGTGTGGTGGAATTTTGACTTCCGGAGCTTTCGGCTACATCTGCAGCAGCCATCTTCAGCGGCGTGGTCTTAGTTGAACTCCCCTATGTGAGTTTACTACGACTGATTGCAAATCTGGAATTGACTCGTTTTTATTTTTCGTCCCGCCAGCGTTCTGTTGGTCGTCCGATTCCCTGGTTCTATCTGGTTTCGTCTTAGCTGTTCTTAGAACTGGATACCAAATTTTTTTGCGATTGAGATACATAAGCACAATTATAACTTCAACAGAAAGGACGAAGGACTAAATTTGAACAAAATTTGGTATCCAGTTCTCTAACTCTAACGGTCGCTCTATGGCGAGACGCACATTGCAGCGTCGGGCGCGCTAGAGGTCGTAACTTTTGTCGTAAATAAAAAATAAAAAAACGACTTTGTAGTTCTGGACATGCTCTACAAGTTTCATAACAAACATTTCTTGATATCTTTCACGAGAAAAAAGAAAATAGCAAAAAACAATTTTTTCTTCCCAATTATGTTTTTTATCATCGATATCTCGATAACGATGATCGATACGTGAAAAATGTATAGGAACTTAATTGTAGATCGTGCAAAAAGCAACGAAAAAGTTTCAATACAAATTTTCGTATCTCAACGGGGAACCGAGTAATGATGAAAACACCATAAATTCAACCCTTTTTCAAGATGGCGGAAAACCCACAAGGTTATTTTGGTCGACAATTTGAACTTAAGCTTTTCTAGCTCCCCCTAACATAATATCTAAAATTTGGCTTTCTCGGTTCATTTGCATTTCCAAATGTATATAATGACTGGAGTACTCGGACTGCCGAAGAAAAGATTCACAACCAAATATTTCTCCTAATCTATCACCTTCGATACCAACGAATGAAAAATGCGTGATTCCTGCTAAACGATACCAGGTTTTTTGTGTAGTTTGCAGGAGCGCAGAGATAGCGAACTGACAATACAACGGCTGAGTTTGTATAATACCAGGTAGGCCAAAAGTTAATATGAATGAGGATTTCGTCCGGAAGTCTGACGGACGGATAGTTGTTGTAACAATGAAATAGATTGTTACAAATTGACGTGACGATCCAATTTATGCTTAGTTAATCGTGCAGGGACTACTTTGTGAAATTATTTCATTTTGATGACATTCAATTCCGAACTCTAAACATTAACCGAAATATTGTTCAGTTCCTCGAATTTCGTGATTTGAGGGATTTTCATGGGAATTTACAAGCCGTTTGTATTCAAAACCGTGTCATAATGAGGATATGATGATGAGCATTTAACTTTTGTTTGCCATGGTACAACGCACCCACAATTGCTCTGAAAAACCAAGCATCATCTTGATTATCAATATTTATACAGGTACGTCTGTTTCGAATTTTTTCGGGCAGTCGTATGGACGCTGAACCAAGCCCGCTCATTTCATATTTATTAATGCCAATTTCAAGCAGAAATTCCTCAGATTCTTCGAGCTCATTTGGATCACCCAACAAAGTGGAATTAACTTCAAGACATTGCATTTCATTTGAATTTTTTGAAATTTTCGTTTTGTGAGAAAATTTCATTCTTTTCCTTATAGCATTTTCTTTTTTCATCCAGTATTTTATTCGTATCAAATGCTATTTTCTTTCAAGTTGAGGCTTACGTTCGACTTGTCAACTTAAACCGTATTCAACTTACTGCACCTAATCATGCACTAAAGTGAGAGCTATTCTTATACATTTTATTCAGTCACTAGAGAAACATTATGTATACCACAGAGTATTCGTTTTTTTATCTGAACTATAATAATGCTCCACAAATCCATGAAAAGGAAAAAAGGAATTAGTAGTGTTGTGAAAGATTTGTTATGTTTATTAGGTACCTGTTTTCAAGATGCCATATCATCTTCTAATCACCATCTAGAGTACACAAAATTTTCATAAATGCTTTCTGCTACAGATTACATCATTAATAGTATTCCTGTAAATTGAAAGAGACTATTTTGCTTGAAGTGATTGTTATAAAATAGTGTTCACCTGTTGCTGAAGAGTATAGCTACTCTAGTTCTCATGCATTTGTTAAATTTTTAAATATCTTTACCGTTGTATTTGTATAATTTCAGGCTTTGGATCGTCTATTTGCGTTGGTGGTGAACTTGAGTGTTTTCAATCTGTCATCATGAAATAAACATAAATTGGATGTCGACGTTCAATCAGCTGACGGATACTTTCTTTCATATTCCGTGAGCCGAGCTGTTAGTGTACGCTGTTCTCATCATTACTCTGAACTCGATGTGTTCGTTGTTACTCGACGTGAATTCCCAGGCATACCATCTGGAGGTTTGGGAAAACACTATTGTATTTTCAAATATTAGTCTTTTGACATCAGGTAGACATTTTTGGCTTTGAAACGTTTTTCTTCACTCAATAACATCCATATATACTATTTAATATTTCCTATTATAGTCTCTACCTGTTTGGACATATTTCTTTTGATGAAATTCAAACTTCTTTGTATGACGTCACCGTATCGACGTGAAAAGCAGACTCAAGATGTGTGTCAGTTAGAATGCGCTGTATGTTGATTTTTGTAGAATTTTCAAAAAAAAGTCCTTCGAGTGCCATTATGAGTTGAGGAAAAGGTTGAAACTGCCCTTTTGCCGGCGTGACTTCAGAGAGGCAAGTCATAGGCACTGACTTCCTTCTGAAATTATTTTTTTGAGAATACGTTGAAGTATCTGGTTATGTAGCTGCTCATTTTTGCTTCTGTTGAGCACAAGATTTCCGTCTAAACCCGAGAGGTATGTAAATTTAGTATTTAGATCTTGTTGGACCTTCTTTCACCATTTTGCCTATTTTTTTTGTATGTCGAAATTGGTTGTAACTGAACCTTTTTCACAGGGTTTTTCCGTTGGGGCTCGATTCATCCCTTTATTTTCTTGGCGGGGAGTGGAGAATCCTTTTGATGAGTTTCCTTTTGAGTCTGATGTCGAGAAGTCCAACATTGGTGCCATGAGGCCGTATTCAGCAGTCACGTTGTAACCGAACCGTAGCTACAGCCCTAACTCCGCCGAAGTAAGCCAGACCTGATGTAGTTCAGTCATACCGAAACGTTCAGCATGCAGGTGTTGTTGTAAAGCAGTTTTGGTTTCACTAACAGCAGCTGTCACGTTTGACTCCAGTCTAGTTTCATCCAGAAGTACATCCCTGAATATTCACCGTTTGATACATCCACTCAACAAGTTCATCACCACCACTAATGGACCGTCTGAGGAAGAGCTGATTCTGTAGCTCTAGGTATCATTTTCATTTATTTCAGTCATTTAGTATCGCAGAACATATTTGTTCAAATTTGTCCTTGATACTGGATACCGTACATATACTGTTCCAGATTGTACATAGCTCATTGTATATTTCCATCCTTCCGTTCAAGATACTAAAGTAATAAACTATTTCGGGGATTTTGACTTTCATTTCATAAAGCTGTCATTGTCAATATTTTCGTTTTCTGGGTTTCATAAAATCAAATTCTAGTGGCGCCTAACATTTTTTTATTTAGCTTTCAATCGATATTCATTTATACTTAACTTGAACCCATGCCCAATGCCGCCAGACGAAAAGCTGCCGTTCGCTGTGTGTAAAGTAAATTTTATGCCACATCCTACCAGATGTATACATATTGTCGAATAATGTCATGAATCTCATTCCAATCGACACAGTGCTATGGGATATTCACTGGCGCAGCAGATGATTCACTAATGGGTTGAATCCTTCGTGAAGGGTATCTGCTTTGCGGCATATTTCGATTGAATACTTTATCGATAATATTCAACTGCTTCACAACATTCTCTTTCTCTTCATAAAATTGAATATCTCCGCTGAATCCCCGAGCCTCGGGTGCCATTTTAATACTATTTCAATAATAATAGACAAGTGCGTACTTGTCTATTATCATTACCCCGTGCTGGGTAATCGCACGTTAAAAGGTAAGGCCTTGTTGATCCATTGCTCACACAAGTTTCGACTTCTGAGGGCTGACGTTCGTCAGCTGGTTAACGAAACGAACAATACAACAATACAACAATACAATACATCAGAAAATTCAATTACCCTTCTCCTAAGCGAATTGACGTTTGAAAAAATTGAACGAGAATTGACGTTCGAAATCAAGCGACGGAAGGTGAACGGTTTGATCGGCGTGGCACTCCCCAGCAATTAGGGTTCCAGGCCAACAAGAGTACTAACGATGCCATGTTCTCTCTATTGGAAAGGGTTTACTATGAAATCAATACCAAAAAAGCAACTGCCGCAGTTTTTTGCGACTTATCTAAGGCGTTTGACTGCGTCGATCACGATATTCTCTTGGGCAAACTTCAGCATTATGGCATCAGACAAAAATCACTTCAATGGTTCAAATCATACTTATCCAATCGCAGTCAACTAGTGAAGACTAACAAATTCTCGTCAGAGTTATTTTTGCGATATGGTGTCCCCCAAGGATCGGTTCTGGGTCCGACTCTTTTTTTACTTTATGTCAATGACTTGGCACGTGTGGATATATCAGGGGGTTTTACGTTATTTGCGGACGATACTACTATTTCATGGCATAGCAAGGATATCGAAGAGCTACACCGCTCAATTTCGGAAGATGTCGTCACAATAAAACACTAATGTGATTCAAACAAATTATCTATCAATATAGGCAAAACCAGTATCCTCACTTTTCGCGGTACTGTACCTGAAATCAGTCTTGGAAATGGTGTAATTGATAATAAAAACCAAACCACCTTTCTTGGGCTCATCATTGATAACAAGTTAACTTTTAAAGACCATGTCATAAAACTGAGCAAAAAAATAGCTTCGGGATGTTACGCTCTGCGAGTTATTACCGATGAGCTAGGCCAATCAATCTCCAGAACTGCGTATTTCGCTCTTATTGAGTCGCATTTAAGGTATGGAATAGCTTTTTGGGGTGTGTGCTCAAGAGAGCTCTTGGAAACCGTTTTTGTTTTACAGAAGAGAGCTGTGCGGTATATCTGTATAGCAGGGTACAGGGATAGCTGCAAACCTCTTTTCAAATCCCAAGGTATTCTCACTGTTATATCCCTGTTCATACTAGAATCTGTTTGCTTGATAAAGAAACATAAGACTCCTTCATTGAACATTGTTCATAACACACGTCGTCCTACCAATAATATAGAACTTCCAATACCTCATACTTCCACTGTGAGGGACTCAATCATTTTCAACGGTATCAAAATGTATAATCATCTACCAGTCAATTTGGAAAACATTGAAGATCTCAAGAAATTCAGGAGACTAGTAAAAAATGTACTTGCTGACAAGCCCTTTTACTCTCTGCGAGAATATTTCAAAGACAATTTGTCTAACTGAGACATGAAGATTTATTTATAAAATGACATAGTTTTTATTTATACCTTTCTATACAAATGTATTTTAACGTGTTGCACTTGTTTCTACAATGTTTTTTTTATAAAATTGAACTTACCTCCGTATACTGCAGGTATATATATATGTGTGTACGTTTATGTGTATGATTATATAATACTCCTAGATGTATTTGATGCTTTGTCTATGAGAATTCCTATGGTAAATTCTTCAACGTAGGTAGCCCTTCCCGTTTTCATTTTCTAATGTTGCACACTCTGTATATCCTTATGGTAGACATTTGCACACCCTGTATATCCCCACGCAAAATTTTTACGCAGCCGTCCGTTTTCTTTAATTTTGCACACTCTGTGTATCCCCCATGGTGGATTTTTTCTTTATTGGCCACGGCCAAATGTTCTGAAAACCGGCCCACCTTTGCCTGACAGCCACACCAACATCGGTCACCATAATATTAAGTACTGAATGGAAGTGGCCGTTACTTGATGAAAATCCATATTAAACAAATAATATACAGTTGCCTGTAAGATCTTCACATAATAGGGTTTACTAAACCGCGATACATGTTTCGCTATACAATAGCTTTCTAGAGCCGGAACTTCGAACTAATCCTAACACTGTAACAATTCGAAATTATACACCTTCATATCCGAAGGTCAATGAGAATATATAGTCCGACAACTAAATAATAGATCAATCAATGGTCCGACATATAATTTTCAGTACAATTTCCTGGAAAGAACATGTTCAATAGAGGCGAATTATTTAACATCATCCATAAGGAACTATGGATGTTTACACTTAATAATTTCCAAATTCTCCAGGATATTGAGTTTCAAACCTTTTCCTTGGAAATGAAGGATTTCAAATTGTACAGATATTGTAATTCACAATTCATCTACCCATCCTCACCAACATGAAGCGGCAGCATTTAAGATGTATGATTCACAGACTGGTGAATGTTTCCTTATCAGATAGGAATTTCGAAAAAGAACTGAATATTATAGAACAAATCGCTATTAACAACGGTTATGATAGCGATTTAGTAGACACTTTATTGCCCAAGAAGCTGTATAGTCAAGTCCTGAAAGAAATCTATCCAGTTACAACGAATTATGATAGAAATCACATAACGTTGACCTATATAGGTCAACCGATTAAGAAAATGTCTAATTTTTTAAAACAGAAAGATCTGAAGGTTGCATATAAAACAGAAAATAATTTGAGCTCTCATATCAAAAACAACAAAGATAGAAGTTCAGTATCAGATAGATCCGGTGTTCATAAATTAGTGTGTGGTACATGTCCTATGTTTTATGTCGGTCAAACGGAAAGAACATTTGGTACACGTTTGAAAGACAACAGAAGTAGTTTCCAAAATGGTGAGACAAATTCTACGTATGCATCTCACCTCATCACAGAGACACATAGGATCAACCACGAATTTGAAATCCTTCATTTCCAAGGATAAGGTCTGAAACTCAATCTCTTGGAGGGTTTGGAAATTAACAAGTGTAAACATCCACAGTTCCTAATGAATGATCAGACGGAGTTGAATAATTCGCCTCTGTTGAACATGTTTTTTTCAGAAAATTGTACTGATAAGGATGTGATCTAATAATTAGTTGTCGAACTCTATATTCTTTTTGACTATCCGATATAAGGGTGAATAATTTCGAATTGTTACAGTGTTAATATTAGTTTAAAGTTCCTGCTTGAGGAAGTTATTGTATAGCGAAACACGTGTCGCGGTTTAGTGAGCCCTGGCAAGCTTTTATTTTCAGCATGTCGGTGAGATCACGGTTGGGTTTGCGTTGGGTTAGGGTAGGTCATGCTGCCACTTCCGCGCTGAGGGCACCACAGCTGATCTACTGATGATATAACGTATGAGATAGAGCCAAAGAAAAATGCTGAGGCATTTTTCATAGAACTAACTTTGCCATTTTTTTCGGTTTTTGTCAGTTTTCCTCTGACGCTTACAACTGCATCGTACATGAGTAGCCATGTTTCACTCTGCTGAATGGCAATTTCGATGATATCATTGTTCTCGAAGGATTTAACATATGAATAGTGAGTTCTCGTTTCCAAACGTTGAATATTCTCCTAGCGATCAAATACCCGAACACCAAACTGATATTTCTGCACTCGACGCGCGCTTCGCTAACAAGGTGAGCATCTTCAGTATCTTGATATATGAATTCATGAAATCCACGACGATGAATCAACTGTCCCAACAAACTCCTAAGAAAAAGTCCACATGTACAACCTAAACCTAACCATAAATGGTTTAGGTTCTACAGTCAAATCTATCACTGGAAACCTTGACTCCATTGATGGAGAACAGCATGAAAATTTGATCAAAAAACTTCAGAGAAACCAAAGTAAATTCAGCGACACTATCAGAACACAAAACACGGTGAGCATTGAGTTGATGAACTGAATCAACAACACTATCAAACATATGTCGTAATGATAAGTTGTTAGAATCAGAGATTTCACAGATTTACAAAATCATAAACTGAATACAGAGAGAAATCAACTCTTATCAAAGATATTTTGAGTCATTTGATCAATATGTATGCGATAATCAACTCTATCTTATAAGACATCAAAGATTAATTTGTTTTCCGAACTGAAAATCATTCTAAAAAAATTGTTGTTCCCAGTATAATACATTCAGCTGATCTCTATAAAATATTTCTCAAGATCGAGAAATCTTTGAAAAGAATACAACTGCCATTCAGTATTACCTTGAATAACAGCCTGCTTTTTGAAAACATTATACGAATCAAAAAAAATATTTGGAACAACCATTCGAATACTATCACTTGTATTCCATACCTACTCCCTCGAGGAGCCAGTTTAGGTCAATAATACCGCGGGAAAAGTTCTTACTGGAAAACCATCTGTACTACACAATCCAAAGCGACGTGTGCCTTGAAATATCAATGGGTGGGATTGCTGCCATTCCAAGAGACACTTAAACTCATCTGTAAAGAACAAGAAGAGATTATGCACTCAGGTGGAATGTATCTCACTAAAATTCTAATCGCTTGTCCAATATCATACAAATGAGGTAATAATCAATGATCGAGTCTGGATTATTCCCAAATTACCAAATCTATTTCCAGATATAAAGAAACACAAATAGAATTCACACCATGAGTGAATTTTAGCCTCCACTTAGAAGACGTGAAACTAGATGAACTACAAGAAATCAAGACCCGAATCATCAATAACCAACCAGATGTGTCATTTCCCATACAGAGGTGGGCCTCTCCTGTTCAAACGACAGCAGAGCATAAAGAGTTTCCAACAGAAATCCACTGATTTTATCAATACCTGCCCATGTCTTTCCTCGCTGCCTCATTGAGATCTGTTTAATCGGGAAACTTCTGCAAACAAGGAGAAATTAGGATCTCTAAACAGTCTCCAGGCCATTCGCTAGGGCTTCTCTGGCAGGATTATCCGCTGGGTGCTTGTTGAAGAATTGCGGTAAGAACTTGTTCAAAGCATCATAATGACCCAGAAGAATTCGTTTCTCTTCAGAGGTAACCGCCCATTTAGCAGTACCAATAGAATGAAACTCAAAAGTCACCACCTGGCTTCTGGTTCTTTCCTCGACATCAGAAGGATCCTGCTTGAATGTGGTTGACAATGTTCCTTGCTGAATGGTAATGGTTGGGACTTCTATGGTCTATATTATTGATTCTATTGATACCTGTTGCTGAGAACAGAAGATGAGAATAAAAATCAAGTAAAAATATTGAATAAAGAAATAAATGAATAATTATGAATGAATGTTGGACGCAGGTTTCAAGTCGAGTGTACTCACGTTTCGATTGCTGGTATCCGGAATCAGTCATCACCCAAAGACGATTGCGGATACCAGCAATCGAAACGTCGTGAGTACACTCATCATGAAATTTGGTTTCAACATTTATTCATAATGTTTCATTTATTTTTTCATTCAATATTTTTTACTTGATTTGTATTTTTATCCTTTCGTTCTTTGCTACAGGTTTCAATAGAGTTAATAATATAGACAATGGAAGTCCAAACCATTACCATTCAGGAGGATCTTATTATATATAATAGTAATGTTTATACCCAAAATATTTGTGTCAAATGATGTATATAACTGTATTGCACATTTTCAAGTTTCTTATCATCGTGATTAATACATTTCCTAGGCCATAGTTCATGAAATGAACTAACATCATTATTATATCCAGAATAGGATATACTTACCCATGACGAAATATCTCCTATTGCGGCTGTTAGAATCTTCAGGAAATCATTGTTCATAAAATAAACAAACATTGTTTTCATACACTAGAATAGAATATACCTGCCCATACCGAAACATATTCTATTGCGGCTGATAGAATCTCTAGAAAATCGTTGTTCATAAAATAAATGAACACATTTTCATACACTGGAATAGAATAGAATATACCTATCGATGCCAAACACCTCTTGTAGATTATTGCTTATCTATGTAGTCGAAAAATCTATTGTACCGACTGACACTGGGAGATTATTGGTAAACTGCAGTCGGACCTCTTGTGTTGCGGCTGACAGGTACTGCCGAACCTCTTGTGTTTAGACAAGTACATACTGCTTCACGATCATTAAGATATCGTGCTTCAGTCTCGAAGTGTCTTGCTGCGATCTGGCCACTAGGCATAAGACTGCACAGTAACAAATTCATTGGCATTACTGCCTCCCGAGTACGATCTTTCCCTGTGAGATGTAAGTTTCACGTGGGGTACGCAGAAATACCCCTCGACCTAGCTAGATGTCTTGACCGTTTTCTTGACCTCTCACCCAATGTCTGAAAATAGTTCCAAAATTGTTTGTTTCCGTTAACCAGTTGACGAACGTCACCCTCAGAAGTCGAAACTTTTGCGAGCAATGGATTAACAAGGTCTTACATTTTAACGTGCGATCACCTAGCACGGTGGCCCTGTGGAGAATTGAACCCCGGTCTTTCTCTTGAAAGACGAATGTGCTAACCTCTATCCTACCAATAACCACTCTCACACACCTCTACTCTAATCTCCTGAGTCTTCTTTCTAATGAATTCATTTTCCCATAATTTTTCCATCTGAAGATGATGAAAAATTCTTATGACAAAGTCATACGAAAAACTGCCTAAAATTTCCGAGGGTGCGCATACGCATTTTCAATTTGTGCAGCAGAAAAGTAGAAAATTCAGTGTTATCAATTTCGAAATATCATCAGTTGAGCACTATAAAACTAAATGTAAATTTTCACTAGAGTGGAATGAGCGAGCGTATTTCCACCACTGCTATAGAATTGGCTACAAAGAACAGATAGTCAATAAAATATTAACATTCGAAAATAAACTTAGTGTTGTCAATATCAGTCGTTATGTCAGTCAGCAGTAGATAAAACAATAAGCATCTCCAATAAAAATTCGTATTTGAAAAACAATATTGAGCAAGTTCACTCAACTTGAAACTTGGTTTCAACATTCGTTCATTTTTATTCAAATTTCTCCATTTGATAATTTTGTTTCATTTTACTCTTAGATGATGAACATTTAAATTTTTTTTCACCATATCAATATCAATTTTATTTTCTTGTCTGTGACCGAAATCCACTAGAGCTTTTTATTTGGATTGAAGTGCCTTAATTGATTGTATTCCTCACATTATATGTAATTTTGATCATTTTATTCGTTTGACTCTCCGAACCAATACCACTCAGCAAGTCACATTGTCAACCACATTCAAGCACTATTTTGAGTCGTCAGAATTCTAATTCACACTTCACTGGAAGGATGTTTTTCTCTTTGGTGATTTTAACTCTGATTACGGAACGTGTGAACGGTTTTTCTTCACCGCACAAGAAATTCCTTCGGGTTCACTCTGCGTAGTGAATAATGACAGTGGATATTATTATTTCTATCATTATTTTTACTCATATGACGCCATCATGAGTACATATCCGCGATACCAGGTTGCAGAAAATGGTTGAATATCTGCGAAAATATGAACGAAATTCGTTACGGTTCGATGTCACATTCGTGTGACACACAAATTTCAAACACGTTTCGAAAGGGACCAAGAAAATGTAATTCAAGCCTTTTGAAAATAATTTTTAATGTAAATCTGGCTTGAAAGCATCAGCAGGTCGAGTTCGATGATCTAAGAAATAAAAAAAGTAACCAAAGAACATTTTGCGAAACACTGTTTCGATCCAAAAAGGAAGTTTTTATAAAGAAAGATCGAATTCGACTGAGGACATTCATCTACAATGCCATCAGACAAAAACTAACTATTCGAAAATATATCCAGATGTTTTAATAAGGTACGCGTCCATAGATATGCATCGTACGGATCGTATAAAACGTATCGATTTGTGGTAGTGCGTCCACTGAATCCGTAGCGATCGGATTGCCGATGCGACGGTCGGCTTTTGAGTAACATTCGCATTCTCGTTCTGAGTGGACGATCGGAAACATTACAGTGTGTAATGTTTCCGATCATGGAAAGTGAGGAAGAACTTGTCATTATTGCTTTGTTATTAGATGAAGAAGAAAGGAGGGAAAATAAGAGAAGACATAGAATGTGGATACATGACATATTCAAAAAAAGATCACAATTTGGAGAATATCATACACTATTCACTGATTTGCCCCATGATATGCGTAATAACAATTATAATTGTAGACTTAGTGTCGAAATGTGACAAAATTCAAATGATCTGTGAGGCGACCAGTGACATGCGTCCACTTATCGGCAATCCACATGACGTCACCCGCACCAGTCAGAAAAGTTGCTCGGCATTACCGACGGACCGATACGTGCGATCCGTCCGCTGCCGGTCGGTGGACGCATATGTATAATTTACTATACTAATAATTCTAAAATCCGTTTCATACGATCCGTACGATATGTACGATGCGTACCTATGGACGCGTACCTTTAAACTTCATAATTACATCAAGAATGATTGTTTTTCTGAAACACGATATTTTGAAAAAACAATCTTTTATTTAACTTTTCCTTTTTTTATAGGTTTCTTTAGTGAATTTAACCTACATCTAGTTTCCCAATTGACTTGAAATTATGCAGGTGTTCATAATTCCGGTGACAATGCTAATGGAATTTGTGTATTACAAATAAAACAAAATGGCGGTACCAATATGTCAGACAGGATTTGTAATTATGGTACGATTCTATAAAAATTCGTATATGGTGTGAAATAAGCGACATTGTGTTTGCTATCTATGAACAAAAAAAACGGTTCTTTTCAGAACCACAATTTTCCTCTAAAATGAATTCGTTTGAACTTTCCGATTATGACGTATCAATAATACCAATAACATGACATTATCAACGATTTTTTCGTTCGGTTACATATTTCGCTGATACAAAAGTGAATATATCACATCAACATTTTTAGAAATAGAAGAAAACAAAAACTTTCTCTTCTTCACGAAAATATAATCTTCCTAATTATTAAAAATATCATGTCGAAGGTTAAAAAGCACATCGAATCGTTTTCTTATCGATTCGAGTTACACTCACTAAGAATATTCGAAACGATTTGCCCATCAACGGATAGACAACGGTGTACGAATTAATATCAGATGAAAATAATGTGAATTAATGTTTCTCTCTTAATTATTGCAGTATGCTTTTTTTTTTCTTCTTCTTCATAATAACTTGAATGATTTCGAATAATATGATCAGTCGGACGCTATTAGAGTACATTGTTGTTTTCGTTGGATAGTTTTTCAAAATATCGATGTTGGTTGAAGTATTGGTGTGTATAGTTGTTATGTTGCGAGGTAGACACGACACCACATGAGTACTTTTTTTTTTTGGCAAAAGGCCAAGTATTTCAATATTTTATTCGGTCATCGTATTTATGTCACAATAAAATAATTCGAAATGGCGGCACCAAGATGACGACGAGTGATGTAATTATTGCTCGAAGTTTTGGAGTCGGAGATTATGAAATTCAATAAAATCACTGATATCATAAAGAATATATACTATAGTCAATAAAGACAAATTTGTATTCAAATGCCCGAAAAGAAATGAAATTCTTCTTTAAGGAGTTTGTCTTCTCATGCACTCAAAAAAAAAACATAATGTCTTCCATTGCTCGGCCTAGGTCGATAGCTGACTAACAGATTGAAGAACTGTCCGGAAATACAAGATAGGTATTCCTGCGCGGCAAGATTTTGAAACTGTTACCCAGGTTAACGTAGGTCAAATAGTTAAAAAAATTATACATTAATACCGTCTCACACATCGGCTAATGATTTATTATTTATTGTGTTAAAATTAAAATTACACATCTCCTATACGGTTTAATATTACAGTTCGAGCTAAGGCACATTCAGTCAACAGTCTGTAATTCACTTGGCCCAGGAGTATGGCTATCAAGATATTCGATTTTCCGAAATATCACAGTTACGATAGGAATGAGTATTTCCAGATACATATAAATGTACAGACACAAGAAACAAAACAAAATATCGGGGAACAATCAATCAAAATGTCCAGTCTTCAGGCAAGAGTATTATAAAAATAGAGAAACTTCTGGAGGAGAAATAAATCAAGTTCGATACTCTTATGGAAAACAATAAACGACGCGTGCTCGAAAACGAAAAAAAATATAGAAGTAAAAGAAATAAGACTTGCCAACAATTTAACCACAACTAACCCAATGGCTATCGCAAATGAATTTGTGAAACATTATACAAAAATTGGGGAAGACCTTGCAAATCAAATCGAAATTCTGGATGATTTTGAAGAAGAAAGAAAACTCAATCAAAAATCAATTCATCTAAGAAATACCTCTGTAAATGAAATTGAAGAAATAATAAATAATCTCAAAAAACATAAGGCCGCGGGCATAGATGACATATCTGTAGAAATTATCCAAAATATCAAACATTACATTAAACATCCACTAACATTTCTCATAAACAAAGTACTCAACACGGGTTACTGGCCAAAAAGTCTGAAAACAACAGTCATCAAACCTGTCTATAAAAAAGGAGATAAACTGGAATGCATAAATTATAGACCTATATCCCTCATCACAGGGATAACAAAAGTTGTTGAATACGTGATTAAGAGTAGACTGGTGAACTTTTTCGAAAAATACAACCTATTGTCACCAAATCAGTACGGTTTCAGAGAGGCCAGATCAACACAGGATGCAATAAAGGAATTAACAACTCAGATACATAAAGCTCTAGAGAAAAGCAAACCCTGTCTTTGCATATTTGTCGATCTGGCCAAAGCTCTCGATACGGTTAGCCACGGTAAACTATTGAATGCTCTAGAAGATCTAGGAATCCGCGGAACGTGTTTAACTTTAATGAACAGTTATTTGTCTGAAAGAATACAATGCGTGAGTATAAATAGTCAAAAAAGTGACTTTGAACCGGTGAAGTTCGGAGTGCCTCAGGGAACCATACTGGGACCTATTCTATTCACAGTTTATCTCAATAATCTTTTCCTTGTTCATACTAAAGGAACAATAATAAGTTACGCTGATGATACAGCAATCAATTACGAAGCTGAAACCTGGCAAGCACTCATATTGAAAGCTCAGAACGACTTTAAAAATATCAGTGAATGGCTCAACTATAGACTATTAACAGTCAACTATACAAAAACCAAATACTTAGCCTTCTCAATAAACAAACATAATTTACCCATTTTACAACCTCTTGAAATCCAAAATGGATCTAATATCACTCAGATACCCCAAACAACCGAAATCTGTTACCTCGGTATTACACTTGACAGTAATCTCAAATGGGACCTGCAGGTTAAAAAATTAGTGCTGAAAATACGGAGTTTGCTATCTAAATTCAAACTCCTTAAAAAACTATTAACAGAAAAACAACTACACATATTATATTACGCACTCGTGGAATCTCAGCTGAGATATGGCGTAATAGCTTGGGGAGGAGCATACAGTTGTACTCTAAAAAACGTGGAAATAATTCAAAAATGGATTTTGAAAATAATTTACGACAAACCAATCACTTTCCCGACCGATAACCTTTATAAACTTGGAAAAATCCTAGATATACGTCAGATATTCTATTTAACGGTTGCCATAGACCAAAGGAAAAGCAAAAATAAAATATTTTCAGAAAACTCTTACTGTACAAGAATGAAAAATTATACTCTCATGGTACCACTTGTAACTAAGACACTAACACAAAGATCGAGTATATTTCTTGGACCAAAAATCTATAATGATTTACCAGTTTCACTGAAAAAATTGAACTCCCTCTCTCTTTTCAAAAAGAAATTGAAAGTTTGGTTACTTTCTCGACCAAGAATATTAACACACCAAATTGTTGATTTAAAAAATACATACTACACATAAACAATACTCCAATAATTTACCCCCTTCCAAAATAAAGCACGCCAAATTATCTATCTTGAATAAAGTTCCTGAATACTTTTTCCAATTTCCAACAACACACGAACCATTAGAAATTTTTGGTATTGAATTTGTGGCTCTGTCTGGTTGCGGTGGAGAAGAAAGGATCAGAGACTACCGACATCAACACAAGTTTTACTTTTCTGATTTGGTGACTCCATCTTTCACTTCTCTCCAATCAAATTATATGATCAAGTTTTATCGACATATCTGTTGATACATAAATTCGGGTGTTCTGGGTCCACCACGGGTAGCCTTCTATGATGCTCGGGGCGCATGGAAGCGTTGGGTCTTATAAATTACTTCACTCCAAATAATGTATTAGTACACAGGTATATATTGGAATCATGGTGATAATTGTTCAATTCAATAGACAGTAATACCATACATTATTACTAACTATCACAAACTGAATTTAAACGAAAATTTATGTTATCGTGAGCTCTCAACCTCTTACATGGATTTTTTATGTCAAATAACACACTGATTGTACATATCTCCACGTAAAGCTGATAATATCAGCTTAAGTGGATTCTATGTTTATTCATAATATATTTGTATATTTCCAATTTTTATTTGTGAAAATTACATTTGTTACCTGTTCCCAAATAATTCACCATAACTTCGCTATTATGTAATTGTTTGAAAATGAATTTATTGAATTTTGAATAAACGTTATTATTATTATAGAATGAAAACTGCCCATTTATCTGAATTGTGAAACTGAAAAACAACTGAAAACTCTGAATATTGACAACTTTCAACTGGCTTCATCATTTTGCCGAACATCCAATATACATGGTGGAACAGCAATATACTACAGAAAGGGTTCAAGATATGAATCAAGAAAGAAGATTGAGGACATTCCTGTGTGCAATGAGTTTGATGTGAGGCTATTGAAACAACATTCGAGAAAGACAACATCATTATAGTCTCCATATATAGACCATCAGGCGCCTCGATAGACATTTTCATTGAAATTTCAGAAATGCTGCTAACACAAATAACGCAGGAGAATAAATTGATTATTATAGCAGGGGACTTTAATATAGAATTGATAGATGAAAACAGAACAGATGAGGACATGCTGTCACTACTCCGATCATTCAATCTTGAACAAACAATCAATGAATTCACAAAAATTACAAGTAAAACAAAAGTTTCATCGACATATATTTTCACGAATTTAAGACATTATAGAACAACTGTAGTAGAAACCCACATATCAGATCACACTGCACAAATTTTAAGATTCCAAATTAACAACACTACAACAAACAAATGCTTCTATCGCAGATTTTCCAGTGAAAAAAATTAAAATGATTTTAAGAATGAATTGATAAATGAAGATATTCGGCTGAGGTATACAGTCACAGCATGTCATCAGTTGACCTACAATGGCAATCATTTATTACCAATTTTACCAATATATTTGATGAATATTTTCCTCCAAAAATTGTGAAAAAGGAAGCCAATAAGGTCGAACCAAAGTTAGATAATGAAACAATTGGAATATGTTGACATGGATTGGACATTCTGTTAACTTCATCACAGAGTATTCCCATTTTCAGAGAGCAGCATAAAGAGGTGAAGAAAGAATATGATGATCTCTTGCGTGAGGCAAAAAAAGATTCATACAGCAGAAAAATTAACGCATCCCACAATAAAACTGAATGCATGTTGAATATATGTGAAGAACTAACGGGTAGAAACAATAAAAACGTTGAGTGTCAAATGAAGGGAGAACCAGAAGAAGTGGTATCGAAATATGATGAATTCTCGCTTATTGTCATACCAAATATGAAGAAAGATGCGCCTAATGTTCCTTTTCAATGCAATATAAAAGAGAATTATCAATCATTATTTTTAAAAGCGGTTACCACTCAAGATATCTTGAACTAATCACGAAGAATTAAAAATAAACATACAAGTGGAGACGACGAAATACCTTCATCCTTAATGAAAGAAAATATATTTCAATTGAAAGGAGTATTGTCCTATATAATTACCAACTCTCTCAAGACGGGAATATTTCCACCACAATTGAAATTATCTCTTGTGAAACCTATTCATAAAAAATATGACGCTGAGTTGATGGAAAATTATAGACCCATAAGTATTCAACCCAGTTTCTCGAATATATTTGAATTAGCATACTGCTAGTCAATTTCTTTGATTACTGTCAGATTTTCAGCGAAAACCAACATGGATAAATTCAGGGACGATAAAAAATGTCAGCTATATTCCAGTTCAGAAAAAATATAACACAGTTAATGGAAAAAATCATTAGCGTTAGGAATGTTCATAGATCTTTTTAAAGCATATGATTGCCTAGATAGAAACCTACTACTGGTGGAACTGAAGAGGTACGGCATCACAGAAAATGCGTTCAGATGGGTTGAATCTTACTCAAAGAGTGAGAATAAAAAATCAAGGGATAATTTATAAATCAAAAATTCCACTATCAAACATTGGAATACCACAAGGTAGTATATTGGGTCCAATACTTCTCATAATCTTCATGAATGATCTATGTCCAGAACATCTGTGTCAACACCAATTCATAACAAACCATGCAGATGACACAAACTTATTGAGTGGGGGGGAAAACTTCCCTGAATCAGTTGAGACTGCAAGTGATCCGTTCACTAAAACAAAATGGTGAGTCGAAAGTAACAAATTGATCCTGAATGAATCAAAAACCAATACAATTCTATTCCGTTCGAGGCAACTACGGCTAGAATGCCCCTCAACAATTGAAATCAACGAAGTTAATAAAGAGGTAACTCATAGTACAAAATTTCTGGGTTTTGACCTCAATAACTTTTCAAACTGGACTGAACACATAGACGCTGTGTGCAGTAGACTAAATTCAACTATTTATGATATCAGAACTAGGTACCATCAGGTATCTACATTCCGATTCAACAAAAATCATATTCCACGCCAATTTTGAGTCTGTTGCAAAATGTGGCATTACATTCTGGGGAATCAGTACCGACATCCAGAGAGTTTTTGTCATTCAAAAAAGGGTGATGAAAATAATGTTCAATAAGTCATACAAAGATTCCTGCAGAGGAGTATTCAGATCCAATGAAATTTTGACTATGGTTGCAACTTATATCTATGAATGGTTGATGTTCCTTTTCAAATTCAATAAATAATTTGTTGAGAATCATATTTCTCACAAACATGACACGAGAACTAGAAACATCAACTATCCCCTACACAGGCTGAGTGTAACAGAAAATAGCCCAGACTATATGTCCATAAAATTGTTCAACAAACTACCGGACAGAATAAAATCAATTGGTAGCCTGAATATGCGCAAAAAAGAGATCAAAAGTTTGGTCATGGGCATTAAACCCTATAACATTGATGAATACTTAAAATATAATTCTCGAGTGTGAACTTCTCATATGGAATTGTGAATTTTTTGACGTCATTTCATTATATTTTTCTATATGATTCTTGTACTGTATCGTTGACATTTTCTGAAATGATGAATATTATTATAATTATCATTTCTTTGAACTGATTACTGTTCAAATTTTCAAATGCTTCATCAGCAGCTTTGACCAGGTATTCTTGAAATATTTTATATCGCTGGTTAGCAGTGACGGTACCGGCTTTCCCCAATGATTTCCTTTCAAAGATTTCAGCGCCAAAGTTGATATCTCTATAATACACCAGTGAATCAGTTGTTCCAAGTCTTTCATTTCACATATCTTCTTTTCGCCTGATCAGTCCACTCATTGATTCCAGGCATGGCTTCTATCTCCAGAACAAGCTTGAAGGTGATATCACAGTTTGATTTCAGATAAGTTCTAAAATGCAAAGCCAATGATGGTGTCTTGAAAGTTTTGGTAATTTGATCGTATCCACTGATAACCTTAGTAGCAGCTACCACTGATTAGAACATTTCGGGTTTCAAGAAATCAATGAAACAGATAACTTCTGGATCGATTTTCCTCAGAATCACCAAAAGGCGTCCTATTTCTCTGATTTTGTTTGATACTACAACTGAAATTTGTTGCCTCTTATGTTTAGATAGTAGAGCTTCTCCATTTGAACAAATTGAAGGATCCCTTTCAACAACAGCACTGATTTCATCAGGCCTCATAATATAAAATTCTCGCTCACTAATTCGTGAGGAGTTGAGGAATTCATTGTTACTTCAACAAGCTATTGCCATGAAAGTGTGAAACTTGTTGAAGCAACTCTTTCCAGGTTTCTGTTCAGTTTATGGTTTGTTTTTGCATGTTTCAATATGTTTTAACAATGTTTCTTAGTACCATGGTCAAGAAAAAAGGTGTAAGCAAAATACTTCGCATCATTTCTTGGACCTCTTAACAGGATTCAATACATCCTTCTCCACTTCGAGAAGAAAATACTCCTGTTTCCTCAAAGCTGCAACGATTGCCAATCGTTTTTTGCTTCGTGAAGGCGAGGTTTCAAGCAGCACTACTACTTTATTGTTCTTGTGATGTCTCATTAAATGCCAGAAAAAGTTGGTCTTCACATCATAAAAACACAAAGAACATATTATTGGCCTTTCTCTAGCAGGAACAGACTTATTGTATCTTCGACGATCCAGAAATATGAGTTTCAAAAAATATACTAACAACTGAATACGTGTTAAAAATACCAAAAGAAGACAATGATCACCACCCCAATTTTGTTCTGAGCAGTTCTCATTAGCAAGAGAATTGTTCAACTTCATTTCGTATGGGTTCTCTGAATCCTTTGAACTAGTGGGTTTCCATTTCCATTCACCCGAAATACAACGTATTGAAAAACAACAAATATATCTGAAAAGGTTTCATAATACAAATGGGGAGACAGCAAGAGTATAGTGAATGAATTGTGGTTGTGTAAATCAGTTTTTCAATAAAAATCAGCCGGAAACGACAAGATTCCAATATCTACCAGTGGATGATATTTTCGGAGGTATACCTAGCTACAGTTTCTACAGAAGAAAGAAAAAATATATAAAAATATTTTTGTTGGCAAGTTTTTTCACGAAGAATATCTATTTTGTATTAGAAGTAAATATACGCGTCAGCCAGTAAACTCCATCCTCGGGTGAAAAGTAGCATTTTTCTCCCTTTTTATACGAATAGCTATTTACTCCTCCCACATGTAAATATGTTCATATTCATATATTATATAATCTTTATAGTCTAACAAACGGATATTTTGTCGATTCCAGTCATATCCATATCCACACAAGAAAGGATATGAATTCCACCAAATACAGATATCAAAATACTTGGTTACCAGAGACAACCTTCCAGAAGAGCCACAATTCTGATCTATCTAACACTTTGCGCACTAAAAACTATTTTCATTTTGAATGCATTCGTAGAAAAACTGTTTTTTTTTAGTAACGATTTGTCACAGAAATCATGAATACCTTGGCAAAATTCTCCCCGTAAAACAGAGAAACAAACAAGGCATGTCTAATATGAGTTCGAAATAAAAATATCTCTTTCTGAACACCGATATTTCGGAATTTCCTCTGATAACTGAAATTTATTCAACACGTTTTACTCATAGAAAGAACTCTTGGATGTTTCTGTGAAATATATGTTCCTGAATCTTTCATGTCTTTTCATGTCTGCTTCATTTTCAGAACCAGAAGGAAAGAAATCTGAACTGGAATCTTGATTGAATACCTTTATAAAATGCCGTAATTAGGTGTGGGTGATATCGGGAACAGATGGTGTAATCCGCCAAGTTTGAACGATATCTGTTCGATCTGACTAAAAACTCCATCTCCATATATAAAGTACTCGAAGATCTCAACAAACGGTCCCATCGAACAGCGACGCTGTTACAGCTGGCTCTGTTGCCATCGAGAATTGATCTCAGTCTCTTGCATATATGGCTGCATTCCTAAAACGAAATCAGAATTTCCATGTTCGAGAACATTGCATTTGCAAATCCAATACCAGGCTACTGTTTCGACCCACAAGGTCTCATCAGTGACAGTAGGCTGGACATACAAACACAATGCTTTCTGAACTGACTGTCCCTCAAAAAAAAATTATGGAAATCGAGAAGAGAAGGTGTAATCCGCCAAGGAAGAACAGATGGCGTTCTTCCTTCGCAGGTTACACCATCTGTTCCCGATTTCAGTAATTTGTCCTATTACTATGGGACCATTGTGTGAAATTATTGTTCCATTTGAAAAATTACCTTTATTATTTGCCCTCAAAAAAAAATGGAACACCCTGTACCTCTGAAACTTATTTCAAAATGTTGCCATTGCCATATTATGTAACTTTTATATGAATTTTTTTTCGTATCTTATCGCATTCTCCATATATCGAGCAAATACGCACTATTGGGACACCCTGTATATCAAACTGCAAAATTAGCTGAAGTTCTACTGGAAAATGGCAAGGGGAAAGAATTCTAAGGAAAGCGTTCAAATGATATTAAATTATATTCCGATGATTATTATTCCACCGAATCCGAAAAAAATTATGAGGAAAGTAATGATGAGCAGCCACTTTCAGAAATAATTTTGAAAAAAATTAACAGAAGGCCAAGACGAATTTCAGGTGGATGAGTTGGCTGAGAATGATTGTCTCTTAAGACTTCTTCAATCGATAATCATTTTTTAATATATTTTTCAGTAAACATTAACGGGAAAATTGAGCAGCCGTTACATTCAGAAGGCACTACTGATAATAATTATAATACGATTATGTTGGCCGTAAACAATTGTCTGTATGTACGAAGATTCTATGATTTATTATAAGTGAGACAGCCATATTCTTCGGCATCATGATTATAACACTACTTTAAGAGTCGTTACTATTTTGATCACTTCTGAGTGGAAAAATACAAAAGAATTGAGCAGCCATTTCATTCAGAGAGCAGTATATATGATAGTTCAGACGAAGAATATATTGCAGATCCAAAAAGTGTATGTTGAATAATTCAATAACTGATCATGATTTTGAAACTTAACTACTTTTCTAGGAAGAATGAAGTTTGAGGAACTATTTCGCGGGTTTTTCTGCTCCGAAAAGGAACAAAAGGAATATAAAAGAATGAAAAAGTTGTCAAAAAAGCTTACGAACACTCTCTGCCGATAGGTACGTGTATATTGTCCACAAAAATGAAGAGATACCATATTTTAAACAGCTATTTTCCTGCCTATATAGCGCGATGGGCACTGAATCAAATAGAAGTCACTATCTATTGCTCAATTTCTATCCAAGTTTACGGAACTTGAATAGAATAGATATAATTCATAGAAATATTCTACACAATGAAGCGAAAATAGAGAGTAGTTTGTAGAGAAATCACACTCACCAGTATAATTTTTCAAGACCAGACAAGATCTCGTTTCACTCGGAGAAAATTATCCCTTGAGTTCCTCAGTAGAAAAATGGATTGATTATGCAAATTTTCTTTACTTTTAGAACAAAAATTTTCAAAAAAATCAATTTATGGTTGATATGCCATAAATTATTTGACAAGAAGACAAGATCTCGCTTCACTCGGAGAAAAATCATCTCTTGAGTTCCTTAGTAGACAAATGGATTGATTATAGAATTCTCTTTACTTCGTAGAACAAGAATTTCCAGAAAAATAAATTTATGATTGATATGCCGTAAATTGATTGACACTTCGGCGACATTCATTCTCATGACAACCCAACCCAGCCATCGCATAATAATATTCAGATACTCGAGTATTTTCGTAAAAAAAATGATGTTTGAGAAACTATTCTTTGTCTTTCTCGTCCACGAATAGAAAAAAGGAATACAATATATTTTCTAAACTGATTAACTTTATGTTTCAATGGGAAGAGAAAAAACGAGTGGGCGGATGAGATGATGGGAAACAGAAAAAAAAAAACAAAATATTGAAAAAAAAACACAAATGCACTGTGTTTTTTGATAGCAGTGAAGGAATATTCGTAGATGAAACCTGTTTTTTTTATTATCCTCCATCGGATCTCAACATTTTCAACTGTAAATTTGTTTGCTTCTCTACCATGACTTCGAATTCTCTGAATTATGTGAAAGCCCTATCTTTCCTTCTCAAAAATTAAACAAAAGCCATTTTGCTGAAATCATCCTTCAAAATCATAAAATATTTTGAACCGCCTATTGACTTGACTTCCATAGGTCCACACAATTCAACATGAATCAGTTCTAGTAAAGATTTGCTATTGACCCCTTCTCAGGAGATTGTAGCTTGGGTACTTACCTTCATTACAGACTTCACAGTTTAGCTTACTCAGCTTCATTCCACCAGTATAGCTCAACCTATTGACAGAGCCCTTCTTCATTAAAGCCAGATCTTTTGAATTCAGGTGTGCTAACCTCCGGTGCCAGGTCTCACCAGAAACAATTGGGGTACCACTCAGTAAACATGTACGATATACGAATATCTTGAAATCATTAACAAAAATCATCACATATTCATTATGTATTTGTAATTGGAACTGAAGAGACATACCGAGTGTTTGGCATGTGTCGGTCTCAGAGATCATCGGAGAAATCAATATTTTTGCGACGTCGAGAATTATACTGTTTTTTTTATCCACTCTGTATGTTGGTGGAGGTTTAACTTCGAAACCACAAAAAATGCAAGACTACGATCAAGCTCGAATAGCGCGGGCGTTTTAGGAAAAGTGACCGATCATTTTCTGTTTTGTTGATTCGACGAATTCATGATATTCCGTCATTTGATGCATTTTTGTATAGAAAAGGCTATTCTACTACTGAAGGTATGAGCTAATCGATTTTCAGTTCACATACATAAACTTCATTAGATTGAATATTCCAATTTTAGATCTACTGGCCTCTGTAACACCTATTTGACTTAGAAGTAGGAGTCGTGAGCGGTTCGAAAAGTATATATTTCATGGTTGTCGTGATAATGGCTGATACTGAACCAGATTAAAGTAACTTTGAAAGTTGTTCAAGAGTTTGAAATCATATAATTCATTATCATACCTGGCGAGTCTACATACAAGAGAAAATATCAGATCCTACTTATTTCTAGTATTAAATCACAACTCGGGTTTCACAACGAACATTTTTACGCTAAAGTTGCAGTCAACACTCATCCTTTCAAGAGAAATCAACGTTCAAATACCGTTTTTATGGTTCAGATATCTATTGTTCAAATATTCTTCAATAATATTGTATATATATGTCTACCAGAAGTACATTCAGGGTACCTACGATTTCCTAATCTGTAAACCAGATATAGCCACTACATATTCATTTTATCTGTTATAAGAAGTACCAAATGTATGAAAGTAAATATTTGCACATAATTGTGTGGTATAATTACTTTTTTATATCTTAAACTATTTTTTTTCATTGGTTCCCAGTTTTCCTCAAACTGGGTGGCGCTCAGCAAGTTGAGTCACTCATATATTCATTTGTTTAAACTCGATTGCGTACGAACCCAACCCGCTTCCGTTGAAAATACTGAGCACCACCGGCGTGTAGCAAATAATGATAAATGTTACACAAAATTGGCGCCAAACGTGAGGCTCGATTGTATATGAGCCTTGGCTTCATAATTTTATAATAATTTTTTGACCTGTTAAAGAACCTGGTGTTATTATGAAACTCAATTATTATTTCACTTCGAATGCATAATATTGAAATACTATATGTTTCCATGAATTGACTTGCAGCGCATATATTTATTTGTTGTCGAGATTTTTTTGTAGTCTTTCTGAAATCTTCAAACTTTCAATGAAAACGAGAACTATTGGTAGGTTAATCCATTGCTAGCCCAAGTTCCGACTTCAGAGGGTTGACAATCGTCAGCTGGTTAAAACATTAGAAATATTAAAAGATTGGGATTCGCTAGTAGATAGGCTTAAAAACGCCTTCTTACCGCGTGATTACAACGAAGATTTGTGGCATTTTATTGAAAATCAAAAGCAATAGAAGGATGAGTCCATCATTATTTTTGCCGCCATCATGTACCTCTGAAACTTATTTCAAAATGTTGCCATTGCCATATTATGTAACTTTTATATGAATTTTTTTTCGTATCTTATCGCATTCTCCATATATCGAGCAAATACGCACTATTGGGACACCCTGTATATCAAACTGCAAAATTAGCTGAAGTTCTACTGGAAAATGGCAAGGGGAAAGAATTCTAAGGAAAGCGTTCAAATGATATTAAATTATATTCCGATGATTATTATTCCACCGAATCCGAAAAAAATTATGAGGAAAGTAATGATGAGCAGCCACTTTCAGAAATAATTTTGAAAAAAATTAACAGAAGGCCAAGACGAATTTCAGGTGGATGAGTTGGCTGAGAATGATTGTCTCTTAAGACTTCTTCAATCGATAATCATTTTTTAATATATTTTTCAGTAAACATTAACGGGAAAATTGAGCAGCCGTTACATTCAGAAGGCACTACTGATAATAATTATAATACGATTATGTTGGCCGTAAACAATTGTCTGTATGTACGAAGATTCTATGATTTATTATAAGTGAGACAGCCATATTCTTCGGCATCATGATTATAACACTACTTTAAGAGTCGTTACTATTTTGATCACTTCTGAGTGGAAAAATACAAAAGAATTGAGCAGCCATTTCATTCAGAGAGCAGTATATATGATAGTTCAGACGAAGAATATATTGCAGATCCAAAAAGTGTATGTTGAATAATTCAATAACTGATCATGATTTTGAAACTTAACTACTTTTCTAGGAAGAATGAAGTTTGAGGAACTATTTCGCGGGTTTTTCTGCTCCGAAAAGGAACAAAAGGAATATAAAAGAATGAAAAAGTTGTCAAAAAAGCTTACGAACACTCTCTGCCGATAGGTACGTGTATATTGTCCACAAAAATGAAGAGATACCATATTTTAAACAGCTATTTTCCTGCCTATATAGCGCGATGGGCACTGAATCAAATAGAAGTCACTATCTATTGCTCAATTTCTATCCAAGTTTACGGAACTTGAATAGAATAGATATAATTCATAGAAATATTCTACACAATGAAGCGAAAATAGAGAGTAGTTTGTAGAGAAATCACACTCACCAGTATAATTTTTCAAGACCAGACAAGATCTCGTTTCACTCGGAGAAAATTATCCCTTGAGTTCCTCAGTAGAAAAATGGATTGATTATGCAAATTTTCTTTACTTTGTAGAACAAAAATTTTCAAAAAAATCAATTTATGGTTGATATGCCATAAATTATTTGACAAGAAGACAAGATCTCGCTTCACTCGGAGAAAAATCATCTCTTGAGTTCCTTAGTAGACAAATGGATTGATTATAGAATTCTCTTTACTTCGTAGAACAAGAATTTCCAGAAAAATAAATTTATGATTGATATGCCGTAAATTGATTGACACTTCGGTGACATTCATTCTCATGACAACCCAACCCAGCCATCGCATAATAATATTCAGATACTCGAGTATTTTCGTAAAAAAATGATGTTTGAGAAACTATTCTTTGTCTTTCTCGTCCACGAATAGAAAAAAGGAATACAATATATTTTCTAAACTGATTAACTTTATGTTTCAATGGGAAGAGAAAAAACGAGTGGGCGGATGAGATGATGGGAAACAGAAAAAAAAACAAAATATTGAAAAAAAAACACAAATGCACTGTGTTTTTTGATAGCAGTGAAGGAATATTCGTAGATGAAACCTGTTTTTTTTATTATCGTAGAAAGAAATATGATTGTTGAGATCAATTCTATGGAATCTTGATATATTTTTGAGTTTTGTATTGTATACTATGAATATTTCTGATTGAATGAATAGCATATATACATATATATATAATATATATATATATATATATATATATATTACCTATTATCATGATTTTCTCAATGTGGACATGTTTATTAGGACCAACGAAGAATGAATGACTATTTTCTTCTAATACTTTATCAGCTGAAAGAAAGATTTTTTTATTGCATATGGAAAAAGTGTTTTATTCATGTTGAATGAATGTGAGTGGAAAAAAAATCACATATAGAGTAAATCATGAAGAGAGTTATAACTGGCACGTATGGCAGCTATAACTGCGAGGCCCCCGACAAACCTCATAACTTAATCATTTACCGTCGAGAGTGACTCCCATTTCAAATATTCTATTCACTTTCTCTGAGCATATGAGGGGGAAAGTTGGCAACACTACAAGGGCTTGCTTATAATGTAAGAATGTATACATATAAACAATGGGACTTCTTACAATCGAGCGAGTATTGATGGATTCGCAACAGAAGTGAAATATATTCATCAAACGTGTTCCAACACCCGTCGATACCTCGGTTCAATCTGAGGAGTAGGCAGATTGAGACCTCAGCGTAAAATCACATCAACCTTCTTGAAAATGGCTCCGAAGTCGAAGCCTAAACGTAGAACAGTCAACTGTAGAAACGGTTCAATCCAAACTCGACAATTATTATATAATATATATATACATTTTTAAGACACTTTCTTTTTTATAGGTCTGCGAAGAGCACTCCAGAGGAAGATGATAGGTTCATCAGGTGAGTAGAAGTTTTCAGTTCGTTATACTCATAGTTGCTGAATAATGCTCACTTATTTTTATCGAAAGTGGACATGCCGTGAGTCCATCGTTCTTGATTGCATGTCTCTTCCAGACATGAGAGACGGATTTCACCTGAAAAACCTGAAATCATACAAATTTGGTTGGAATATAATATAATGTCCTTGAACCTGGTTGTAGTTTTTTGAAACTTGGATAATCATAAGCCTTCAGTTTTATCAAGGGCAGGTTTAAATATCGTGCGCCGTTTCAGTCCCCTCCTCTGTTAAATCTAGTTACTTTCTAATGGAGTAATAGCCGGCTTACAGTCTACCATGTTGAACTCCTGTAGCAACTATTCAATATATAATACTTCTGGCTCAACCTTATCTCATTCTTCGACTCATCTATCTCAATTTCCATGCCTGAATTCTTGTTATAAGAAATCTACTTCCTGTTTATTATTTGAAAAAAACAAATGAATCATCGAAGTACAGCGCAATAATACCAAAAATCCTTAGAACACCCACATCAGGTTCTCGTCCATTCCATATCTCATAAGGCGTTTTACTTTTCAATTCCCAGGCTACTGACCTATTGCGCAGGTACACAGCAGTATTCACTGCCTCTCCTCAGAATTCTTTGCCTAACTTCCCATCAAACAATAAAAACCTTGCTCTCCCAACCACTATTCTATTCATTCGTTCAGAACAGCCATTTTGTTGGGGAGTATGCGCATGTCTGGTGTATTAGTTCTTTTTCTCTTAGAAAACTGTCGAACTTTTTATTGCAGAATTCAACTCCTCCATCGGATCTCAACATTTTCAACTGTAAATTTGTTTGCTTCTCTACCATGACTTCGAATTCTCTGAATTATGTGAAAGCCCTATCTTTCCTTCTCAAAAATTAAACAAAAGCCATTTTGCTGAAATCATCCTTCAAAATCATAAAATATTTTGAACCGCCTATTGACTTGACTTCCATAGGTCCACACAATTCAACATGAATCAGTTCTAGTAAAGATTTGCTATTGACCCCTTCTCAGGAGATTGTAGCTTTGGGTACTTACCTTCATTACAGACTTCACAGTTTAGCTTACTCAGCTTCATTCCACCAGTATAGCTCAACCTATTGACAGACCCCTTCTTCATTAAAGCCAGATCTTTTGAATTCAGGTGTGCTAACCTCCGGTGCCAGGTCTCACCAGAAACAATTGGGGTACCACTCAGTAAACATGTACGATATACGAATATCTTGAAATCATTAACAAAAATCATCACATATTCATTATGTATTTGTAATTGGAACTGAAGAGACATACCGAGTGTTTGGCATGTGTCGGTCTCAGAGATCATCGGAGAAATCAATATTTTTGCGACGTCGAGAATTATACTGTTTTTTTTATCCACTCTGTATGTTGGTGGAGGTTTAACTTCGAAACCACAAAAAATGCAAGACTACGATCAAGCTCGAATAGCGCGGGCGTTTTAGGAAAAGTGACCGATCATTTTCTGTTTTGTTGATTCGACGAATTCATGATATTCCGTCATTTGATGCATTTTTGTATAGAAAAGGCTATTCTACTACTGAAGGTATGAGCTAATCGATTTTCAGTTCACATACATAAACTTCATTAGATTGAATATTCCAATTTTAGATCTACTGGCCTCTGTAACACCTATTTGACTTAGAAGTAGGAGTCGTGAGCGGTTCGAAAAGTATATATTTCATGGTTGTCGTGATAATGGCTGATACTGAACCAGATTAAAGTAACTTTGAAAGTTGTTCAAGAGTTTGAAATCATATAATTCATTATCATACCTGGCGAGTCTACATACAAGAGAAAATATCAGATCTTACTTATTTCTAGTATTAAATCACAACTCGGGTTTCACAACGAACATTTTTACGCTAAAGTTGCAGTCAACACTCATCCTTTCAAGAGAAATCAACGTTCAAATACCGTTTTTATGGTTCAGATATCTATTGTTCAAATATTCTTCAATAATATTGTATATATATGTCTACCAGAAGTACATTCAGGGTACCTACGATTTCCTAATCTGTAAACCAGATATGGCCACTACATATTCATTTTATCTGTTATAAGAAGTACCAAATGTATGAAAGTAAATATTTGCACATAATTGTGTGGTATAATTACTTTTTTATATCTTAAACTATTTTTTTTCATTGGTTCCCAGTTTTCCTCAAACTGGGTGGCGCTCAGCAAGTTGAGTCACTCATATATTCATTTGTTTAAACTCGATTGCGTACGAACCCAACCCGCTTCCGTTGAAAATACTGAGCACCACCGGCGTGTAGCAAATAATGATAAATGTTACACAAAATTGGCGCCAAACGTGAGGCTCGATTGTATATGAGCCTTGGCTTCATAATTTTATAATAATTTTTTGACCTGTTAAAGAACCTGGTGTTATTATGAAACTCAATTGACTTGCAGCGCATATATTTATTTGTTGTCGAGATTTTTTTGTAGTCTTTCTGAAATCTTCAAACTTTCAATGAAAACGAGAACTATTGGTAGGTTAATCCATTGCTAGCCCAAGTTCCGACTTCAGAGGGTTGACAATCGTCAGCTGGTTAAAACATTAGAAATATTAAAAGATTGGGATTCGCTAGTAGATAGGCTTAAAAACGCCTTCTTACCGCGTGATTACAACGAAGATTTGTGGCATTTTATTGAAAATCAAAAGCAATAGAAGGATGAGTCCATCATTATTTTTGCCGCCATCATGGAGTCACCTTTTTCCAGATTGAGTACAATCCCCGCAGAATGTAAAAACACAGTGGTAACTCGTTCTACGTGTGTGAGATGAACAGTGTCGCTCGACAGTGCAGGTGTTAATTTCCGAGCTCCTATATTCATGTCTATTTTGCACGATTGAAGTTAATGTATAAATTCAATTTCGTACCTAGGCAAAGATTCAATTTCGGTTATCAATTTGATAAACTATGCAAAGTCTGCAATAAATCGGCGAATAAAAAAAAACCCGGTTTACAATGCGGAAGTTTTTGTGCTCGGTTTAACCATGGCCAGTGTATCAATATTATTAGCAATCAGCTCGATAGCCTACGAACAAAGGTGTTCCATGGACATGCTTGGATTGTCGAAGTCGTCCCCGTACATCATTCGGAGCAGCAGCATTGTCGAATTCACAGCCAATGAATGATGCTCCGATGTCCGTTGATTATGGTTCGCAGGCTTTGGATGAAATCCATGCCGACTTGAGACAGATCAGAGAACAACAGGCTTTGCTCCTCGAGTCTGTCAATTTTTGTAGGAACAAAATATCTGACTTCGAAAGGGAAATTTCAAGGCTCAATGATTATATCAAAAACCTATCTACTATTCAATGGAAACAAAGTAATGAAAAACGAAATGAAGACCCTACAGCTGAAAACAAACGAACTGGAATCAGGCCGCCCGCTTGAATAATATTGAGATACAGGGTATCCCTGAAAAAAATAACGAAGAACTGAACAAAATAATAGAAAAATTGGGATATATATATTGATAGCGAAGTCAGGCCCGCCGCCATCGACTACGTTCACAGAGTTCAGGCGAACCACAACTCCCCTAATGTTAAAGCAAAAAATATAATTGTTAGATTTACATCGAGGAGAAAAAAAGAGCGCTTCTTAATGGCAGACAAGACCAAACGAATCGCTAATGGTGGTTCCCCAAAAATGTCTTTGGATTGAGTCTCAGATGCATTATATATCAAAGAGCATTAAACTTTAGCAAAGAAAATATTGTATAAGGAAGTCAGTCTAGCTGCGAAAAACAAAGAATGTCTGGGTAAAAAATGGTCAAATTTTCTGTATAAAGTTTGATTCTTCTTGAATAGAAGCCATATGAAATCAGGACTCAATCACTAAAATGTAAATTGTGCTTTACGATTACAGATCATGTCTCCTATAGTTGTTTCTCTCTCCAAAGGACAAGTCATTGATATATAGTCTTGGAAGATCTTGGAATCTATTTTGACACGCAAATGAGTTTTATTCTCCATTTGGATTACGTAATCAATTCCTGTAGCAAAGCCTTGGGATTCTTCTGCAGATTATGCAAAGACTTCAACAACGAGGCATCAATCAAATCTATTTACTTTGCATTTGTTTACAGTAAACTTAATTTTGGAAGTGCCATATGGAGCTCACATTATAATACACAGAAATTACGATTAGAAAGACTCCAGAATAGATTTGTAATGTTCTTGCACTTCAAAATGACGTAACACTTGGCATCAACGAAATTCGATCTCATTACAGCTACTAGAGCAACGAAGAATAATAACCGAACTAGTTTTTATTCACAAAATTATAATAAACTGTTATGACTCACCCGATCTAGTATCAATGATTTGTTTATCACGATCCTCAAAGGAACACTTGAAACAGAAAATTACTTGCCAGTCCGAATTTCAACATCAATTTGGGCAAAACCGCCCTAATTACTAGAATGTGTGATTCTCTCAACAAATACTGTTGTAGCGTAGATGTTTTCTCAATTACGTTGAATACCTTTGAAATAACTGTGAGAAGAATATTCAATACAAGCAGAAAAAATGAATAATTGGTTAGTACGTACGAATTTCTTAATTGATTTTTCTTGTATCTGTTGACACCGAGTATTTCTGTAACCAATACTATTAGTGGATGCTTTGAAGGTATTCACCTGTTTGTATCCCAAATTTTGAATGAATAAAATAAAAAATATAATAAAGAGGTATGTGTAATAGGTGTTCGGGAATCCTGAATTTTCTTTCGGTGATACAAATGAGCACACTTGCAGACCGGTTTCGGGATATTTGGCCACTCATCAGTACAAGGTAGTGCTATCATCAACATAAAGTCGATGAATTTCCACAATGAAAAATTTAATACCTTTCATAGTATCAAGCCTCGACAAAGCTGATGCTAATAACATAAAGGCATTGCGCCAATCCCCCCAAGGACGAGGTATACCAAAACCAAACCGAATTCGCTCATTCATCCTGCGAGAAAAATCCCCATCGCCTATGTCGAATGTTTTGGAACGATGAAATGAAGAACTAGATGGGATGAAAAAATTCGATGTAGTGGAGCCATCAATGAGTGAATGATCCTCACCAGTTCTATTAGTGAAGAGTTACGTCTTTGTTTCGACAGTCGAAAGTTGAACAGTCTTACAAAAAAGGAATCGTATCCATTGCCACATATAGATGAAATTTTGAACATGTTAGGTGGGGCCAAATTCATCTCTGTAGATTTAAGTAGTGCTCTCTGGTAGATACCTCTTGATCAAGGATCGAAAGAAAAACTAACTCTCCTATCTCTGACAGGGGCCTTTATCATTTAATGTTTTTGGTTTGGCGAATGCTGCTCAAATTCAACAGCGCCATCTGGATGCCATTTCTGGTCCGAAATCTGAACCAAATATCTTCGTTTATTTGGATGACATAGCTATAGTGTCTCCAACATTTGAGAAATCGAATTATCGGAACAAGTAGCCTTTCGTTTACGAGAAGCTGATCTCACTGCCAATATTGATAAGTGTGAATTATTCCGTTCATCCCTAAAATACTTTGGCTTCGTCATCGAAAAATTCGGTTTCGTACAGATCCTGAAAAGGTTTCAGTTATGATTAATTTCTCAAGACCAAAGAACACTACGAAAATGAAAGATTTATTGGCATGTGTAGCTGGTATAGCCGTTTCATTTCACATTTTTCAATCTTGTTGGCAGCTATAAATTATTCATTGAATTGTGAGAATGAAGGTTGAACAATTGTTTGGTGTGACGATACAGAGGAGTCTTTCATCGCGATCGAAGAGGCTTTGGTGTCTGCTACTAGTTCTAACTTTTTTTTGCCGTTCGTGATACACTGTGATTCTTACTATTTCGGACTGGGTTGTGTCCTCACTCAGGAACATGGAGGAAAAGAGAGAGTGACTGCGTTTGCTTTGCGTAGTCTCTCGAAGTCAGAAGGAAATTACGGAAAAGGAATATCTTGCATGCGAGTTTGTGTGTGAGAAGTTTAGATGTTCGGTGGAGGGTGCGAAGTTCCAGATTATCATAGACCATGCCGCTCTGAAGTATTTTTTCAATTTGGAAAAAACCTTCTGGAAAATTGGCGAAATGGAGCTTGAAATTGAGCCTGTTCGATTTCGAAATCATCCACAGAAAACGAAAATTTAATGTTATTCCGGACGCTCTTTCGCGTGGCCCTGTTAATCCACCACAAGAAGATGATATCAACGAGGTTTAAGCAGAACTTAACCATGACGACTGTATATCACCCGATATTGATTTGAATAGATTTGATTCTTTCTTTGTGAAAATGCGGAAGTATCTCGGCTGACTTGGGTGAGTTTCCATAATGATGTGTAAAAAACGGCATACTAGTGAGCTGGTAAAGTCCACTCCCAGTCGAGAATGCAGTCTTTTCCCTATCGTCTTCATATATGCCCACTTGCCAGTACCCACTCTCCAGATCTAATGTTGAGAACCAACGGAAACGTGCCAAATTTGTTAATGTGTCATCTGTTCTTGGTAGAGGGGTAACTGCCCTTCTTGGTGACATCATTTATTTTCCTATAATCGACACAGAATCTCGTAGATCCATCCTTCTTGGAAACCAACACAACAGGTGCAGACCAAGGGCTCGATGATTCTTCAATCACACCATCCTCCATCATCTTGTCGACAAGCTCTTCCACCTCCTGTTGTTAGGCGAATGGAATTCTTCCTGGTGGTTGCCGAATCAGATGAGTTTGGCCAGTATCGATTCTGTGTTTGACCAAGTTAGTTCTTCCTGTTGTTGTCGAATCAAAAATGTCACTTTCACGCGTGATGAAATTCTTGGCAGCTTTCAGTTCCTCTGTTGATAGGTGTTGACATGATTTTTCAAGAGTTGATATAACACTCTCAGAGTCTGCCTTCAGTTCTTGATGTTCATTTGAATTACAGTTTGCTACCCAAGTAACAGGTTCTCATGTTCCAATGACATCGCCTGCCTTAACAGTTATTTTTCTAGGAAACACGTTGGTAACTCTCACAGGAATAGTTTGGTTTGGTAAGGCTCGTGCAAACACCAAATTGCTGGGGAATTCACCACATGGCTGGACTACTCCAACGCAGCACCCAGGGTCTTTATCAACTGCAGCACAAACTACTTCCTCCGAAAATCCAGGAAGTCTCGCAGTTTTCATTACCCGCAGTTTCACAGGCATTGCTCTTTCTGCTGGAGTCGTAAGAACAAATTCTTCTCCTCCAAACCTCATAATCTTCTCCTCATTGTCGAATGAAAATCCATAGTCACTGATCAAGTCCATTTCGAGTATGAATTCATCTTGTATATCTGCGACGCAAACTGTATCTGTGATGGTGAGTCGCCTTATAACCAACGTAATTTCAACCTCTCCTCGAATAGGTGCTTTTTCACCAGTGACTGTCGGAAGCACGACGTAAGATGAAATAGACTTCACGTTTTCAGGCCGAAGGATGTCGCTGCGTCCAAGGAAACTGCAGCACCGGTGTCTGTGGTGCATATAACGTCCATTGTATTCAATTTTCCTGGAATGGTAAGGCTCTCAGATGTTCTTTTGAGCCTGTTAACATGGATGACCCTGGGGGCTCTGTTATTGCTGGCCAGCATGCGCCCCGAAATGCTGGCTGATTCTCGTTTTCCTGCCGCCTATTTGAGGACTCGCTGGATGACCTCGTCCTCACAGGTGATTGCGTACGAGATGGAATCCTTGCAGGTGAGCTACCTTCTCGACCGAACTATTCGCTGTGCCAAATCGTTGTTCTGGTTCTTCTATTGAAACTTCACGCACTTCCGGCCTCGAAATATTGAAGGATGCCTTCACTTCCAAAGAGCTAACCAAAGCATCGCTACTTCTCTTGAAGCTCGTCAAACGTAATTTTTTTTGTATTTCTGGGTCTCTCATTCCGTCTATAAATATCTGCACTGCTAGTTGCTCCTTGAAATCTCCGGGCGCTTATGGATACACCAGCTGGATTAGGCATCGAACATCTGTCTCAAATTCTTGCAGACTCTCAGCTGATTTTTGTGTGCGAGTCTTTATTTGGGCCCGGTACAGCTGTTCTCGGTGTTGATCGCCATACCTCAACTCTAGTGCAGACATCAGGTCCTCATATTGTTTTTGCTGTTCGATGGGTATGGTCTGCAGTATATTCAAAGCTGACCCTCTCAAAGCTACTACTAGTGCCGTAGCTTTTTTTTTTCGCCCTATCCATTAGTCTCTGCGGCAGCCTCAAACTGTCTACGATACATAGCCCAAAACGACTGTCCGTCAAAAGTCGGTGTTTTTTCGGAAATGCCACATGTGGCATCCCTGTCTCGGCGATCCTGGTTCTTGGGAAGAGCTATCTGCCTTTCAGGTCCTTTCACCTCCTCCGCACTCTATCCACTTTCTCATTGACCACATCGATTTTTTTGAGGTCTCCCTTTAGTTCTTCCTTTAGGTATTTCAGTTCATCTTTCAGATCTACTCTTAGTTCTCGTTTCAGTTATTCGATTTGTACTTTGGTTTCATGTTAAACATGCTCGAAGAACTTGTCCTGATTTTCTAGAACTTTCTGGAAGTCTGCTTTTCGTTGTGTTTCCATTTGCTCTGATTCATTCTTTTGTTGTTCTAGAATTTTGTGGATTGCTTCTCGTTCTATTTTTTCACGTTGTCGTTCTTTCCTCTGTTGTTAGAGAATATTCTGGATTCCGTCTTCTCGTTCTTTCTTCTCAACTTCTCGCTCCTTTTTTTCAGCTTCTCGCTCTTTTTTCTGTTCTTCGAGAATTTTCTGGAGTCCTTCTACTCGTTCTTTTTTTTTAATTTTCGAGAATTATCTGGAGTGTTTCTCCCTGATCTTTCTTTTCAATTTCTCGCTTTCTTTCCTGCCCCCGCTTTTCTTTTAATTCCAATTATCGTAAAATGTACTGCTCGTAATCACCATCAATTGTTTTCATTTACCAGCAAAAAATTCCACTTCCGACACCACTGTTACGATTAATCCTTGGGTTCGATGATCAAAACACCAAACAACACTAAACTACTTTCAATACAACTCTTTCTATCACAACACAATACAATACAATCACTCAAACTGCTTCGCCAACTCTCTGTTATACAAATTCTTCCGTCGCGGTGAGCAACTCCCGTTTATATAGGCGCTCATACAGTGGAGAATCATCCAGACAAATCCTGACAATCGAATATTCTGGGTGAGCCGCGATCACGCAGGTACAATCTTTCTTGGAACTGTCGAACCAATTTGCATCCATAGTGGGTTGGGCCGGCGCCAGCACATTTCGTTACAATATCAATTACAATTATCATTTTTTTAATCGGTTCCTAGCTTTCTCCGAACTGGGTGGCGCTCAACAAGTTGAGCCAATCGGAAATAATGTAAAACAAATGTTGAAACCAAGTTCGAAACGTCGTGAGTACACTCAACTTGGTTTCGACATTTCTTTAACACTGATTCATATTTCTTCATTTGAATTTTTTGACTGCAATATCATACTCGATTTTTCAGTTTTTTTTTAGTCTCATTATTTTCTTCAATCGACCATAACTTTACATTTTATTATTCGACCAAAAATTCATTCCAACCATTGTTATTTGGATTTGATTGCCTAAACATTCGATTTGTGATTTCATAAGTTTTTCTGCTCATTCAACCCAGATCGCCCTACAATCCTTTTAAAAGTATCACTTAAAGAAATTTGTAGTTAGCTAATTTGAACTACTCCAGCAGAGATGTCACCTCATGCATTACTTGAACTTTATTGAATCACATGAAATTAACATCTTGCTGTTGTGTTGAAAGTACAGTTGATGAGTGGTTTAGTTTTGCGTATCGACTACTCTTTTGCGTTCTGACAGGGACGCGTGGAAGTAAGTATATTACCTTTAGTACTTATAAAATGTATCGAATAATAGTGAAAAAAATCATTGAACAGGTTACAACTAAGTGTTATTATCAACAGAATGTTTGGTTTTTGTTTTTACTTATAATGAGGGCTGAAACATTGCCATCCTTTTAAAAGGTTTGCAGATTTTTAGGATACCGCTGAATTGATTATATGCAATTTCATATATATATTTTCTCTCTTCAGTTACAGACATCGTGCCTCAAAACTCCATGACCTTCTGGAAGAATTGGAAGATCCTGACAATATTTCAGAGCTACCTAAGGGTTTGATATTATTTCCCCCTGATAACGCCAATGACGATATAACGGATGAAGTTGATATTATTGGAGGTGATGGTTCTGATCTTGGAGATGACTAGCCCCTTTCGTATATTCAGAGCAAGAACAGAATTCAATCACTTGATGACATTGATATCCCAGAGGTTGATGATGGATTTTAAAGCGAAGATGATTTACCGCTCTCGCATTTCCAGAACCCACGTGATGGTCCTAGGAGGCCGATTGCAAAAAAAACGTTATCAATGGGTGAAAGAAGATATGACAAATAGTATATACTAATGGCCTGATATAATGACCGTAAACAATAATCTCTCCCCATATCAGTTATTCTCTTGTTTTTTTGATGTGATCGATATGTTGGTGGAACATTCAAATAGATATTCCAATCATAGGAATCAAAATCTTATGATAACTACTAATGAAATATATTGTGTTCTTGGAATAGTGGTTATTCAACTGTATCAAGACGTAGAATGTATATGGAAAAAGCCGATCATTGAACAATGAACTTAGAACATCTGCAATGTCCAGAGATAGATTTTCTACCCTGATGAAATATATTCACTACTGAGACAACACTAATTTGGATCCAACTGATAAATTTTCGGAAATGAGGCCACTGCTGAATGAATCAATGAAATTTGTTTACTGAATAGCCCTATCGAAGAATTTCACAGTGTTGATGAAGCCATGGTGCCCTATTTTGGCCATCATGGCTGCAAACAATTTATTCGCGGTAGGCCCATCAGGTGGGGCTACAAAATGCGGACAGGAACAACACGGCTTGGTTACATTATCTGGATGGATCCCTACCAAGGCAAAAATAACAATTTGCCGTCAAAATATGATATTGGCCTGGGCGGTAATGTCATACAATATGCAGATGTCTTAGACTCTTCAAATTACAAACTTCCCTATCATTTGTTTTTCGATAATTTTTTTACATCAATGCCTCTGATAGAGGATTTGAAAAAAAGGCAGCAGAGCTACAGGAACCATACGAGAAAATCGCATACCTTCACATCCACTAGTTGACTCAAAGAGATTGAAAAAAGAGCGAAGAGAAACATACGATTATAGCTTAGCTAAAGATATTGGCGTTCTCATTTTGTAAGTGGAATGACAACAATGTGACTTGTTTTGCAACTCTGTCTCTGTTTTTCCACTGAACAATGTCAACAGATTTTCCAATGAGAAAAAGCAGCATGGTCATGTACCACAGCCAAATTTGGTAAAACTGTACAATAATAACATGGGAGGATTCGATAGGTGCGACCAGAATATATCCTTATATCGTACATCAATGCGTGGAAAAAATGGTATTTTCCCATATTCATTGACTGTTTGGAAGTTGCCATTCAAAATGCCTGGCAATTACATTGCATCAATAGAGGAACGCTTGACCAACTTCCGTTGCGACGTTCTCTTGCTTCCAACATCTCAGAAAGCCATAAAAGGAATACTAAAAGAGGACCTTATGAAAGATCAATTCATCTTCATGAGCACTCAAGATACGATCGTCTCGATCATCTCATTATATATCAAGAAAATCAAACGTTTCGTGTTTTTGTCGCAACAAAGCTAAATTTCAATGTAGCAAATGTAATATTACACTTCACTCCAAATACTGCATCTATTCATTCCATACCCCACAGTGAAAACTGATGTTATATATATTTTGTTGCTCATAATAAACAAAAAAATTTAACATAGTTTGTTGGTAATCCAAAGTCTTAACATCCCTTTTAAAGGAACACTTTTTTTCGAAAACTGTATGAATTTTGGACTTGATTCAGTTTCAATATGATATGAGGCGAATTCATAAGAAAAAATGTCCTAATACTTCAATACACAATAAAAAAGTTGTAGGTCTAGCTGGGTTAATTTTTCCTCAGCAACAGGTTTCAATAGAGTTTATATAATCAATGTAAGTCCGAACTGATACCACTCAGCAAGGAACATTGTCAACCACATTCAAGAAAAGATTTAATCATATTAGGAACCACTTGCGATAGACGTCAAAAACGTGTCCGAGGTACTGAACTATAATTTTCAACGTCCTTGCAGCTGATGATTGGCTCAGATTGTAATCTGTTTTTATTTATGGGATTCCATGCGAAATTCGTAGGATTCCGAGGAAACTTTCCTTGTGATCCTCTTGACAGATTATTGTCATCGTGGCACACTTCTTTTCGATTTTATCATTTTTTGCCACTTCATCGTTAGCTTTTGAGTATTGTACTAACTTCGGAGTTTCACTTGTCCCCCTCCAAGATGATATCGGCATTGCTAGTGTATAATTGAGCTTCTTTTCTTGTAACAGTATAATTGAATCTTCCTGCTCATTTGTATGGTTTTTCAAGATGATTGTCTTGAGATCGGAATTTACTTCAAATGGATATCCAGTTGTCTCCAGACACTGAATGCAGGGATCTCATGGCTATCACTAATTTCAATTGCATAGTTTTTTGAAAAGTTTTTCAATGTTACTCACTAACTGAATGTTTCTCACTGATGTTGGTAATCGTGATGTCACGATAATATCAATTAGTTCCTTTTATCGGGCTTGTTCAGCTCTGCTTTGACAACTCCAATATCATTGTCCGACGTCATATATAACTTATGCTACGGTGAGCGGCGAAGGTATGATTGTCGGGCGAAGATGCGAAGAGAATTGATGGATTAAACGACTCACCTTCAGGAAGTTGAATCCCAATCATGTGAGCATGTTTGCTCTCCAATATATAACACAATGTAGTATATTCTCGTTCCACGAGTGTCCACAACGTTCAAAGATCTCATTTTTCACCCCGTATATGCCCGTATCGTCCCGCTGAGACCCATCACAACTCGGTACTCTCATTATTCGTTCTGAAGAGATCGCTAAAAGGGTACTGGAAAACCTGTAGAAAGTCATTCCTGGGTGGGAAGATTATATATTGGAGAGCAAACATGCTCACATAATTGGGATTCAACTTCCTTAAGGTAAGTCGTTTAATCCATCAATTATATTTCGCATGTTTGCTCCCCAATATATAACACAATGTAGTTGTTGAGAGTATAATGCGATCTCTTGAAAGTGTTACCCCCATATAGGAGAGTTCATATATGGGAAAAGATTGAAAAATTTGCCTCACGAAATCCCAAATAGTTTTATTCATTCTATCAAAAAATATTTTGAAATGTATATAAGTTTTATCATCGATCGATAAAGCATAAATTCAAATTTAAATTTATTGAGTCTATAGCCTATTACAATAATAGATTAGACGAGTCAAGGTGGAATGGCACACAATATGTGTTATATCAATACTAATATACCTAAAAAATAGACTAACTAATTTACAACCTCTTAAATCGAACACAATCACATAATCAATAACAGTTACATCATTAAAAACAAAGTTTCATATAACAGCTTAAAAAAGGTGTTTAGCTAAAAACATTGGGAATCGTACATTTGAAATTAATTGCGGTGAACATCCATCAGTAGAGAAACAGTCAAAGCTATGATTGGCTTTTGAGGTAGTATTCAAACTCGTTCAATGTATAAAAGCAGCCTTTGATTAGAATATCTTTCAACATACGTTTGAAGATCTCTGAGCTTCTGCATGCCTTCAGATTTGACGGTAGAAGATTGAAAAGACGACAACCAGCGATATTCGGAGATTTCCTTTGGAACAAATGAACTGCCCTATCAATAATGAGGTCAGTTTTGTTCCTTGTGTGATGCTGGTGGGTATCACAATGTCTCAAGTAATTGCTTCTATTAGAAAAAATGAACAGTATTAGTTTCAAAATGTATATCGACACAACAGTTAATATTTTTTTACTTCTGAAGGTTTCTCTACAGGACTCTCCATAAGGCAAATCAAATATTCCCCTGATGATTCTCTTTTGTAGGATGAACACTCGTTGTGTTTCGATCGCCTGTCCCCATACCACGATACCGTAGGCAATATAGGTATAACCAAGAGCGCAGTATGTGTTTAACAAACAATCCGTGTCCAGCATATTTTTCAGTGTGTTGATTACAAAAAAGCACTTATTCAATTTATTGCAAGCTATCTATTTGTGTACTCCATGACAAGTTGCAGTCTATTTGTATTCCTAAAAATTTGACCGTTTTGGAGATAATTATGGGAGTATTTTCAAATGAAATTTTGGGGTTGGATGGTGACTTGTATTTATTAAAAAACTCCACGCACACTGTTTTTTTATGGTTGATCATTAATTTGTTTTTACAACACCAGGCTTTGAATTCTTCTAAAATAACAATGATTTTTTCACTGAGTCTTTGCTGTGAGTGATCTGATACAGTTATAGAGATCATCTGCATACATCAGGACATTGCCCCTACTTATGTGATTTGGTAGATCATTAATAAAGGTGAGAAAAATCAGGGGACCAAGTACACTCCCTTGTGGAGTTCCAAGGTCGTTGTCGAACTCATCCGAGATAACATCACCCAGCTTGATCACAAACTTCCTCCTTTCAAGGAAGGACACGAGCCACCCATTTATCGGGTCGCGAATACCGAGGTCATCTAGTTTTCTTGATACGAATGTGCTATCCACGGTATCAAACGCACTTGTGAGGGTCGAAAAAAAGTGTAACAACGAATTCACCATCATCCATTTTATTGCTAACTTGTTGTATATATTGTATAATACCAGTTTCCGTTGATCGCATAGCTCTAAAGCCATGTTGATTATCGGATAATATACGAAATTTTTCAAGAAAATTATTTATTCTGCTGGCAAGACATTTTTCGATGATTTTAGATAAATTACTTAATATAGAAATTGGGCGATAGTTTTTTCAGTTTCCTTTTTTTCAATTCTTTATACTTCTGACTAACATTTTCATCGTTAATTCTTTTACGCAACCAATCGAGGTTTTTCAGTTCTTCTCTTTTGTTTTTCAATTCCTCTGAAAAATTAATATTCTTCCTACTCGATTTGCTTTTAACTTGTAACGATTTACGCGGAATTGCACAGTTGAGACACCACGTGATATTTTCTAAGAAATCATCAAAGACAATATCGACATCTCCGATACAGTTGATATCATGATCAATTTTCGTGAGGTAAAATTTGAACTCGTTTCTCGTGTTGTCATCAATTTTTCTAAATGAATATCTTACCGGGTCCATGACTGTCTTTTCTGTAGATGAAGCGAGACAGAACTCGGTTATTTGGGCATAGTGATCTGAAATCCCTGGATCTAGGTAAGTTGGTTTTACAAGCTCTGGTTTATTCGTAATAACATAGTCTATTGATGAATAGCTCGTGCCATTAACTGTCGTGAAAATACGCGTATACTCATTGATGAGTGACGACAAACCGAAAGAGTCAAAAATGTCTTTTAGTATTTTACTTTCAATGCTGTTGCCAAATTGGTGTATATTGAAATCACCACATAGGAGCAAGAATTCAAATTCTCTCAACGTTAGTGATATTATTTCAGACAGGCGATCGAAAAACATATTGGTGCTCTTCGTGTCGTTCGTCGATGTATAAATATATATATAAGGCAAAACATATAACAATTAAACGATTACCACTAACTAGTACAGTAACACTGTGAAATTTCATGTTGGTTGAGATAATATTCCGTTGGAGAAATAAGGTTTCACACTCCTATTGTAGAATTTGTTGAAAGTGTTTGATTTTTCTGTCCACCCAGCTGCCTTTCTGATAGTTTCAATATCTACCCCAATACGCGCTGCAGCGGATGCTGAAGCGTGTCTAGTCGAGTGCCCCTTGAAAATTGTTATGTCTATATCACTCTCTTGAAGGATGGATTCAAGCCACCTATTAATCGTTTGAGATGATGCAAAATGATATGGTAAGAAAAGGAAAGTATTTTCTGTATTATTTCGAAATGGCTTTGTGATGTACAAATAATGTAAGGGAGTGGATGCTACACAGAGTTCTGGCTTCGGTTTGAAAAAAGGAAAACTCAAGAAAGGGGAATCTCGATTCGGTGCACTGGTTTTCAAAATACTAGTAATGCAAATATCAATTTTTATGTTATCGTAAATATGTATATCTGAAACTTTAATTTTTGACAATGTTTGCACTCTCTGCGCAGAAGTTAATGCCATGAGCATACTGAGCTCAAGAGAAAGGTCACTTAGTGTTATTTTGGACAGAGGATATAAGTTCGGAAGATATGAAAGAACTTGGCTGGGGTCCCAGGTGGAAGAATATTTTGAAAATGTCGGTTTTGTTTTGGAAACACCTTCCAGGAATCTTCTCATGAGTTCCTTATCATTTTCTTAGAAACTGAAAAGGAGAGCGAGTGCTGAGCGGTGTGTATTCAGTGTGGAGTGAGATGCTCCTTTTTCACATTCTATTTGTAAAAATTCAAGAAATTCCTTACATGACGGTTGGAATTTATCTACTTCAGAACTATTCGTGAACTCCCACCACTTGAAAAATGATGCGTGTATTCTCACTCAGCGAAGATATAATGGTGCAAATACTTCAGGAGCGTCCTTCAACAGGAAAGCTCTCCGCATAATTTTCCTGCCACCAGGATAATGTTCTTGTGCATAGGGTGTGGTTTCCTGAAAGGAGATAAGAGAAGTGATTTCGATGGCTCAAAATATAATACATCTGACACAAGCAACCTCTGGAAGAGAGGAAACCAAGGTTGTGAGGGCCAGAATGGTATTACCATGATAACAGGAACGTTCACCAAACAATCTCATTCAGAACTCGGGAAATAAGCGCGAATGGTGGAGAAGCGTAACAGAAATTGTGGGACCAAGATACTGTTAATGCATCCACAGCAATTGAATTAAGATCTCTGTGCCATGAAAAGTATTGATCACAGTTATTATTGGAGTTCGATGCGAACAAATCAATTCCAGGATTTCCAAATTTGTTGTATTATTTTCTGATATATGTTGTTGTTCAGTGAAAATTCTGTCTCTATGTTTAACGATCGCGATGCTCTATCCGCTAGAGAATTTTCTTTAGTGTTGATGTATGATGCAAAAATAATGATTTGCTGTTGTTCACACCAATTCCAATTTTCAAATCCTATATTATTCAAGTTATAATATTTAATGCCACCCATTCGATTCATTAGGGAAATAGCAGTACTTTTATCGATTCGTAATAATATTCTACAGCTGTGTTCATTTTTAGGAAAACACTTCAACCCATGAGAAGCAGCAAGTAATTAATGTGCATTTTTTCTTCCTGCCTGGTCCAAAACCCGCCAGCACTTTCATGTTTTGCGACTGCCCCCCACCCTGTGGTTTGGGCATCAGTAAAAATTTCTAACTTGTATCCAGGATTTTTGAGATACTTTTTACAGTTTCCTCAATGTGACAACCACCATTCAAATTCGGGCTGTGAAGAAGGGGTTAATAACATTGCAATAGAATAGTCCCCCTGTCCCTTTTTGGGTGCTTTATATTTCTCCCTTTCGAATGTTTTAGTGTGCATGAATCCATACGTGACGGCTGGGCAGATGGAAATGAGTTTACCAATTAGTTGGGAGAATTACGTATTGCACATCTTATTTCCGCCCTAAAATGTTTCAAAAGGTTTGTTACATTTTCTTTTTTGTCATCTGGCAAAAACATGGACAAGTCACGTGAATTGAATATAAATCCCAGAAATTTATTATTTTGGTGAATAAATAGGGGGCTACATTCAATCCGAAACATAAGCATCGAAATTCATATAATTGTTTATTGAAAATGAATCGCAAATATTCTCTGTGCAATTGGAATAAAAAAATAGGCATCTTGCAGATCGACACTAGCCATATAACAATTTCTCTACAATAAATGTTGCACCACTCTATGATCTTCTAATTCGAAATGTGGTGGTGTAATGAAAGCATTCAATTTTTTGATATTGAGAATGAATCTGGAAGAACCATCTGGTTTTTTTCTCAAGAAATGAGTGGAAATGAACTGCCCCTTTCAAAATTTACATTTTTCGATAGCTCCCTTACGTAACAATGTATTGGGTTCTTCAGAGAAAATGTGTTCAGCTATCGAATAACGTTTCTGAGGTGGGGGAAAACTTTGTTTTGGAATCGTCACAAAGGGGATTTCATACCCTTGAATGCAATTCAAAATGAAATTGCTGTCTGTTGAATTCTTCCAGGCATGATAAAAAAAACTGTAGACGACCTGCAATGTTTCCCACCTGGGTACTCATTCTCGCCGTTGACGTTGTCGTTGGCGGTATTGAGTCTTGTCTCTCTGGTTCTCCCGATAGACTTTGTGTTGTTTGTTGTATTTGTAGCTGTTGTTGACTCGGATTTCGGCTGGCCTCTTCCTTTGTTCGAAGTTGCGGCGCTTGGAGTTTAAATCAAGAGTTGAAATAGGGTTGAGTGGCCTGGGCATTTTAGGTTCTTTGCTGTTCTTGTCTGTTTCTTTCGCTGCCTTGTATTTCTCCTGAAAATCGACCCCGAACAAAAAATTATCAACCGGTGTCGTTTCCACATTTTTTTGGTTCCGAAAGACAGTATCGGAGATATGACGAAACGTCTTCGGGTACTTATGGCGTGTACCGCTTGGGCTAATAACTTAGACGCATCCGCAAGTTATTTGTTAGTTTCACTCGACTCCTGTTGAGATAATTGAGTGGTAAGAAATTCCCCAATGGCAGAAAGACTTCTGCCTAGGGTGGTTTGAATATTCTCTGGGTAGGCGTCTGTCTTCTTTTGTGATTCAGAAAGCAATGCCATCACTTCAGGATTAGTTTTTGGTGCTCGAAGTTCAAAATTCGAAAGAAAATTATATTTTCCAAAGAGGTCCTTGAGTTGTTCTTTCTCCACCCCTTTAGTGAGATAGTGACTCCTTCTGCTCACAAGCTCTTTATGGGGGCCCCACAGTATTCTCAGATTGGGGTAAGAGTCCCAGAACAGAAGTCGATAGTGGTCCGGAGCTGGTATTTCTGCGATGTCAGGTGCATCATGTACGTCACAATTTGTTGGTGCCTGGTCTGCCTCACTTTCCGAGGAGGGATTCGGGGAATTCCTGCCTGAAATCGAAACTCCAGTAGATCGGTATGGATAAAAAAAAATATTGGAGTGTCGGTGGACCATTTGCGAGCCCCTCCGTATAGAGTTGATCATCATAAAATATATCAGTGACAAAATGCACATCAATATTATTTGCCAAGTCCTATAGAATTCCACTCACAGAGAAAGGAATGCAAATGTAAAAAGCGAGCCACCAAAAAAAAACGATAACGCAAAATGCTGGCCGACTCGCCATGACTCAGCGTTCACGGCTTGGATTTAACTTGACAAAACTCCGTGATTTGTTTCTGTATGGTCCGCGGGAACTCATAGGGCTACGCAATACTCTGTGCCACATGAAGTGGCAGTTCGAGTATTTACTTATATAATCGACATAGAGTACAATTAATGCGTACCCCTCAAATTTCAAGGGTTGGGTTGGGAAAATGATGGAATATGGTATTTTCCTTAAAGCCACGTAATACTCTGTACCACATAGAGTCGCAGTTCGAATATTGCCTTATATAATCGACATGAAGTACGATTGATGAAGTTTATATTATTCTTGAGACATACCTTCTGAATCGGAGCCTAGGGCCTCCAGTAACTTCTCAATGAGTGTATTTCTGCGAGCTGTTGTCACTGATTTTGGCATCGTGCAGCACACGTTGAAACACTTTCGTACAACAACGAACATTGAGAGTACCGAGTTGTGATGGGTCTCAGCGGGACGATACGGGCATATACGGGGTGAAAAATGATATCTTTGAACATTGTGGACACTCGTGGAACGAGAATATACTACATTGTGTTATATATCGGAGAGCAAACATGCGAAATATAATGCCAATCTTGTCGAGATATCTAGCAAAAGAATCCGTGAGCAACTTCTATGCTGAAGGACCAGAAGTTGAGTGTTGGAACAATAGGTTGAAGAAAGTATCGATTACGTATACGTTTTCATCCAGACAGGATGCCGGTTGGGGATAGTCATGAAGACAATCGTTTTTGTGATGAATATTTCTTTTCAATAGTTTCTTGACGAAAAATCAAATAACATTTCCATACCAAACAAAAAGAATCTGTACAAAATTTCTTCGGTAATAATTTCAGATTCATCAAGGCTCACTCTATATCCACATTTGAGAAAGATATTTAATCATTAATTCTTTCATTCATAAGTATTGTTTCAGAAATGATACGAGTTCAATTCGACTATAGTCACTTTATCTCTCAGTGACAAACATTAAAGTCGGCGTCGTTAGGGTACAAGCCGTAACATAATTTCGAATATGCAATTCCCTTCGTGAGGAGGGGCACCAAATAATTACATGAACGAAATATAGTTACAGTGCATTTCTGTAATGTCCCCCCCCCTTTCATTTTTTAACGGGTCAACTCAAAAATCGACACTTGAGATAATAAAGTTGCTGCATAAATATTAATTTTTGGGGTGAAATTCACACATGAAAATTTCAAGATGGCGACTGGGACACTGAGTAAATAATCTCAGAGTATATAATAATTCGAATAACAAGAAGTGTTCCTACCGAAATTTCATCTTGACTCAACATTTCAGTTGGTCCTATTCGTTTTTTCCATATTTCAGTGGGTTGAACCTATCCCTTTCAGGGCCTGCTAGTAATTCATCTCCGAGTTTTAAATCAGTCGGCTCGCCAGAAGTGTTCTTTCCAAATTTCATTTTGAGTAAACTTTTCGGTAAGTACTCTTCTTTTTTTCAACTTAAAAGGTTGAAACAACCAATTTGACGACCTGCGAGTAATTCATCTCAGAGTGTATAATTATACTCATCTCACCAGAAGTGTTCCGTGTTAATTTCATCTTGGATAGACATTTTGGTGATGACTTTGATTTTTGTATATTTGAGAGGTTTGAAACTACCCCTCTGACGGCCTGAGAGTGATTCATCTAGGGCTTCGCGAGACCAAGTCTTGTTCTTGTCTTGATACAATACTCTCTTCCAGGAGTGTTGGTCTTGGTCTCTAAAGAAAAATAATGAACTCAAATTTACTCGATATCAAGAAAAATTTGATGAAAAATGCTATGGACATTTATTTCGATTACTTATTTTTCATATGGTAGGTTTTCAATTGTTGCTCACTAGAAATCGAAAAGTTATTTTTCAAATTCAGTGTTGCAGTTTACAAAAAATAGGTGTATGTTGTAAGGTCGTAGGGGTCCATACCTCCTGAATTGAAGAAAGCAAAATATATAGTATAAAGGTTATTTGATTTGAATTTGAAATTCTTGGAAATATTTCTGATACTGTGTTGTTTTCACTTCTAGCTAAACTTGGCAACGATTTTGTTTTCCTTTGTTAACTCACCCTGTATATGGGTTATATTTATATTTGAAAATGCCGTATAGAAGGTAGATAACAAATTCGTTCACTGCAAAATATAGATACTGACTAGTATAACTTGCACTCACCAGAAGTCGATACTGAATCAAAATAATGAATTATGACCAATATATTTGGTCAGCTATGTGATATTTTCCCACTCCTACATAGCTGCAATGGAGTTGACGCCCATTACGATCCGGGCGCGCTCTTTATAAATTCTTCGCGTTTCTTTTGGAGCTCGGGGCGATTTCTGTTCCATTGCTTTCAATGGCAATAAAAGCCTGACTGATTCACTGAGTGCCCTGCTTACTCAATCGGGCCTCAACTCGAATGTAGCCCATCATATAATGAGTATTGCAATTTTTCGGGATTCCAATTCCACCCCCTTGCAGCATCTGCATGTTGCTGCTCATCACACAATAATACATTGTAAAATGATCAATAAAAACCTAATTACCATTCCGAACCCTTTGAATCTCATATGGCCTGTCGACCTGTGCGCTCTGTGTGTCTAATTAAATCTTTATTCAAGATTACTCGGAAATTATATGCTTAAGGTGAAATGAGAAATGTATTTCTCTCATTTCACCCGTACAAATTGACAATTGTTGAAGACTGAGAATTGAAATGAACTGTTGTACAATTGAATTGAACAATTCAACTTTCTAGACGCATTTTGATCCATGACCAAGACCGTCAAGACAAAGTCCAAGTTTCATCTGAGAGTAAATAATTATTCAGATCACCAGAAGTGTTTCTACCTAATTTCATCTTGGATAAATATTTCGATGAGTACTTTTCGTTTTTTTTATATTTCAGAGGGTTGAAACTACCCCTTTAACGGCCTGCAAGTAATTCATCTCGAAGCATATAATTACTCAACTCGCGAGGAGCGTTCCTGCCAAATTCAATCTTGGCTAAACATTTCGGTGGATTCTTTTCATTTTACTTTTTCATAACGCGGTTTGAAACTACACCTTTGACGGAATGCGAGTAATCCATATCGAAGACAGTAACTACCCAGCTTACAAGAAGTGTTCTTGCCAAATTTCATCTTGACTAAACATTCTGGTGGGTACTTTTCGTTTTTCTTTATTTCAGAGGATTGAAACTACCTCTTCGAAGGCTTGCGAGTGATTCATCTCCGACTATAAAACTACTCACCACATAAAGAGTGTTCTTGCCAAATTTTATCTTGGCTAAATATTTTGGTGGTTACTTTTCACTATTTTTGTATTTCAGAGGGTTGAAACTACCCGTTTGATGGCCTGCGAGTAATTCATCCCAAAGTGTATAATTGCGCAGATCACCAGAAGTATTCTGGACAAATTTCATCGTGGCCAAAATATTCCGGTCGACATTTGTTGATTATCGTAATTTTTTTTATGTTCAACATTTCATTCGGCCATCCTAAGATCTAAAATTCGTCTCAACGCAATGTTACACAGTTTTGTAATAACTGGACACATCAGAAAACATTTAGATCAATTTTCAATATTGTCGACGCCATGATCGTTTGGCCGTTGGTCATAGAATGACTGCTGAAAATTGGCTGCCGGTCCCAACATGGCACACTACCGTTTCGAAATAATTCACAACACCATGGTAAATGAATTGATAGTCTGAAATAGTATTTCCCTTCGAAAGTGTATTCAATCTATTCGACAAGGCATGCTCGAATCTTTTGGACAAGGTCATTAGAAACATAACCTGCCTATAGTTTGACATTTCGCTGTTGTCCTTATTTCCATAATGTGATACTCGAGCTTTCAAGTAAATTCTGAGTAATATCTTTCCAACCGATATAACTGACAAAGACGAACAAGAACTGAAAATTCAGCATCACCAAGAAACAAAAAAAACACATAGAGTTATAAATGAAACACAAAGTGCTGTACACTGTGAGAGAACTCGATCGATGATGTCACGAGTTATATCAATATTGTTATTGCTCGCCAGAAAACAAAATATGAATGCCACCCTCACGTGATCAAATTCAATCCTACACCTATAGGAGAATATTCCTTCGAGCATATTTATATCGATGCATTTTCAGTGAACAAAACCAAATTTTTGTCTATCTTGGATAGGTTCTCGCGTTTTGCACAAGCTTGTCCTATTTACTTGGATTGAAATTCATTTCTCATTATGGAATTCCCAATAAAATAACTTACGTCTTAGGAACAGAGTTCAGAAATAGGTTGATAGAATTTTGTAAACTTCATGGAATAGCTTTGCACTACATCACCCCAAAAATCCCAACCTTGAAAATTGAACATCCTGATAGGTTTATAACTACGCAAATGCTTTACGCTATATTAGGATTAACAATACCATTCGCTCCTCAAATAATTTAACAACTTTCCAAATCATTAAAGGAAACATTGAACACCAAAGTCCATTCGATATAACATTATCAAAGGTAACCTCTGATTATATTGAAAAACGTGCCAGTAATCGAAAAATAATAAACGACATGATCCAAAAAAAATAACGAAAAATCAAAAAATCTCGACGTCAACTCAACTCTGAAAGAAAGGATCCTCTAGAAATTAGAATCGATGACATTCCACTCCTCAAATAATCGACCCGAAATAAGCTATCACCCCTCTATAAGGAAATCCAAACGGAAAAATAAATCAAAATATCACAAAAGTAAATCGAAACCTCAATTAAAAAGTCCTCAGAAGCGAATACTTACAGATGGCAATCCTGTACCTTCCACTTCTCAGCACTGACGGACAAATAACCATGTCTCAAATATCGTATCCTTCCTTTCTCTCTCGGAAAAGCGGGAATCGCTACCCAGAAACATACATTCCTGAAACCCATCAACCTGAAACAATTCAATGACCCAATCAATAGCATTACCAATAATTCTAATACATAGCCGACCTTGTTTCGATTATGGGTGAATTATATCCCCAACTACATCATGTGTATAACTTGCTACAACTTCTGTGAAAATTAATAAACAAAATCTCAGAAATTTGATCGTTCTGAAAGAGGTCTAATGAACTTCGTAGGTAGAGCAAAAACATGACTCTTTACTTCAGACGGTGAAAATGAAGAAAAATACGTAAAAGCCATTTCTACAATACCAAATGACCAAATAATCTCACATCATGATTTTGATAATGATAACTTCATTATAACAAGAAGATCCATGGTCAAAACAAGAAATGATTTGCAGCAAATTGTCAAAAATGAAACAATCGGAAAACAGATGAAAACTGTCATCCACAGTGTAAATGAATGTGTGCTATTCTTTCGAACCTCAAAACTCTCTCTATAAAATGATAATCGTCTGTGAAGAGATGCTATCAATCTTGGAAAATATCAAAGAATCTATCTATCTTCGGTGAACTTAATATTTTCATAGCGTAATACTACTGATATCTGAACTCGAAGAACTAATCGAAATAATGTTTGACATGTTCAATACCATATTTCGATAACATGCAATCGTATTAAAACCTTTCAAAAATTGAAATACGATACAGAAATGATAAAATTATATTCCCTGTCCATTTTCCGATACTTCGAGAGAATATTTACGACTATTATTATTTAGTCCTTATCCCGATTCCGATAATGCCATCATTCCTCTGACACCCTACACCATCCCAAACTCGACTTATCAATAATATGATGATGGACCATGCCATGAAGTCGAGACTACGTGTATTTTCCGGCTGAATAATCAAATATCTCAAGACGATTGACTACCTGTATTGTTGAAAGGAAGAAGCAACCGGCCATGGCGATCATCTCAACTTCACGTACACCAGGAACCTTTCAATGACGCGTATATCATTGTCGTTTCTTCCAGCAATACTACAATTGGGAAAAGAATGAAACGAAAATGGATACGACAAAATCCATCAGCCACAGCTAATCCATTTACCATACATGATGAAACGTATAGCAACAACGTCTTTATGACCCGGGAAACTCCTCTACAGATACCCGTAGTAAAAACCATCGATTCCAACCACGGGGACTTCCTTCTGAAAGTTCCTGACAGGATCAACTTGGATGAGCTTATTAAATACCGAAAGCTAGCTAAGAAGACCCAACTACACCGGGCCTTGGGAGAGAACTACACTTCATATGTTGCTAATTATTTCAAACGATGGACCGGTAGACTTTTTAAAAAAGCTTTATTTGTATAAACTATGACAAAGACATGAATTGAATGCTCAAATCTCGTAAACGAGGTGTATTAATAAACTCGGTTCTGCTGACGATGCGCTTGTAATAGGAGATCGCCCTGGGAACAACGGTTGGTAATGTTATCCACTGGTTATCTTGATATAACTCCTCCCTTCTCCAATTTCGACTTCGGGCTGGAACAAGACTGAAGGCGAACTTTCTGGTTCTTTATTCTCACGTTTCGTTCGGATTCTGGGAACTGGTTTGTTCTTCATTTCCTGGATTTTTCTGAAGCTGAAGTACAGTATTCCAAGTAAAATGATGCAAATAATTATCCACAATGTCCAATTTATCGATTGGGAATCATCGATATCATCAATTGTCAATTGGTTCGTAGCATCGATGTGTTTTTGAAGTTGGTGAATATCTTCTAACGGGATATTTTCTATCAGCAATGGTTTTCTTTCAATTGTCTGCTTCGTTAATATTTCGTTGTTGATTTTTGGCAGGATCAACGGCCTTTCAAAAGTTTTTTCTTTGTGGTTCTCGAATTTGTAACTTTTGTATTCGAGAGAGCAATTTGAAGGAATTCTTAAAAGGGTGCTGCCTTTGACTATTAAAAATTGTTCTCCTGGACATTTTGACTTCAATTTAGTTTCTTCTCGAGTGATAGATATCAAATATTCGCCATTGATTTTGTTGAATATTTGTATCGGTGGTTTTATCGGCACCTGGGGACATCTTGCTTCTTTGTCCTGGATTAGGGCTGCAACACAGTCTTCTTCTGGATGGAAGTTCAATTGTTCTTGACTGCAAACGTATACATCTGTGACTTGTATACAGGGCTGTTCCATATATTGGTATGCTTCTTCTTCGAGAGCCAAGTAAGGTTTTTTGGGAATAATTATGGTATTTGTATTGGTTGGTATTGGAAAAAGATGGAAGTATTGAAAGGTTTTTGGGTAAACAATAGGAAATTCTATGGCAAAGATTATTTTTGTTTTCGAAAAATAACAATTTGTTTGAATTAATGAATACCAAGAATGTATATCTAACTCTAATATTTCATTAGGGCTGAAATGATTTTGCAATTCTTTGAGGATTTCTTTCAAATTTTCACTCGTCAATATGTCAGGATGTACTGTGTGCAATTTTGCAAAAGTTATTGCATTTTCTATGTTATCTAGGAATGTGATAATAATATTGGCATTCAGAAAAATTTGATCTAACATACTAGAGTATAGAGAATACTTATAAAATTGGTCTGTGATATTGTTCAAATTGGGTCTGAAATTTTCGATATATTTCGAAATCTCTTTTTGGTTTTTGATTATCGATTCGATATGTTTCGAGAATTTGTCGATTATTTGTTTGGAAAGAGTGATTTGTGAATTTACTTCCTTAACGATTTGTTTCTGATTGGTTTTCAAAATATCAATAGCCTTATCATATCTTTCACCATCTGATGAGTCCAATGTGCCAAAAATCCATTTTTGAACAGTTCCTCCGATATTTATCAGTCCTCGTTTTTGTCTGACATGTGGAGTGTTCCGAATATTTCCAAATTTAGTAAGGATTTCCGAAATGAGCGGTTTTGTGTGCTCGTATTTGTTTGCTAAACTTCTAAAATACATTTGTTTATCGCTTTGTATATCCTTTAAGTTTTTGAAATTTATTATCAGATTATCTATTTCTGAATCGAGTATACTTAAATCGATGTCATTTAGAAAAATATGTGTATTGGTTATAATTTTTGTGCTACCAAGTTTGAAAGGAAGGATTCCTGGGGAAGGGTCAATTGTTTTAATTTCGATTTCTGGATGGGCCTGGACCGATATCAAAATTGTCAGCAGGTTCAGGGTTTTGGGGATCCTCATTTTGAGCCTGCAAAAGAGGTGGCTTTCTCAGTTCTTTTATATGAATGGTTTCGACTTTGCCTTTATTATTCTTTATTTCTACCTTATTATGTTCTAAAATTTTTGTTATAGTGAAAGGACCTAAAAATTTGTTATTCTTTTTGTTTCGATTTTGTGAGTTTTTCTTGAAAACTTTCTGGTTGATTTTGAACTCTTCACTTGTGTCACCTTTTATATTTGTTTTCGAGATAACTTTTTGTTTTCCTAATTCTAATTTTTCTCTAACTTTTTCGTATACAGGAGTGAGTTTTTGTTTGTGTTCTTGCACGTATGCCGCAAATAATTCTTTTGGAGTGAAAATTTCTTCTGGGTCTCTTGAGTGGGTATGGCCAAAAACTAGTTCAAATGGAGTGTAACCGGTTGAACTATGAATTGAACTATTATAACCTAATATCGCATAATAGATCAAATCTGTTTCAGTGGGGTGAGATTCTTTTAAAATTCGTAGATGTTCAATTAATGTTGAATGAAGTCTCTCTACGGGGCTATTGGATTCGTGATGTCCGGGGGTGGTGAAATTTACTTTAATTTTGTGCAATTTGAGGAGTTCTTTAACAGTGTCGTTACTGAACTCACGGCCGCTATCGGAAGTTATAGTTTGAGGGGTTCCAAATGAAGAAAAATATTTAACTAGAGCGTTGCAAATGTGAACAGCTGATTTGCCAACAATCGGTATTGCTTGAGCAAATTTGGAGAAGGAGTCGATAATAGTTAAATATATTTTGGAATCGAAAAAGAATGCATCGATGTGGATTAATTGAAAAGGTTTTGTTGGGGTTTCTGTCAAAACTAAAGGTACATAAGGATTTTTTCTGGAATATTTAGTTCTTTGACAAATGTCGCAAGAGTTTATATAGTTAGTGATTGATTGTTTCATGTTTATCCAATAATAATTTCGTTTCAAGTATTGTAGGGTTTCCTCGATACCTCGATGATTTGTTTTTCCCTCGTGATGGTTTTTTATCATGAGAATTTGTTCTTCTTGATCTGTTATAGTATTTACAAGTTTAGTACAACGAATCAATCGCAGGGTTTGTTTGCTGAAGTTTTCCGAATAAACATTTGTAAAATTATTCATAAGTTGTTGGTTTTCGAAATAAATGAAATAATTAATGTTTGGTTTCAAGTAATCTTTCATAAAGTCGAAAATTAGTCTATCGTTTTGTTCTGAAGGTATTTTAACAGTGATTATTTTATGAATTCCATATGATTGTTGTTTTATATCAATTTTGTTAAGCTTATTTCTGAAAACATGAATTTGATATATTTTGTTGTTGATTATATCATCTCGAATAGGTATTCCATCATTTAACATTTCTTTCGAAAGGGAATGAGGAGTTTCGTTAGACTGAGATGGTAGGTTTTGATCAATTGAAATTATTGGTTTCGTAGGAGGTTTGATTTGAATATCAGAAATAATGTTTATTTTCGGTTTACTTGTAGAACAAATATCACTTGTACTGGGTGTTTGGTTATCTATAGGATTTTCTGACAGTTCTTTCAGGAAGTCGAGAGTTTCTTGATTAATATCACCTGGGTTATTTAAAACTGAATCGGTTTCATGCATATTAAGTTGAATACGAGATAGTGCGTCAGCATTAGAATTCAACTGTCCTTTTTTATAAACGATTTTGAAATTATATTCTTCCAGTTTCAAGCGCCAACGGAATAGTTTGGAGTTGGGTTCGCGGAGATTGAAAAGCCAACTGAGTGGGCGGTGATCGCAAATTACCGTAAAAGATCTGCCAAAAATATAGGGCCTAAATTGTTTACAGGCCCAAACGATTGCAAGCAATTCACGTTCTATGGTACTGTATCGTTGCTCGGTTTCATTTAGGGTGCGGGAAGCATATGCGATGGGTTTATCTTGCCCAATTGTACCCTGAGATAAAACAGCGCCTAAAGCAAAATTAGAAGCGTCCGTAGATACAATAAATTCTTTTTCAAAATCTGGATATTGAAGTATAGGATCATTGCAAAGCATTTTCTTACAAGTCTCAAAACTTTCAATGAAATTTTCATCATGAACTATTTTCGCATTTTTTTTTAAACAAGAAGTCATGGGTTTTGTTATCTTAGCGAAGTCTTTGATAAATTTTCGGTAATATCCCATCAAACCTAGGAATGATTTGATTTCTTTTTGGGTTTTTGGAATGGGAAATTTTTGAATAACTGCAATTTTGTCCGGATTTGGTTTTACTCCCTCGGGGGTGATTATGTGTCCTAGATAAGCTACTGATTTTTGAAAAAATTCCGATTTATCTAGTTGAATTTTGAAGTTTGATTTACGTAGTCGGTCAAATACGGCTTTGATTCTAGAGATGTGTTCTTCCAATGAACTACTGAATATTATGATGTCGTCTAAGTACACCAAACAAGTTTCGTTGTTTAAACCCCTAAGAACATTGTCAATTACCCTCTGAAAGGTGGATGGGGCGTTTTTCAACCCAAAAGCCATACGCTTGAATTCATAATGTCCGTTTTGAGTCGAAAAAGCAGTTTTTGGGATGTCATTTTTATTCATCTCAATTTGGTGATAACCAGAAGCTAAGTCAAGTGTTGTGAAGTAGTTTGCCCTTCCAAGTTTGTCAAGTTTGTCAAGTATGTCTGTAATATTTGGTAGGGGATACTTATCGTCAATAGTTCTTTCATTCAATTTACGATAATCGATAACGATTCGCCATTTTTCTTTACCGGATTTGTCAATTTTTTTTGGAACTACCCATATAGGACTGCTCCAAGGTGAGGTAGACGGTTGAATTATACCCTGTTCTAACATTTTATTTATTTGAGTATTGACCTCTTTTTTGTGGATTTCCGGAAATCGGTAAGACTTTGTATAAATAGGAGTATCATTTTTTAGTTTTATTTCGTGTGTTATTTCATTAGAGAAACTCAGAGGAATGTTTTCGCAGTAGAAAATGTCTCTATATTCATAGCATAGTTTTCTGATCGCTTCTTTTTCTTCTTTATTGCAATGTTCCAGTCTAAGTTTTTTCAAATTATTTTTTAAAAGTGTGTCCTGTTCAATACTGAGATTTTTGTTCGTTTCGATGAAGTTTATTTCGTTCAGACTTAAAGGTTCAATCATAAACGGTTTGGTTATCGTTATTTCGCATGGATTTGTATTAGAATTCGTAATTGTCGTGAAAGCAAAATAATTTTCCACATTAACAATAGCTTGAGGAGATTCTAGTTTGTTTCCAAAATCAATATAGTTCAACAAACCCAAGCCATCTTTTTGATAGACAGGAAGTTTTACTACTTGTTGTGTTCTGCCTGGAATAATTACAGTATGAAAGCAATTTTCTGAAATTTTCTTTTTCTGTATGGATTGTTCAAACATAATTGGAATACATTTAATTGGAGTGATCAATAACTTTCTATGAATATCGACTATTGCTTGTAATTGTTTCAAAAGATCCATTCCTATAAGTCCGTCGTATTTTTCGTTAAAGTCAAAAATATAAAATTTGTGAGTATCATTGATATCAAAAATATCGGATATAGGTATAACAGCCACTTCATTATGAAAAGAAATATTATGAGAAGTTTGAATATTGAAATTTTCGTTGAAAATGTAATTTTGGTAAAACGTTTTTGCTAAGTTTGTACTTATTAGACTACGAGAGCTACCGGTGTCAATTAAAAATTTGGCATTTGTTTTAGAAGCATAAATAAAAGGTAAATTGTTCTGGAGATGATTGAGATCTATTTTAGTCATGTTGTATTGATTTGAGTCAAAGTTTGGGGAAAATTTTCATCAGAAATGAAATTTTCAGTTTCAGTTACATTTTCGAGAATGGGTTCATCAAATGTAAGGTTTTGATTCTGTTGGAAATCGTTATAATCATATGATTGATCACAGTATTCTTCGGCGAAACCTGAAGCAATATTTTCATAGTTATCGTCTAATGGATTTTCAGAATAATCGTTCTGACAATAATTTGATTCTATATTGTGAAGTTCTTGTGAGGTGAAATTACGCGGTCCAGAATTTTGAAAAAAGTTTTTATTTGCGTTATGATTTTGATATTGCAGTGTTGGATTACGAGAACTTGTTGACATTGGTTCTGGTTTATTTTGTGGTATTTGCCCAGTAGGTTTAAAAACATTACGGGGTGTTCCAAATACTTGTTGATTGGTGAAATATTTTTGTGGAGGTAAATTTTGTCTTTGTTGAATATTAATAGGTTGAGATGGAAATTGGTATCTTGGACTCCGTGTAGGTGATTGATTTCTATTGTTGAAATTTTGGCTATTAAAATTTGGTCCTTGATAATTTTGAATTGGTAATTGTGATCTGAAATTCGAGATCGGTTGCTGTGGTTTAAATTGATTGAGGTTTGTAGACTGTTGTCGTGGAGACATCAATCTGTTTTGTTGATAAACATTTGGAAATGAATTATATTGTTTTTGGTTCTGAATGAAATTTTCTTCCACTAGAACATATGAAATTGCAAGTTCTAAAGAGTCTGGATTTCTGAGTCTAATCATGTCTTGTATTCTGCCACTTAAACCACGTATAAATGTTTTCAAAGACAATTCATCATAATTTCTCAATTGGAAAGCACGTTCCTGAATATTCAAATTCATCGAAATTAATTTTGAAGCAATACTACTCCTACTTCTCTGAATTCTTTGTCCGAATGAGAAGAATGATTCATTTCTGTAGGGTCTCATTACGATTAATTCTTGAACAAGACTATCTAAATTTCTTTGATCTCCAAAACTCAATCTCAAAAGATTTTTCAAGTTAGCCCAATCTCTAATTTCTGGTCTACTTCCGATTAACATTAAAGCTTTTCCTGATAATTTTCCAATCACAGCTCTAATTAGGAAAGTATTTATTGGATCATCTGGATTTTGAGCATTAACATAGGTTGAAAGTAAATGATTGCAGTGTTCAATGAAAACTTCTAAAGTACTATCATTATTTCCGTCAAAAATCGGTATGGTGTCAATATAAAGTCTAAGTAATTGATAATTGATTTGTGGGTTGGCCACTTGTGGGTTTGCCACTTGTGGGTTTGCCACTCTTTCTTGCTGGTTTTGCATATTATTATCACAATTTAAATTAAGGTTATTCAAATTTCCAATTAATTCGTCAATTTTGACTGGTAATTTGAAAGAAATATAACAATAATCAAAATTTATAATAGTTATTGGTTATTTATTCAAAATAATTGATTTGTGTTTCAAAAACTTGATTTTTCTATTATAAAAATATGTTTCCGAATATTATATGCATTAATATTGAAAACGCAATTGATTTTGATCAATTCTATCACTAGCTCTATTCTAAAACAAAAATCATATGCACTGATTTTTGATTGATTCAATAAATGTTACCTTTGCCACAAAATACAAATGAAATGAGGGGAAAGAAAGGATGGCTCACCTATTCCTGGTCTCTTCCAATCTTCCTGGCTCGATTCTGCGTTTTCTTCGAAGTCCTCTGGCCTCTGGCTCGTTCACGAAATTTTTTCGGGTTCTGTCTGCTAAGAGTTGAAACTCAAGAACGAAATACACGATGAAATGTTCTCAGACAATCCTACAACGACTGCGCCAATTATTTCAAACGATGGACCGGTAGACTTTTTAAAAAAGCTTTATTTGTATAAACTATGACAAAGACATGAATTGAATGCTCAAATCTCGTAAACGAGGTGTATTAATAAACTCGGTTCTGCTGACGATGCGCTTGTAATAGGAGATCGCCCTGGGAACAACGGTTGGTAATGTTATCCACTGGTTATCTTGATATAACTTGCTATTTATATTCGTGTTATATTTACTGTTATAATCACTAATTCCATTTTTCATAATACGTTCATGAAAAACAAGGATAGAATTTTCAAACATTTTGAAAGCAATAAGACCAAACCCAAAGATTAGAACTCAGAAAATAATACTACCATATTATTTTCATCTTGGGGAGGGAGGAGTTACTTATATATGTTAACCCTCAAAAACCCGTAACTTGTCCTCACAATGCTGACTTATCCCTTTGCAAATAGCAGTAACCCTCTCTGTACCTAGTTCAGTTGTGTCAGCCACGTTGTATCAGAAATATCTTTTTCTGTACCGATAAAGTTGTGTGCTGTTCACTTGATTTTTGACTTTTTAGAAAGACTCTTTCGTGGCCGGAAAATCTAATTTGCTCGTTGGAAAACGCACCCTATATTATAACAACTTTTTACGGAAAATCTTCCTTCACCACACATCTAACAAATTAAGCCATTTTTTAATTCTGGTGTGAATTATGGTGTCCTACTCTTTATGACTATGAATCGACACACAAACTTGAAAACTATGAAAGCCAAGATTTGTCTATTTACATGTCTTGCCTCAAAAGCGATTCATATCGAACTCGTTTTCGATCTTATCAATATGATAGCATACAGATTCACTATTATCTTTGTATATATGTTAATCTGTTCATCGTTAACAACATTGAAATTCCTTTGGAATGATAATGATTTTTCTTCATTCATTAAACAATCATTTGGTTTTTGAGGGCCGGTAATATTGCATCTTCAGTAATGATTCATTTTTTTCACAGAATCAATTGTATAGTTATCATTGCAGGGTGTGCTATAACTTTTTGCTATCTCCACCTATTTGGTAATCTCAATCAACTTCTTTTTTTCATAACATGAAATCTGAGTTATACAAATTAATCTCTGAAAGGTATGACGAGGATTAATGACTGCAGTTACCCGAAAAAAGTCCCAGGTAAGGTGTAGCTTTACGATTTCTCTAATTTGGGAGAACTGACACATGTCAGAAAAATATAACTTCGAAAAAAAATTGTATTTCAGAGGTAATTGAACTGCAATCCAGAAAACTACATTATTGTTATTATATGTTTGCTTCTCTCTGAATGCGATCAATACTTATGATTCTGTATTCTTACATTTTTTACCGCAATTCCTCGATTTATTACCGAAATATTTCGCAAATTACCCACTTGCACTTTAGTAAAAGTGGTGAATGTGATCAATTAAAATTACCTTCACTTTTTAATATCCAGAGCACAGTGAAACTCACGCCCAATATGAAAATGAGTCCGTCTGGTCTGAAATGATGCATTGAGGGCGTGTTACGTAAACCGTTCTATATTTCGGCATCTTCAACTATGTCATTAAAAGAAATCGATTCGAGGACTGCCTTATTTCTGTAAGTCTCTTTGAATTCGGTTGAACATGAGATATTGATAGTGATTCTTGAACTTGGTATCATTGCAAAGTTCCTTTATATATCAACAAATTGTTGTGAGATAATGAACTCAATATCAGCCGAGAGGAATTGATGCACAAAATCATATTGTCCTCTTTCCGAAGGAATGTCTCAGCTTGGAAAAACTTTTCGAAAATTAAACAATTTTGGTGTGAATAAAAGTTTACTTAATAACACAGTATGGAAACTATATACAATGAAGGGGGGTAATCTGATAGCAGAAAGTAGCGACCCGCTTCATATTCAATGTTTTTAAGACTTATGTAAATTTTCCTCGAGGACTTCAGTTCAATTGAAAATAATAAAAATTATAACTTGATATTCAATTTCAATTGTTTAACCATTGATAAACTTGATAATATAATCGTTGTCTATGCAGAAGTCATTATGAAGTGTATGTGTGTCGAAGACACACAGTAGGGGTGTGTCTATTTGGTCATCATCGGGGTTAAATTAATTAATTCTTGTTTGAGATAAATTTTGTGTTCAGAAAGAGCAATATATAGAAGTTTCTGGCGTTACATAGAAATACCGATCAACATCAATTCATTTCAACAAATGGTGAATGATTTGGAGCAAGGATATAAGAGTAGAAATATCATCGTGTATTGTATGGCATATAAAAAGACACAAATGAAACATCTGTTTAATCGAAGGAAATATCATTCTCTCATTTACAACGTTATCAGCAAGTGATGTAGATCTGTGTCACAGAATTGGTAAACACAAAGAAAGATACGTGCTATCCTGATGCGATCATCATAGAAAATATAAAAAAAAGTTTTCAGCAGGAAGAAGCTGTTGAAAAATACTGGTTTTGTCCTGGAGCATGATTCAACGCATGCGTATCTGAATATAACGAAAGTAGCAGTGGATGCTTATGGAATATCAAATGTTTGGAGACAAAATGGGAGAATTTTTGCTGTTCATAATAACTGGAAGAGATTGATTCGCAGTGAAAGTGACCTGTAGATTCATCGACGTGGTACAACTATATTCCCCATTTCAATTAGTTGACAATGTTTAAAATGTTACTTCTCATTGATTTTTAGATTTTTTTTGTCTCGAACAATTTACTCTTCATTGCCACGGGAAATATATTTTGAATATGCGATTATCGAGAGAACTCGACAGAATGTTATTCGAGTAGTTAAGACAACTGAATAAACATAATATGATATAATAATATATAATGATATAATTGCTGATAATGGAGAAAATACCATTCAAAATCTAATAATAGCGAATTTTTGATATGAGATCTTTCTTCAATGAATTTGATATCTATTTCAATGTGTCTAGTCATGAATATAAATTTTTGAATTCCATATTTTCGAAATATTTTCATATGACACAAGTGATTGCTGAACCTACTGGGGTAACCGCTCACAATAATACGCTTCTTGATCACACATGAGTTAACCAATCCAGTATCATCTTCAGGACTGATTTTATAAACTGCCCAGAATTGCGCAGTGATCACTCATCAGTTTATTGTTCAGTTGATTTACCTATCGGAAGAAACCAAATAGAGGAGTTTATTTCTTCCGAAATATCAGAGGTATCAATATGACTGAATTCGATTGTCATGCTAGAAGAGCTGATTGGGCCCACGTAAGCGATATCGAAAACATAGAGGATAAAGTGGCATACCTTGATAACCCCAAATATCAGATTGATGATGCATATTCGAGATAAAGCTCTGTCTGATTATCGAAGATAACTGAAAAATTTCAACGTTGATCAATCTCATTCAAAATTGATTCTCTATTAAGATTTACGAAGTTTAGTAACGTTCCCCATTCGAAGTGAAAAACAGGCATTTATAACCAACGAATTGTATAACAATCAAATGAATTCAAAACGCTAGATGAACTAGCTATCCAAAAGAAAAACAAGTTCTCAGATGTTATGGGGAACTCAAAGATCCTGAAGCAATCAATAATTTTTTTATTGAATCAGCTAACAGCAAAAATGCAGAGATCGACACCATTTTTTTTTCAATGTTAGTCGATTTGAAAAAGTCACACATTGAAACTAATGCGATCGGTGTAGATAGAGTTACTAAAGATATGTTGAATATTTGCCTTCCTTATTGCAGTAATGCTATCACATATATCATCAACTATTCCTTCGAAGAAGGATTGTTTCCACAACGTTGGAAGCGAGCTCTTGTTACAAAATCCGAAAATAAAAGTATCAACTCTATAAACGAATTGAGACCAATTAGTATCCTTCCCATACTCTCTAAAATTTCAGAACGATTGGTCTATATGCAACCCAAAACACACGTTGACCAGTTCGATATTCGCCTCGTGAACAGTCTCGCTTTCGACAGGGCTATAGCACGACAAGTTCCTTATTAAATATCGTTGATGACATGTTGGTTGGTATTGAAAAGGGTATGGTTACTGCTACAATGATTTCGACTTTCTCCGGAGCTTTCAATTCCCTAGATCCTAATTATTAGCTAAACTGAACTAATATGGTATTTCAGGAAAAGCTTTCGACTGGTTCAATATGTTTTTATTAGATCGTCATCAACAGGTTACTGCTTCAACTGAAAATGACACGATTTTATCAGATTCTATCAGAATTGTTAGTGGGATACCTCATGGCTCTATTTCAGAACCATTTTTTTTGTGATTTATACAGCTCATGTACCTTCAATAGTCATCGCTTAATTGCACCAGTATACTGATGACAGTCAGTTATGCTATTCGTTTTTTTCCGAACGAACAATCTACAGCAATTGGTCGATTAAATACCGATCTGGAAAACCATGTCAGGTCGATCGCTAAAGGTGCTTCCCAGAAACTTGGATTTCTATTTCGTGTGAAGAAATACTCCAATTTTCGTCAGCTTCTAATGTTCTACAAGGCTACAAGGATACGACCTGTCTCGGAATATAGTTCTCATGTGCGGAGTGCGGCACCAAAACATTCATTGAGGCTTCTCGATTCTATTCAGAGAAAGGAAACCGTCTTGTTGGTGATTTTATGACCACAGACTCGCTCATTTCATTGGAACATCGTAGAAGGGTAGGAGACTCATCTCTCTTCTATAGATATTTCCACGGTCGGTGCTCTTCTGAATTGTTTTCAATCGTTCCACCCTTGGCAATATCTACACGGATGACTCGACGAGTACAGAATTCTCACCCCTTTGTTGTGAACTTGGAGACTGGTCGAACCTTTCTTGCTCAGGGATCTTTTTTCAATAGAACAGCTGAGCTTTGGAACTCCTTGCTAAAAGAGGTTCTTCAAGAGGCTTACAATCTTCAAAAATTCAAAGTGAATCTTAATTCGTATCTCCTGTCCCTTGATTCACGCCGTGTTCTTTGAACATTACAGGGCTTCCCTTTCGTGTGAATCTGCATATGAAAAACTTAAACGAATGGTCTGAAAAATGCCCTCAATCCTAATCCCTACAAAATAGTTTTAATGCTTGTTGGTACAGACAGGCAATTTATCAGGGTTGATATTATTATAAAATTACTTTACATAATACGATACTGCCATTGCAGACAATTTGATTAGCTGCGCTTTTGCAAGGCTCAGATCCTTGTTCAAATTTGAATATATTCTTCCTATATCGGTTGAATTGAGACTTATGGAATCATACATTTTTCATTTCGTTTTTGACTATTGTGATACTGTGTGGACCTCTCTGTTCAAGATGCTCATCGACTCCAGTTGATGCAGAACGTATGTATGAGATATACAACAAACTGCCAAAGACGGAATCACATTACAACCCACTATACTTAATATAAAATACACAAGCTATATGCCGGAAGGGATATAAATCATGCTTGTCTTTTGCACAAAATAATTCTTCACAAAACACCTTGTTACCTGGGAGAAAAAATATTTTCCCTGAGGAAATTTTGTTTCGAAGTAGACGAAATCCCTACTTATTACAAGTACCCAACACTTTACTTCTACCGTCAAAGGTTTTTTTTCCTCCCATTCATTCAATATTTATAATTGTCTACCATTGAACATTAAATCGATAAAAACAATGCATACCTTCGAGACCAAATTGAATAGTGTTCTATTAGACGAATAACCTTGTAATAAATGATCTTTTCAGCAAATATGAATGCATTTTTTAATTTTTGATTCACTTTGAGTCGTCAGAAACACGTAGTTTCATCTTTTTTCCATTTTTTCTTATTTTTGAATGTCATTATCATTTCAGGTTGGACTAGAGCAGTCATCGACTGAACCCCGCCTTTATAAAGTCATATTATTATTATTATTATTGTCGTACTCAGAAGGAAGAGTTATTAATCAATGGACAAGAAATTTTTGTATACAGTAATTCGAGTCGTAAGGAATGTAACTGAACATGTTCTTGTCTCTCCTGTAAAAGTCGAACTCCATTTCATTCTGCTCCTTCCTCGAGACCAATACATCTGAAAATGGGAACTGTAATTGTTTTTCTACTTCGTACTCGAATTTTACACTCCTCCCCCCACTGTTCAGTGGTTATTGAACATTCTCAATGTCGGTTATCCTTGTATCCATCACAGCGAAAATATAATCAACATATCTGATCTAGGCCCTATGGAAGAAACTGAATTCTTACCTAGGATCCGTCTCAAACCTGCCCATGAAAGGGTTCGCTTGGTGAGTTGAATATTTTCTTCACCAAGCTTTGTAAGGTTATGTAAGGTATTGACTTTTGCGAACGTTAAGGCATATTCCAAATTGTAAACGAAGGTTATCATAGAACTGGTTGTAGTGATGAACGTGATTTATTTTATTATATGCCAAACGCCATCAACTCCGTTTGAAGTCCTTCAGCAAGTAGGCTTGTTACCGACTCCCCACACCATACCTCAGGAGCGGCATGGTTATTCGCCGACCCGTCAACCATGGAACGTGGCAGGTTCACTCCCTAGCACAACGGATGAAAATTCCTCGAAGGAAAATTTCAGCTCCGTTGGGGAATCGAACCCACGACCCTCAGATCGTTAGTCGGACGCGGAACCATAGCGGCAGCTCCCTCGCCGGTTATTATATTTTGTCAATCTCCAAGTTTATTCTGAAAGAATGCTTCGAGAATTCATATAACTATTCATTCATATTCCGAAGGGGTGTCCTGATTCTCCTGATTATTAATTGAAGTTTTGATGGATTTCTAATAATTTTCAATGAGTTGTTTCGATAGAGAACTTCACAGACTGAGTTCTTGAACTATATCCTTGTTATTTCAAGAACTTTATTGGTCGGTATAGGATATTATTATGTACATAAACAAGGATGAGAATTACCAAGTACCTGCAAGTGTTGAAGAACTTCATAACGGAAAATATAAATTGAGTTAGGATAGACAAATGAAATGCAGAAATATGCTTATGTTTGAATATATTTTGGCTTCAGATTTTGCCTGATGATTTTTCGAAAGTTCTGAGAGAATCACAATCTTTGATATCTTTGAAGAGTTTGTCATATTTGAGGACCCCTTTATTGAACAGTGAATTCGTTGATCTGGAGCAATTTTTTCTAGATACATAGAAATTCACATATCCCCTTGTTGGGTAATCATTTTATTCAGTATGATAGGCAATGAATTGATTGAAGTGAGTTGGAGATTAACCATTCACTATTTTGTATCTGTCTTGCACAGAGAACCAATATTTCGGAACATAGACATTATAGGAGTGAGTCTATTGCATTTTAGGAGCATCCCCATACATCTGTTCTGAAGTTTTTGCAAGTATGATATACTGCTTGCGTTAAGAAGACTGAGAAATGTTGGACAATAATCAAAATTCGGTCTGATAATTGTATTGTGGATTGTAAGTAACGCTGTGAATGTAAAAAAATCGATAATATGTGTAAATAAAATCTTTCAATTTTTTTTGTGAATATAATGGAAGTGTTTCTTCAAGTTCGAAGTGCTGTCTATCATGAATCCAAGGTTTTTGAATTCCTCAACCAGTTCAATGATTTCGTCATATATCCATTAATCCCTTATCAGTTTAGGTAAGCATATTTGTATTGAGTTGTTATTATCATCGATTTGGTTTTAATGACAATAAGTTTGATTTCATCGATATTGAGAGAGTCAGACATTTTTACATTTCTACACTTGCATAGATTCCAATATCAATTCAAATTTTTTCAGACTGCGGTCGGTTAGAAACCCAGAAAACTACGGACAAATATTTAAACGTCACAAAATAATGACGTTTAAACAGTACTTAGAAACACGATATGGACTGCAATGAGTAGGAAATTTCAAAAATTCAGAGAATCTATAAAAGAAACTGTCAAGTTCCCACAATAAATTGACTTTCCTGTGCAAATGCCGAGATTATAAAATAATTTCCAAAGACTTGAGATTAAGACTTCCGTATGATAGCCAGCGATGTAAACGAATCATAGAGAGGGCAGAGAATGCTACGACAAGAGAGATAACTCAATGCCACCGAAGGAACATGGTAATATTTGAAAATACTTTCAGACTAGAACAATTCATGAAAGAAAATATGATACAGAACGATTTAATTATTCATACAATTTCATTTGAAACTTCTATTAAAATTTCCCTAGAAAACTGTTGTTAGTCTATCTTCTCGAATATTGAAGAACAATGAGAACCTTTTATCAGCAAAAGGTTTAAATTTTGCCGTCATTTCAAAAACTCCACCATCTTTTGAAAAGATAACAGCAATAGAAAATACAGCTCATAATTTACCAGCAGAGGTAGCTGGTGATTATAGATCTGGGTACCTACGCAACCTTTTGATTTTAAAAGTAATCTGAACATATTTTAAAAACCTGCAATGAAATCACTGAGATGTGATGAAAGTATAAAAATACTTTCAGCTGATGAGAAAAATAGTAATAGTAGACACAGATGAATATGGAAACAAAATGATAGAATTGATCGAAAATACCACATATAAGATACAAAACCAAAAGACATATGTAACATCGTAACAAGTTCACACGAGACCTAGACAAGACCCGAAAAAATCCATCGAACAGAAAATATACATAACATTACTGAAATACAAAGATACACTTTCGAAAAGAGAACTCACACAACTCATCAAACATTAAAGTAAACCACCCTATTTTTATGGCTTACCAAAAGTACACAAATTGAATCAAATCATCCTCTGAGATCCATCATAAGTTCCATTGTATCTCCATACCAAAAACTAGCCAGGTACATTCTCCAAATATTAAAACCTCTTTCTGGTAATGGTAATAGTTTCATAAAGAATGCTTCATATCTAATCGAAAAGTGAGATCAAATTGTAATACAAGCTGAAGACCTGTTGGTGAGTTTCGATGTATATATTCCGTTCAACAACGTTCTTCAGAAATTTTCGATATAAATTAGAGGATGATGGAACACTGACAAATAGAACAAAATTGAATGTAGATGCGATCATGGATATCTCAAAACTATGTACAGAAAAAACGTATTTTCAATTCAACGATAATTTTCATCAACAAAAATTTGGTACAGCTATGGGTTCACCATTTTCCCCGTTCCTTGGTAATATTTATATGGAGTATTCTAAGGATTCTTCCATAGGAAGGTATGGTGGAGATATGTTGAAGATGTTTTTGCTATATGGAGTCATGGTCAAAATGAAGTTGACACATTTTTGGAACATATTAACAAACAAGAACCAACAATGAAGTTATCATTAGAAACAGAAAATAACAATAAACTTCCAGTTCTAGATGTAATGATAAAGAAATCGACACGTCACGTAGGCACAAGTGTATAGAGAAAGGAAACACATACCAACAGATATCTTCACAACACCTCAAATCACCACAAAAGTGTTAATGAAAAGAATAGTAAAATGCCTTTATACATTTTTCATTTGAAAGGTTTTCCGTCCAAGACCCAAAATTATTTAGGAATTGAGTGAAGCTAGAACTTGAGGAACGATATAAACAACCTAAAATCGAATTCCCAACATACATTTTGATTTTGATAAATAAACACCAATAGACCCTTTCGAAACTATTTTTTTTCATATTTTTTAAATAATATCTCTTCCTCACATATATTTCAACGCCACCAGTGTGTCGGTTGAAAGAATCATTTCTCACCATAATATCCAACTCGAAAGTCTTCCATGTCAGCTACAGTCCGAGCTTGACTGAACATCACAACTGAGGGGTGGAAGAATATTATATCAAGCCCAAGTTGGGCATGATTCGCCATGAGGCTTCGAATATTTGTATATATGACATCATTGATGTGAGGTATATTAGGATACTGTATCAGTTTTTTTGCTCTGCTTGTCCTGGTTTAGAATCAATTATTGTAGATATATTGTTTACGTAATATATACTCCTGTTGTTTACTTTTTGAGTAGTGAGTTCATCAGGCTCAGCTTTCTGTAATTTGATCTGATCGGAAAAAACAATAATTCCAGAAACAAATATTTTATTTTTGTCACAAAGAACTTATAAATTATGCTTTATCAAGCATATAGTCGAAGCGTTTTTCATGGACTGCATCTAATTTGCTGAAAATCCATTCACTTATGTGGTTATTTCTTTTATGAGATATTCAGGCCACATATGAGAATGGAGATTATTCAATTAGAATTGAGGTATATCACTATGAGCGAACACTATGACAGTGTTATACTACATTCCCTTGAAAAAGATACAGTGTATCGAAACATGTCGCGAAGACAATAAATTATGTGGAAATTTAATTATGTTTTAATTTATATTGTCATAACTATGGATTTCCATCAAGTATCGCCCACGTCAAAAAAAAAGATAATAAGTGTTTTGATCAATATAAGTTCTTGTATTTTTTGCTAGTCAAATTTGAGTTATGCGAGAAGTTGCTGACTGATAGAACGTGTTGCATTCAGAAGGAACTGTTTCAAATTGACCCAGCAACTTTTCAGGGTAGATAAAAAATCTTCCTTTCTACACTTGTACAGATTTCAATTTCGATTCTAATTTCTTCAGATTGTGGTAATACAGAATCCCAATTGATATTTATTACGCTCAGCTTTTGCGTAAATGAAGACTGTTTAGATTTTCCTTCCCAAAGGGTGAGAGTAAAGCGAAGTCATTATTAAAATAGGTGACTTTTTCTGCAAGTAGCTCAGAAACGACAGGACCGATTCTCAAGAGTGAGCCAATGTTGAGAAGGGAATTGAACAATCTATCGAGTGAGGTATCACAAAATCTTCCTTTTCGCTTGAAAAAAAAAAGATATCTCGGCGACGAGTGATGCCACACTGATCATTTTTATATCAAAGGGTGAATTTTCTTGAACATTGATATTCAGTTGAATTGAGAGAGGTGAGGGTCTTTTTATATCCGCACTGTATATTGCACCTGAAGAGGCACTGTCTCGGTTCCCATGGAATAATTCGTAATATTGTCCTGTGTATCTCTAGAACCGCCTAGAGTTTGCGTCAGTTTAATTTCATCACTCGATAGGACACTGGCATATGCCTCATGCATAGAATCAAATTTGAATAGCCTTGTAGATAATTTCAGTTCCTGCCAGTGGAGTCGAAGAACGTTCAACAACTCGTCTATCGATTTTATTCACATCACTGAAAAAATGTTCATTGTGCTGGCTAATGTTTCCCAAAATCCTTCAAATTTTTCACGTGACATAACGTTCAGAAATCAAAGGCTGAAATCGATGCTGGCAATTTTCTGGCTCTCTCAAAACAAAGTTCGCTCCTGGAGATATTGAAATGAATTTTTTGGTGAAGTTTTTCAGGACATCTTGATGCTTGATGCTTTCACGAAATACAGCAGACTGATCCGGTGTAGTGCATAGTGTGACATGCGTATGATGTTAAAACTCATCCGCTTTCACCGTAACAGTGAAAAAGCATAATATTTTTACGTGGCACACCGATCTGATTAAACTGCATCCGGTTTCAGCGCATGCAGCGAAAACGCATAGTCTGGCATCGCATTCATAGCTCTCCTGCATATAGATTTTCAGTATGATTTTCATGTTTACGATAGTTTTGTATAACAAATTGGTAAAAAAAAAGTATTTGTATTTCAACGGCCGTCGTGCCGTATAAACATTTTATATAACTTCACCGTCTGTGAATGAATTACACTCTCATCAATATTCATGGTATTTCTTCTGTTGAAAGAAGAAACTCTTTTTTTTATTCGATTTTGGGCAAGATGCACCTGTTCACACTCTCATCGGTTTGTTATTCAAAATCTTCCTATCCTCTGCAGGATCAAATTTTGCAAATGAACTAGGAGTTTTCACTGTATCAACTGACTAACTGAACTGAATTTTCTGTTTCGATAAATTCGGAATTAGCTTGATATCAGATTTTTGATGTCCTTGATAAATACCTAATTAAAAAACTTGTTCAAAATTCATTTTGCATAAAAGTGCCGTCGAAAAATTTTTACACTTACGTAATGAAAACCAGTCTTTTCTGTCTGATCACAATAAAAGCAATTTCAATAACCTTCACAATATTGAATTGGTATTATCTGAGTTTAGGGAACTGATTTTTGGACAGTATTTGTATCTTCCATGAGGTCGATTATTGAAAGTCAAACCTGGTCTTATTATTATCGAAACTTTTATGCTGTGGAATGGAAAATACGGATGTTTTTGTAGTTATTCGAGTGATAATCTGAATGTCAGGTAAGTAGTACCTAATTTGTTCGTTTTTCAAAGTAACGAAGGCGTTTGTATCATAATGATTCGAATAATATTATTGATGCGGTGTGGGTGGTAATATTCGTTTTCACAAATCATCCATTGGTATGATAGTGCTTTGTTTTGGAAGGCGCATACAAGTTTATCGTTCACAAAAAATACGGAGTTGGCCTGAATGAGGAAAATGTGCGAAGTTCGAATAGGATCCGTTCAATCAGAACTGATGAAAGAGTTCCGAATTCACTGAAGGAACTTCTCTTATCAAGGTTCTCTCTGTGAATAGATCGTGTTTTTATGAGCTATAAAGTCATCAGTCATCAGTCATCACCTGACATTTCAGAAGCGTTTTATCGAGTTTGGGGTCTCCTTTCTAAACTGCTGTCTTATGGTTTGCCTCCTCAGTTGTGTGCTTTGTTAAAGAGTTTCTTGACTGATAGGTCACTGTATGTGGTTGTTGATGGAGTATCGTCTGATATTCTCCCAATAAATGCAGGTGTTCCACAGGGTTCAATTCAGGCGCCCACTTTTTTCTGCTTCATATCAATGATTGGTTGGAAAAGTTTTCGCAGATGACAGTACTCTTCATACTAGTTTCTCTTCCAGAGCCCTCACGCCAGCACGAGAAACAGAAATTCAGAGAAACATTCACTCCAATAGAATTAACGATAAAATGGCAAAAATAATAGAATGGGGTGACATCAACTTGGTGGATTTTAATGCTGGGAAGACCTAGGCATGTTTCTACTCAAAGAAAGCCGATCAATCATTATCTAGTATTCAGATATCAGGAGTAACTATTTCCACAAAGTTAAGTATCTCGATGCTAAGAATTGCTTCCCAGAAACTTGGATTTCTATTTCGTGCGAAGAAAACCTCCTCTTCTCGTCAGCTCCTAATGATCTACAAGGCTCAGATACGAACTGTTTTGGAATATGGATCTTATTTATGGAGCACGGCACCAAAACATTCATTGAAGCTTCTTGTATTCAGAAAAAGGCAATCTGTCTTGTTGGTGATTCTTCGCTCACAGTTTTGCTCACTTCGTTGGAGCATCGTAGAAGGGTCGGAGACTTCTCTTCTATAGATATTATTCACGGTCGGTGTTCTTTCACCCTTGGCAGTATCCACACGGATGACCCGACGAGAACAGAATTCGTACCCCTTTGTTGTGAGCTTGGAGACCTGTCGAACCTTTCTCGCCCAAAGATCGTTTTTCAAAAGAACAGCTTTGAAACTCCTTTCCGATAGAGATTCCTCCTGAGAATTACAAACTTCAAAAATTCAACGTGAATGGTGATTCGTATCTCCTGTCCCTTGATTCAAGCGGTGTTCTTTGAACATTACAGGGCTTCCCTTTCATGTGAATCTGAATATAATATCATCATAAACCTGTGCTGGTACACAGATTCGCCGAACTATAAGAAAAGTGCCCTTGATGAAATATATTCGATAGGTCACCGCCAAAAGTTTGAGGAGAATGTACGCATCTGTATCATCTCGAGCGAACTGCGCAAGGTGAAACAATTGAATAACGAAAAGAGACAGAAAACTTTCTCCTGGTGTTCCAGGCATTGAGCGAATTCGCACGAGTATTTCTGATTCGCTTGAAAATCATTGCTTAGAAAAATAAGTATTGCGGTTCTGAAAACCTCATTATGAAGAAAATATTTCAGGAAATTATATGTATCTCTTGAGATGGTTTTATACAACTATGGATCAGTTCCATTGAATATTTATGATGAAACTTATTCCATTCTTCTTAACGGTTCCAAAGTTTCATTCAGTGTCGTCAAACTTCAAACATGGGGTACATTAGAAGTGAAATCGATATTATCAATAACCGCTTTCAAGATATCCTGCCCATTCAGGTGGAATGTAGAATTGAATGTTTTTCACTGATCTTCTTTCATGCGAAAATTGTTCCTTCTGGGTTTATATCTGTTGATAGTTTTTGTTCGATTGTTCGACATTTATTAGAATCCCATTTCGAAGTCAGTATCAAGAAATGTTGGACACATATATGTCAATACCATCCTGGCTAGTTAACCATCTAACGGAATAACCAAGCAAGACAAAGCATTGACTCCAGTTGTCTGTTCTGCGTCAGAAGTACTGGCTTTTTATGATACTTACTCTCTCAATATTTGACGGACCCTGAAGTCTCTCACGACATGATTGTGCATTTCTATCAATCGATAATATCAATTACCGCTCTTTAAGATATCCTACCCATTCAGGTGGAATAGAGAATTGGATGTTTTTCACAGATCTTCTCCAACGCGAAAATTGTTCCGTCTGGGATTATATCCGTTGATGGTTTTTGTTGGAGATATCGACGTTTCGACTTCCATTTCGAAGTCATCATCAAGAACTTTCGGACAAATATATGTCGATACCGTCCTGGCTAGTTTCCCCACTCACGGAATGCCAAGCAAGACAAAGCATTTGGATAACATTGTTTATTTATATATATATATATATATATATATATATATATATATATATATATATATATATATATATGTTGTTGTTGTTGTTGAGTTGTTGAGTTCGGGTTGAACCGCGTCTGGAGTTTTGTTCTCGACGTTTCGGCTCCGATTTTGGAGCCATTTTCAAGAGAAAATGTGACTTCACGCTGAGGTCTCAATCTGCCTACTCCTCAGGTGTTGTCACAGATATATTTAGATTTATCCAATGATATTATTAATAACAGTACTTCATATGTTCAACTGAATAATTATTCAACTTTTCAAATACAAAGAAAATGCAATAATTTGATCAAATCTCTCAATGAAACTCACCAACTTGATGACAATGTTGAGAAAGAACTCACTGTTTATAATGGCATTTCTCCAAAATTTTACTCCTCACCGAAAGTTCATAAACCTAATTTATCGATGAGGCCAATTACAGCTTGCATTGGTTCTCCAACAGAAAAAATAGCTTCTTTTTCAACAAAAATCTTGTCTAATGCTTATGATTCAGATAACATATATTCAATCAAAGATTCCTTTGAATTTTCAGAAAAATTTGACAGAATTAAATTACCAGATAATTATGTCCTGGCTAGTTTGGATGTTGTCTCACTTTTCAGTAACGTCTATCTAGATATTTGCCTAAGAGCAATTGATTAAAATTGGTATCGTATCAGCAATCACTGCACTATTAAAGAAGATTATTTAATGAATTTAATAAGATTCCTCTTTGATAATAACTATTTTTCTTTTAACAAAAAATTTTACAGACAAACTTTTGGATTGATTGGTATAGAAAACCATGTAGTTCAGGTAGGTATTTGAATTTTTTCTCCTATCACCAATTTTCAATGAAAGTGAATTTGTTGAAACAAATGAAAAACAGACTCAAAATTTCAGACATATCTTTCCACAACAAAAATTTGAAAATTTTACAGAACCTTTTTATAAAAAAATTCCCATCCACCAACATTAGTAAAGAAGATTTTGTTTAGTACTACATCTCTAACTGAAGTTGATAACAATATAATACAAAATGATATCACTAATAGTAATGAGATTGCTGTTATGAATCAAATTCCAAATTTCTATGCATCATTAGCATATATTAAAGAGATAACACCTAAACTCACCAGAATTTTTCAGTCTATTGACAACATTGAAATTGCTAATAAAACAGTGAATCCAATGAAACGTATCCATTCAAAAGTGAAAGACAAAATTCCTATTTCCTCACTTTCTAATGTGGTTTATAGTATCCCTTGTCAGGATTGCAATAAGAAATATATTGGTCAAACAAAAAAATTAATGAAAGATAGAATTATTTCTCATAAAAGTGATAGTAGACTACATCCTGAAAGATGTGCTTTAGTTCATTACGTGAATAATCTGGATCATCGAATGGACTATCATCCAACAAAAATAATGGCAATAGAACCACATCTTTCAAAAAGAAATTTCTTAGAAATGTCTTCCATATCACAAGATTCCATAAATAAAAAAACGGATATTAACCATTTGAGCGAAATATATTCCTTTTTGCTTTCACTTGACATAAAACCAAATGAACAGAATAACCAAACACAGTTATGAAACTAACCAAAATTCTTTCACGTTTCGGGTGGGACTTTTGAGTCGAGGCATCTTATTCCTTGAGAATCTTAAGGAATGGATGAGACCAAATCAGCGGTTTCCGTTCGATTCGTTGATTAGAATTTTACCACATAGTAATAATGTCAAATGTCATATGAATAGTGTCTTTCTAAACATCAAAACTTGCCAAATTGAAATTTCAAACTTTGAAATAAAAAATGAATTATGTTTCCATGAATCTATATACACAATCTGTTTTTTCGATCAGTTGTGGTTCTATAAAACTGAAATTGTACTTCCTGTTTCATTCGAAACGATAATTAAGAAATTTAATTCTCAAATACAACATATATGTAAACATCCTCAACAAAGATGTAAGTACATATATTTTTTGAATTTTACATTTTATATGACATTTTATATTGTAGTCTCCCTGATGATGGAATGAAAAGATTCCGAAAGCTTGGAAAAACTTTAAAGAGTCTTCTTTTACAACGCTGCAGACCCTACTATAGTTATACTCTTATATATATATATATATATATATATATATATATATATATATATATATATATATATATATATTCCTATTTCCTCACTTTCTAATGTGGTTTATAGTATCCCTTGTCAGGATTGCAATTAGAAATATATTGGTCAAACAAAAAAAATTAATGAAAGATAGAATTATTTCTCATAAAAGTGATAGTAGACTACATCCTGAAAGATGTGCTTTAGTTCATTACGTGAATAATCTGGATCATCGAATGGACTATCATCCAACAAAAATAATGGCAATAGAACCACATCTTTCAAAAAGAAATTTCTTAGAAATGTCTTCCATATCACAAGATTCCATAAATAAAAAAACGGATATTAACCATTTGAGCGAAATATATTCCTTTTTGCTTTCACTTGACATAAAACCAAATGAACAGAATAACCAAACACAGTTATGAAACTAACCAAAATTCTTTCACGTTTCGGGTGGGACTTTTGAGTCGAGGCATCTTATTCCTTGAGAATCTTAAGGAATGGATGAGACCAAATCAGCGGTTTCCGTTCGATTCGTTGATTAGAATTTTACCACATAGTAATAATGTCAAATGTCATATGAATAGTGTCTTTCTAAACATCAAAACTTGCCAAATTGAAATTTCAAATTTTGAAATAAAAAATGAATTATGTTTCCATGAATCTATATACACAATCTGTTTTTTCGATCAGTTGTGGTTCTATAAAACTGAAATTGTACTTCCTGTTTCATTCGAAACGATAATTAAGAAATTTAATTCTCAAATACAACATATATGTAAACATCCTCAACAAAGATGTAAGTACATATATTTTTTGAATTTTACATTTTATATGACATTTTATATTGTAGTCTCCCTGATGATGGAATGAAAAGATTCCGAAAGCTTGGAAAAACTTTAAAGAGTCTTCTTTTACAACGCTGCAGACCCTACTATAGTTATACTCTTATATATATATATATATATATATATATATATATATATATATATTCTAAAGGATAATTCTCACAACGTTTCGGCATTTGCCATCTCCTAGGTGACATCAATAATATAATAATGAATAATATAATATGATAAAACCCCCACCTAAAAGTTGAAATAAATCATATGTCGCTAATTACAGGCCCATTACATTAATCTCTAAATCGAAAATAATTGAAAACATCATCAAGAAAATTTTATACTCTTTTTTCAACAAATTCAATATTTTGTCAGATCGTCAATATGGCTTTGGAGAGGGTAGATCTACAGAGGACGCTATTATGAGAATGACGAATATGATATATGAATCGTTGGATAAAAAAATCACACTGTCTGTCACAAAATACTCCTCGATAAATTGAAACGATATGGAATAAGAAGAAATATTTATAACCTTCTTGAGAGCTATTCATTGAGTAGAGAACAAAAAGTTGGAATTGATGGAATTATCAGTGAACCACAAACAGTATCATTTGGAGTACCTCAGGGAACTGTCCTCGGACCTCTTCTTTTCAGTATATAAATAAACAGTATATTTTACCTGAACAGCAGTGGTGAAACATTAGCTTTGCTGACGATACTACAGTGGTGTACAAAGCGCCAACCTGGAAAGAACTGAAAGAGGAAGTAGAGAATGACTTTCCCAACATATCGAACTGGCTAAAAGGGAACAGATTAATATTGAACTATGAGAAGACAAATTACTCCAATTATTAACACCTTTTTAAAGCCAAAACCACAAAGAAAAAAAGGGTTAATTACTGCTATTACAGTTGTTTTGGAATGAATTCACAAGGATCTGTGTCTTTTATGTCGTGCTATTCGGTAATACACGATGGTATCCCAATAATGTAAAATTAATTAATCCGATTGTGACTTGAATATTACTGATTTGAGAAAATACCTTGAACGTGATCAATAGAATTGTGGTTGTTTATATCCAAGGATACTTAGGTGTTAGATATTACATTTTTTATCGATTATGTCAAACTCCAGATTTTATAATTATAATTATGATTTCGATTTGATATTTTATATCGGATACTTGTACTCCTAAACTGAACTAATTTTATCAGTATCCTTCATATACACATAAACAAGTAGCTTCTACAGCTACTTCTGTATTTTTCCGTGATTATTCACCTCCCATCTTATCTAATGAATAACTGTATTTTAATTTTAGTCGAAACTTTTTGTATGTACTTATATGCTGTTTACTGTGAATAAACCCTATTCCTATTATGTCCTCAGCACTGGTAAAGACAACATGATTTCAGCTAACTGGCCCAATTGAATTTTTCATCAGTATTACTTAGTTATTTAATTTGTTGTTCAAAACACAATTTCGGTATGCGGGTGTCGTCCATCTTTAGTATTTTTTGCAGCCAGTTCAACGACATTTTGAATACATTGTAGGCATATTCAACTCTGCCAGTTTCAACTCGGACAACATAATCTGGGGAATTATTGTAAACAAGCAATATTCTTTCGAGGAATAATATTTGAACCCTCTCTGATGTATCAAGATATCTTAAACCCCAATACTTCAATAACCTGGAAGTTTTGACAATTGAGAAGAATTATCAAAAGATTTTTAGTAATGGTAGAAATCAGTAAAAATGACCTTAAAATGAATAAAAGAACTGACATCGAAGGTCTTAGTAAAATTTAAACATACCTTTTGAAAATACAAAATTCACAGTGCAAGACTGAATTGATCATTGAAACTTTTTGTAGACTTCGGCTGCCCTGGCATCAGATTCGGTTTAGTGTTAGGGTGGTTGGTGAAAAAATTGATCGTATGTTAACTTATTTCCTGCTTCTTCTTCTAAAAAAAAAGTAATCAACCTCTAGTAATCACAAAGTGATTGATTGATGTCGAACTGAGAATTTGCTGTCAATTTACTTTTGGGTTCTTTTTCATTCATCTCAAGATTTTCTTGTTTTTTTTTGTCACCTATGGCAGGGTTTCTCAAAGTGGGGTACGCAAACCCCTAGGGGTTCGCCAATTGACGGCAGGGGGTTCGTGACAATATTCACGTAATGGTGGCTTGAACCTCAAATTCCTATTTGAAGATGAAACCTGAAAGAATAACCTAATAGGTTACTCTGACATTTTTTCTTGACTCAATGAAATGAATGCCTGGATGCAAGGTTCCACGTGCGTTGTATTCACTTTGCAGGACAAAATAGAGGCACTCATACGAAAATTTGATTTCAGAAAAGTTGCTTGAGATCAAATATCTTCCATTGTTTCTCTCTTTTGTATGGATTCATCACGACGAACGCCTTATCCGTGAATTCCGAAATGGGGGCTGAAATTTTAATTCATCACTCACAGCTCTCCGACGAACTGAGAAGGTATTTTCCTATTTTAATAATGCTAAAGATGGCTGGAATCGTATCCCATTTGCGGTCACGAAGGAGAGCAGAAATTCTAGTTTGAGTATTAAGCAACAGGAGTCATTATTAGGGATGTCCGTAGATGAAACTCTTTGAGCTGATTTGAAAAAGATGTCTTTGATAGATTTTTGGGCAGCTAGACAGGAAGAGTATCCCGATAAGTGGTCAAGTTCCTTTTACCCTTTGCTACAACATACTGATGTAAAAGTGGGTTTTCACACGTGGTCATGATAAAAACCAAATACAGAAATCGACTTGATACCGAGTCAATATTGAGGTTAGAATTTTCCAAAATTACTCCTGTAATTGACGACATTTGCGACAAGAAACAAGCACAACCATTTTATTGATATTAAAATGGTATTTCTTGCGACACATTCAAGCAAATATTTTTTTGATACTTGTTTTGTTACCTTTCATCGAAATGAAAATCTTATTTTCCTCAACAGCCAATTTTGTCAATTCCTTTGAGGGGGACGAGGGATTCAATAAGTTAGGGGGTTCGCTGTCACCTGGAAACTGGAAACTTTAACAGGGGTTCAGAAAGCCGAAAGTTTGAGAAACCCTGACCTATGGCATGGTTTACTCACTTACTAGTTCCAGCTTCGAATTTTTTTTTTGTTTTACTTAGAGAGTTTTGAAGAAGTCTTCATTGCTTTCTTTGTTCCGCATGAATATGAAATGCAAACACAACTTCGTTTGCTTTTTTGCTTCGAGTTCTGTTTCCTCCTCATATCGATTCGGAGCATGGAGAGAAAAAAATTGGAAAACTCAGAGACATATTTTTTGAACCGATTCGAGGAGAAAAGAGCCAATCAGATTTAATTGATTACAACATTTGTTTCAAAAATGGTTTGAACCTGTGATCATCGTATATTTTGACAATAGCATCCCTAGGGACCCTTAAATCACCAGAGGTCAAT